>OW028585.1:30614719-31104719 GCA_932294295.1 Alitta virens | reverse complement strand
TTATTTCCAGTCTTTATCGTCTGCTGGAGCCCATTCTTCATATTCGACTTGTTGGATGTGTTCGGTCACATTCCAATGTCTCAAAAGAAAGTTGCAGTTGCAGTTTTCATCCAGTCTTTAGCCGCATTGAATTCTGCAGCAAATCCTATTATATACTGTGTATTCAGTACTCAGTCCATGGCGTGCGTATGTCGAAGCAATTCTCGCCTTGCTCGGTAAGATTGGTTTATATTTACAACTTTTAGAGAAAAGTTGTTACGTATATAATGATGGCAACTGCAGCTTAGGAGTCAATTTGGGTGTAAAAACACTGAAAAAAAATAATTTCATAAATGTTGGGATAATTTTCTTGTGACTGTATTGTAAAATTAATAAAGATAATTAAGTTGAAAATACTCTGTTCCATCTCAGCCAATACATTTTGTTCTCATCCCACAAAATTCTGTATTGAAAACCTTCCAATCCACTGATACCAAAGTCCTTAACAAATTTAAACAACCAGTCTGTTGATAATAATATTGGATCATTTGTATGTTTTTTTTTTTTTTTCCAGAAGATCCACCATTTGTGGAAGATTGTGCTCATTACTCTCCCGTTGTCCCTGTCATGAAGACAACCGGTGTCACAACCGGGACAATTCTGGTTCGGATTATAACACAGACTTCGGTCAGAGCACTCGCTTCACAGCCGTAAGACGACACAGCCGGACTCCTTATGTCAAGGTTCGATTGAACGAAAGGGAAAATGAAATTTTGTTAAAACACGTCAAAAATGGTCGAAACGTGATAGACTCGAGTGTGGTTGACAGCGACGAAGGAATCACTGCATTGTAATTTAATAACTGGATTGTTACTCATTGTATAAGTATTGTGTACCGGTGCACACCGAAAATCTTGTTGACTAACTATTTAGGCCTTCCCATTTTACAGCATCTGAAATGACTGACTGCCATAGCCATTTTCTAAAATTAAGTAGTATACGCCTGGTCAAATGGCAAGGCAATCATCAATTCAAAATTGGCTAGCTCCACTGAAGGTCCCGGATTTGATTCCCGGCCTGGGCTGATTTCTGCCGAAAGACGGCGCTTGTCCGGTGCATAGCATCGGTCTTTCTGAGAACTGACGCAAAGCTCAAGGAATACGGTAAAAAATAGATCGTTGAAAAGGCGTCGCAACGCCGTTACAATGCTTGTTCAGTGCCATTTACGAATATAGTACCTTCTGCAGTTGGTGGAATTCGTCTGAACCAGTTTCACAGCGAGTGGCTTCTTGGAAGAAAGAAATAAGGCATAGTAATTGCACTACTTTGTGTGCAGACGATGGCAGAAGCATTTCCCTCCCCGATTCTGGAGGAGCAGCAAATCGGTTATTAGAAAAAACTATTAAAAATGCCATGAAGCTCCTTTTTATGTTTAATTCAAGCTGTCTGTTTGCGTTTTGATCTAAAAATAGGCTATTTATTCGAAAAGACCATGCAAGGTAACATATAAATCGATACTTAGTTTATTCCGATATGATAAGTAGTTCAGATTATATCACATTTAGAAATTTTTTTTTTTAATTTTTTATCAAGCTTGTTGCCATGGAAACAGAACTAGAAATTTTTCCCGAAGGTGGCAATATTAAATATATTGATTTTCAGAAACTACAAAATCTGGGCTGTGATTTTGTAGAATAAAATGCCTGTTATCAGATAGTCCAGGGTCACCCCAAATTTATGTCAATTTGTACTGGCCTATATATGACTCGCTTGCTGATATTGTAAAAATAGCTATGGAGTCAGTCATTTCCCCAAAATATCTCAAATGTAATCAAAATATCTGAAAATAAATCAAAATGTCTAACTAGTTAGTAGTTTTGACTATTGTCACATTCACCAAAAATATCTCAAATTAAATCAAAATATCTGAAAATAAATCAAAATGTAAAACTATAGACTAACATCCATGTCAACAGACTTTCAGTGCAGCGAGTGCTCCATTGTGGCATAATTTCAGAATTAAGCATTTACTGGCAATTTATTACATTACAATTATTTATTGTTTGTTTCTATGGTGCGGGCACCATGCTGTTTATTGTACATATGGTATATATCTTTGTATGTTAATGTTGATATGAGTGTTGTTTTTTTTAAAATTAAATTTAAGATTTAAACTGCACACTTGTGAAAATTCTGAAGAAATATGTGCAATAAAATTGTGGACCAAATTTTGATTGCATTTTCGTGATATATGATTGGAATTGCAATTAGAAGCTACTACAATCAGAAGGAATAATTTATTCAGTTGCTTTTAAAGTCTAATAAAATGTTACTACAGTAATCCAAGTTACGAATTTACTGACAGTGGTATTTTACAATATAAATATTTATATCTTTCAAATATAGTTAAAAATATAGATTCTATACAGAGCTATACAGTCCCTCTATAGATCTATACAACCAGGCTGGCTATATATACCCTGTTCCCATGGTAATAAAAGTGTCATTTTAACTTAAACATTTTAATGAAGAACATAAAAAAAGAGTTACAAAATTAACTATCAGTGATCACATAGTATAGAAACACCTTTTACTGAAAATGTAGTGTAGTGGCAGCACTGTCTACTTAAAATACCGAAAGCGCCCTCTGGTATATTTTGCGTAGTAAAAACTATCTGATGGATGTGTTTATCCAGGATGTGCACGTCTGTATTTAAATATGTGGCGTCGCAGTTCATTAGCTCAGTTGCCATGTTGGCTAATATTCAGGGATTACCAGGTAAGAATTGGTTAACTTCAATCGACGATTGAATTCAATGAATCGTGTGTAGATTTTCAGAGAACGATCATACATGTATGACCATGCCGCTGTGGACTATATGTGTGATGATGCATTATACATGTGTGGCTTTGAACTGTTACAGTGTTATACTGCACCAAGATAGTTTTCTAGAATTTCCTAGAATTTGCCAAATATAGAACGTCAGAAGCGTAACCTTCTTTGATCGAACTGCCCCCCCCCTAGAATTATTCCCAGGCTACGGCCCTGACAGTTCTACAACATCACAAACTAAGTTCTATTGTTTATAAATTTAAATTAAAAAATAAATACAATGACGAACTGTAGTTGTTGCATATATTGCATAATATATCTAATGACTAGTATTACAGTATATTTCATAGACTTTAAACTAAGATCCAAAAATTTAGATATTCCATTTGTTGAGGGACTGCCTTAAGCCTTAAGGGGCGTTCACACTGTCACGTATAAGACCTATACGACGGACCACGTACGTCAAAAATGGGCTATTCGTACTCATTAGTGGCTCTGTTAATCACGTATAAATTCTTTCCACAAGCATACGTGAGGCAGTCGTAGATTGCTTGCCCAATGTCTGTCAAACGCTCGCCGAATGTCTGTCACCAAGCATCCGTCAGGCACTCGTAGATCGCTCGTGGTTCAAGGATGGGCACAGAAGACGAAGGGTGGGTGACTGATGTCCGCTGAGCGTTTTAAGAGCATTCTAGGAGAAGACGCGAGTGGATGGCGGATGGACAGTTGCTACGTATGGCTAGGTAGAACGTACGTAGAACGCTTGCCGAGTGAATCTCGCGCGAGTTACGTAACTAATGTAACCAACTCACTCGTAGAATGTCCGCCTAAGTTTTAAACATGTTAAAAAAATTTTTCCCCTCTCCACGTATGCTCGTGAGTGGTCAAGCGCGACCAGGAGCACTCTACGAATTAGCACGAGTATAGGTAAAAAAGCTTGGCGAGGGAATCACGCATGGCCAAGGATGAGCAAGAGTAAAAAACTATTTTCATACACGGTCACTCGTAGGTTGTATCCGTGAGAGTGTGAATGCCTCTTTATCAATGGGAGTCCGGATTTCAGATGATGTTCTCTGGATGTTTGCTTCCAAGCCTATTAGATTGGCTGTTACTTTATTTTATGATACTTACAACCAATAGTAGATTTTCACGGAAGGTTCTCTGTATTTCCACCAGGTGGCTACGACAGAATACTGCAATTCTATTGGCTGAAAAAGTTCCCGCCCTTGACTCTGATTGCCTTAAGCAAAGTGCATCCTAGCAGCAGTATTTTCAGTGCATTTTAATGTATATTTAACATCTGATTTCTAGTTATATTTACGGAATCATTTAGTTATGACCTGCTATGTCTGAAAAGCAAAATGAGTAATAAGAGGAGAACAAAAATTTCTGTCTTGCTGAATTCAGGGCTGCTCAGTGAAAAGACTGTATTGGAAACAGAAAACCAGTGAAAATCAAGTGAATTCAGGACTCTAATTAGCCGAGCAATGGGAGTCCTGAATTCACAAGGCATAGATCTGTCTATGAAATCTGCTGATTTTTTTCTTTAGAGAAATACGGTCTCGGAGGTGCAACAGCTTATTACTGTAAGAACCCCAGCAAGGTTCTTAAGTTTCTTCAATGTAACAGACTTGACTCATGACAAGGAATATGTAGTTTGAATAGTTTAATAGGCCTTGCCCTGCCTCATGTCCATCCTAGACCACTACCTTACAAGCACTGACTCATTGTGACCTACATCCTTATATATACCCTGGTTGGGGTTGCGAAATTGCCTGGCCACAGTCACGTAGGCCAGAGGGCAACCAGTACACTGGGTCAGTGACCTAGCTGAGGTCACTACATTACCCCCTCTTTTATAAGAAGACATGCCCTCATGTCTTGCACAAATACTAAACCACAGTTGCATAATTCAAACTAATACATAAAGTAGGACAATTGAGGCAAGGATCAAGGTAGACATGGCATGAAATACGGTACACTCAATATGAAAACACAAACATACAACACATAAATGAACAGTCTCTCCATATCCAGGAAATCACACACATCATACCCCAGTCTCTGGGAATAAGTCCATGTAAGTTCACAAAACACTGATAGTCCACAAGAAAGGTCCAATCATCACAATCAGCATATCCTCGTCATGACATACTCGTCTCAAAGGTTCTGCTCTCGTCACAAAAGTTCCACATTCAAAGGGGCCAGCAAGTTTGCGTCCTATTTCCTGTTCCAGTTCCATGTCTACAGAGGGGTCCCTCAGGGTGTCGTCTGAGCCATCTTCTTCTGTTTCCAAAAGGTCCCCAACGATCGCCTCCCTGTGTCCAGAGACAGCCCTCCTGACTGGTGACTTTGGGTCAGAGGTCAACCACGTAACCACAATGGAAATCCACTGCTTCTGATGCTGAGAAGCAGCACATCTGTCTCTCCCTCCTGAACTAGCCTGTTCAGGGCCGAGACCAATGCAAGCACGTGCACGTGTATGTGCACTGTAAGTTACAAGTCCCAGTCAACACAACCAGTTGCTATTAACTAATGCTCAACATCCGTGCTGCGACAGTTAGCCTCCATGATCAGGCCACGACCAAACAGTAGCATGATAATTGCAAACGAAAGGACTTTCATTTGTAAGGTTCTTAACAAAAACCATGTGCTCAGTGGCGTCTGCATTGAAATCTCCATCAACAACCACAACTTTTGGTAACCATCCATACCACGTTAACCCGTGGTATCCCTGTCTCAGAACATGAGACATGTACAATATACTCCTGTTAATTTCGAGTGCTCTACAGTGGTCAATGTGACAACTTGAAGACTGCTACTACTGTTGCAGTTGTCATGGCGACCACTTTCTCTGGCCTCGTTCATCTCACACAATGCACAGCGACAACGTGGTTCGTGACAGCTGTGTGCCGTTTCTAGCCACTCCCATCTTCCACCTTGCAAGGGGACCAAGAATCCAACCAGATAAATGAGAAAACACTTTTGGCCAACTAGAGGAAGCTCAGCTCTCACAACACCTAAACCAGCCGACAAAACTTAGCCAGAATACTTCTGGAGCTTATTCAGCTCACTCAAACACAAAACTACGAGTGATAAACCAAGTCTATATCTCTTGCCTTAGAGAATCAGATACTTAAGATGCTCATTCCATACCACTCGATCATTAAATAACCGACCTGCCATTTTAGGAACAATGGCTGTATTGTCCATCCAAAGACCATTCCAGAGCTTGCTGATGCCAAGCTGCACCAGTCCTTGATTTCTGGCTTTGTTGATCATAGGCCTATGTTTCATTACTGAGTATGATTGATCCATACCGCTCCCCGAAACAATACCTAATTCCACGCGGCACCCAATGCAACCATTCATCGTGTCACCAAACTAAGGAGTGTCTTCATCCAAGCGCGAGACCACGCAAGCCATGGTCTTCACGTGTGTGACCTCCCCAGGTCCAGTGTCCATTGCCATGATTTTCTCCCTCGAGCACGAGGCTTTTTCCATCCGCAATATCGCTAAACACGTCCTGCTCACTCAAGGTCCCAGGAAGAAGTGCGGCAAGGAGGCGTCCTACCACCCTACCATGCTCAGGTCCACGTGACATCGTGACCTTATCTCCCCTTCCCCCTCTTATGAACGATTTGGGGGGGGGGGGGGGTGTTCCAGAAAACGCTGACCATGATACCAAATACAAAATTGCCAACCCAAACATTGCCTGCTTTGTGACAAACGTGTCACTTTTAACAGAAAACATATGGTTTGCCAGGGCAAATGTAAAGTGTGCCATTTTCGAAAAAAAAATTCACAATACAGTCAAACCCTGCAGCCGCGAAGTGGATTAATCCCAAAGAATAACCACTGCGCCCACAATCACTCCATTGATTGTGCCTACATGATTCCCTATGCAAGCCCATAGGACCTTACCTAACCAGTAAGGCAGCACAAGTAAACCATAACTGAGCCAGGACAAACTACCACCGTTGAGTCCCCACAGTTATATAACCGGTTCATGTAGTGTCTGTGCTTTTCCTTGTTGCAACGCTTGTAACCAGTGTCCCAAAGGCCATTTAATTAACAAAAAAAATGCAAAACCCCCCCAAAAAAACAGAAAAATTAATTAAAAAAAATGAAAGAAAGGAAAATAAATGTGCGCACTTTTGACCTTCAAGACACTGCCATCCTCCCTTGTCCAGGAAGATGCCTAGGAATCGTCATTATTCGAAACCTATATTGTGGCCAAACCGCTCAGGCGGCCGTCTCTGCCTGCCTGGCTACCAGGAAATCATTCCAGGATCCACTGTGGCCTCCATTGACTTCTTCTCCATCTGCAAAGGAGTCATTCCAGGATCCACTGTGGCCTCCATTGACTCCTGTTCCATCTGCAGAGGAGTCATTCCAGGATCCAATGTGGCCTCCATTGACTTCTTTTCCATCCTGTCCACTGTGGCCTCCATTCACTTCTTCTCCATCTGCAAAGGAGTCATTCCAGGATCCACTGTGGCCTCCATTGACTCCTGTTCCATCCGCAAAGGAGTCATTCCAGGATCCAATGTGGCCTCCATTGACTTCTTTTCCATCCGGTCCACTGTGGCCTCCATTGACTTCTTCTCCATCTGCAAAGGAAATCATTGCAGGATCCACTGTGGCCTCCATTGACTCCTGTTCCATCCGCAAAGGAGTCATTCCAGGATCCAATGTGGCCTCCATAGACTTCTTTTCCATCCGGTCCACTGTGGCCTCCATTGACTTCTTCTCCATCTGCAAAGGAGTCATTCCAGGATCCACTGTGGCCTCCATTGAATCCTGTTCCATCCGCAAAGGAGTCATTCCAGGATCCAATGTGGCCTCCATAGACTTCTTTTCCATCCGGTCCACTGTGGCCTCCATTGACTTCTTCTCCATCCGCAAAGGAGTCATTCCAGGATCCAATGTGGCCTCCATTGACTTCTTTTCCATTCGGTCCACTGTGGCCTCCATTGACTTCTTTTCCATTTGGGAGAGCCCTGCTGGGACAGGGTTTCCATGATTGTCACCACCAGCCTGTCACCAAGAGAACCCAATCGCCGATCTCAAAGGACTGCTCCATAGCAGGCCTAATCCACTCCACATACTCCACTAGCCAGTGGGGTCATTTAGCAGCAGAGGTGATGCCATTTTCCCGCCACGAACCACGTGGTCTGCAGGCATCAACCCCAGTGCCACCCACACCCACGTGGGTTGGAAGCACTGCTCAGGGCATGGAAATCCACTTGAAAGTGGAACTCCAACTACATTTAGCTCCGAGACTTTCCAGCCTTTTTCCCCATGACCTTGTAAGGTCACTGGTACAGGCTCAGTCTCGTTACACCACCTTGTCAATGCAAAACTCTAACACAGTTTTACAAACAACAACTACACACAAAGACATAGGCCAATCAATTCCCACCCCAATATTCCGGGGTTCAGACTCAGCTCCTGTCTCACCAACAATTCAAATGTCCATCTCAGCACAATTTCATGGTTCACAACTGCCAAACTTTATTCAGTTATAGCTCATGCACACCAAATCCAACCAGCCAGGAAACCATTTTCTGGTCTTCCCTTCTATCAGCCTCGAGACTTTCCCGCCACTTTCCATGACCTTGAAAGGTCAACAGTTACAGTGCAGTCTCGGTTCATCGGCACCAGAGATTAACTAGACAGTTCACTCTCTATACAGCCGTTTCTAATGCTTAACTCTCACAAGAAAACACAACATTTTTTTCCCAGGGAAGGAAGAGAAGGGAACCACTCTTTGGCATCCCTTTGTCATCCTCGAGACTTCCCGCCATTTTCGTGACCTTAGTAGGTCACAGTTTCAGTCCAGTCTCATTCAAGTGGCAACAGGGAAACTGAGCCCAGTTTGACCTCTATTAATGCCACTATTTAACCAGCCTGTCATGCCTCGTCTTCCAAGGCCATGAGGGCTGCACTCACTTAATTCCTCCTTACACACATGGCCTCCCCAGCCAAGGTCTCAATGCTGAGACTCCAAGCAAGTGTACAGGCATTTTACAATTAAATCTAATAGCACAGCCAGTCTGCTTTCGTACAGCAGAACTGGAAATTGTGAGAGACACAATGCCCAGGCCAAAACCAAAAATCACAGATTCAAAACCTCACTTATCTCAGACCAAGATGAGTCCATCAAAATCCTCAAAATAATTTCAAACAGAAATCCAGTGAGTTTAATCCATCCATGTCTCCAGAGTGAAGTCTGTGTCCCACATCGGGTGCCAATTTGTAAGAACCCCAGCAAGGTTCTTAAGTTTCTTCAATGTAACAGACTTGACTCATGACAAGGAATATGTAGTTTGAATAGTTTAATAGGCCTTGCCCTGCCTCATGTCCATCCTAGACCACTACCTTACAAGCACTGACTCATTGTGACCTACATCCTTATATATACCCTGGTTGGGGTTGCGAAATTGCCTGGCCACAGTCACGTAGGCCAGAGGGCAACCAGTACACTGGGTCAGTGACCTAGCTGAGTTCACTACATTACATACTATACATGACGTCGATTATTAGCCTTCCATTAGCCTGAATGGGAATCAATGCATTGGAATTATGCAAGGAAACATGCTGGCTCCCTGTCATGTCTCATCATGCCTCAGTTGTTGTTTGAATGCAATTTTATTGGGTATCCTTGATGACGTCATCTCGCTAGTACACTGGGCTGTGAAATTTAAAACAGAATAACTTAACGGTCATGTAGATTTATATTATTATTAACTTATTAGGTTATATGTGCCTTTATATGGAATTGTTTATTTTATATTATTATATTTTGTATATGGGAGCAACTTAATGTACTTTAGAAAACTCAACATTTTCCTTTTGGACACTGAATGTATTATAATTATGATGTATATACTTAACTGTATTGAATGTATTTATCATTGTTAAATTGTATGAATTATGTGTCAAGAAAAAAAATCAAACTTCAAAGGAAGCTTTGTCACAGTGCGCATAGGTAGTGAAATGGCATCAAGTGCCCACTTTTTGTAAGTCGGAATCTTGGCTCTTTCCCGTGAGTGACCAATCAACTGACTCAATGCAGGCTTGCTTGTGGCGTAACGATTCATTTTCTGTTTCTTTGCAGGACCAAGCTGATCTCAATGCGCATGCCGAGTTCACAAAAAAGTGATGTTGAAGCTCCAACGTTGAATGTATAGCCAAGAAAGACAAGCATATATTCAACTTAAACTGAACTGCAGAAGATAGTTAAATGTCGAGTCCAAGTGAAACATTCGAAACAGAGGAAAATAACAAATGGAGTATCAATGGTGACCTACTGTCCAAATTCAGTAACCATGACAATGATTATAGACTGTTTTCATGTGGCAGTAACCAAGGTGACTCGGCTGCTAGTCTGATTTCTCATGGCAGTAAAAATGGTGACACTGATGCTGGTCGGTATTCACATGGGAGTAACCAAAGTGACTCGGCTGCTAGTCTGATTTCTCATGGCAGTAAAAATGGTGACACTGATGCTGGTCGGTATTCACATGGGAGTAACCAAGGTGAATCTGATGCTAGTCTGATTTCACATGGCAGTAACAGTGGTGGCACTGATGCGGGACGGTATTCACATGGGAGTAACCATGACGCTAAGAAAGTTCACAAATGCTCAGTTTGTGGCAAAATATTTTCATTAACTTCGCATTTCAAATATCATATGATGGCACATGCTGGCTTAAAGCCTCACAAATGTTTTGTTTGTGGCAAAAGATTTTATCGAATAGGTGATTTAAATGTCCATATGAAAGCTCATACTGGCATAAATAGACCTCGCAAATGTCTTGTATGCGGCAAAAGATTTCGTGATCGTTCAGCAGTGGCAAGCCACATGAAAACGCATACTGGTGACAAGCCGTATAGATGTACAATATGTGGTCAAATGTTTGCAAAACAGGATATATTGAATTCGCACTCAAGGACACACACTGGCCAAAAACCATATGAATGCTCATTCTGCAAGAAATCCTTCAAGGTAGCAAGTGGTCTCAGAAGGCACAAAAATATACATACTGGAGAGAAACCATATGGATGTCCGGTATGCAAAAAGCGATTCAACGATGGTCTTGCACGTCACATGGAGACGCACAGTGGTGCAAAACCATACAAATGTACGATATGCATAACTAGTTTCTCGAGAAGTGATGGTCTCATTAGACACATGAAAAGAACACATGGTAAAAGGTCGTACGAGTGTGCAGTCTGTTCAGAGAAGTTCGACTCCAAAGAGGACCTAGAAACGCACAAGGATTCACATGGGGGACGAGGTATATTTTACTGCAGCATTTGTCAGGATAGGTTTTATAGTCAATTTAACCTCCTTCGACACATGAAGATACACAGCAAGGAGAAGAAACACAAATGCGAGATGTGCCAACGAGGTTTTTATGTTCCATCACAACTTGAAATTCACATGAGATTCCATACGAGAGAAAGACCTTTCAAATGCACTGTCTGTGAAAACAAATTTTTCACCAAGACACAACTGACTGACCATCTAACCACTCACGATGACAGATTGAAATTTCACAAATGCGCAGTTTGCGAACAAACATTTGGTACTAGTGGGCCTTTAAAAAAACACATGCAAACACACACTGGGATTAAAACACACGAGTGCGCGGAGTGTCATCGTACTTATAATGCAACCAATGCTTTTTTAAAGCACATAAAAATACATGGCAAAATTAAATGAACCTTTAATAAGAGGAGTCAATACACTAGGAATCAGCGAAATTTGCCAATATCAGCAAAATTTACAACCCCAAAAACTGAGTGAACTTACCTTTTAGAATTCTAAGAAACTTTGCCCTGCTTTGACCATTTCTACACTATTTTTAAATATTTTATTTTCTTTTATAATGACTTGTTAACAACTATGAAAGTGGTCAAGTAAGGAATCACAAAAACAATTAATTTAACGGGCGTTCAATCATTCAGACGTGGGGATTCATCAAAAGACACGCCTGATGAACAGTGCGAAGGCGCTGCAACCACGTTTTTTCAGACCCCAAGGTTTCTTGATATAGAAAGTGACTGGTCTTTTTTGATATTGATGTTTCTATAATTCTATTGTCATTGAGAATATCATGAAAATGCATCAAATGGTGTCATTAATCATTCAGTTATATTTCTATTTACTTTAATTATCATTAAATATAAATCTTGGTAAATATAATTAATCGCATATCATAAATATGTACTTTTAGCATTGTTTAGGCCAGGTTTTGAGTAGCCAGCTATGATAGCTTTGTCCAGTAACTCTAGTTTCAATTCGCCGGGCCATTTTTAATGAAACACACTGTAGGTTATGCGCACTTAACCTAAATCTAAGCAATGGTAATGTACGGTTTATCTGTATTGGAGACTGAAGGTATGGTTCTAACTTGTGTGTCTCCATGGGCTCTCATAATGTATAAATTTGTTGTATTTATAATTCATCCTGTACTGCATTTCTGTCTCCGAATAAAAGTTTTCTGTGTATCGTTCTGTATCTTAAATTCTTTTTTGTAGTTTCTGTATGTTGTAAGCGTTGAATTCAGGGGCGGATTTAGAGGGGGGTCAAGGGGGTCATGACCCTCCCTTTTCTCTGGCAAAAATGCTCCCGGATCCCTAGCAGGACATCGCACCTTCGCTAATCGTACAAGTTTGATGCCTGACCCCCCCCCCCCCTCTTTCCAAAAATTCTAGATCTGCCCCTTGGATTTCTTACACATTCATTTTAAAATGTCTTCTGTTATATATATTAAATTGTTTGTTGTCCATTATAACTGGTCTTCCGATATTTTATGCATGTTGGCTTAGAACTAGCAGTTTATCTCTAATTAAACCAGATATTTTGTCCCATTTGTGTCAATTCTACCAGGGAATTATATGCCTTTTTAACTGTATTATCTAATCATGGAGTCAATCTGCTTTTCACGCTTAGTTTGAATGGAAATCTACCTAGTTCAGCATACAGCCCTATTGTGGAGGTCGAGGTGTTTATTCTTATGGAAGGTTTTTATAAAAGTGAGATGTATCTTGTCAAAGGTCACTGACATCAGCTCTCTTATACGGAACTTCAGAGGCAGTTAATAGTTTAATGCAAAAATTCAATTTTTTTCTTTATGTTAGAAGGTTTGTACCATGTGATGTCGTCGCTATACAATATCTTCCCATGAGAAGGATAAAAGCATGGAAAACGCATGGTTTTTAGAAAATTATAATGAAGCAAAAACCATGCGTTTATCCAAATGCATGGAAAACGCACATGGCACAATTGGCCATGTATGTCGCTATAAGATAAAGCACCAGCCAGGATAAGTCTTGTCGAAGTCACCCATCCAAGTACTATAACCAAGCCCTTGCTTAGCTAGGCTAACTGTACTTTGCGAAACGCAACGGAACGAAACGGAACAGAGAGGGGGGTCACTCCAGAAAATTTTAACACGAACCTTGCACTGTGTTATCAATAGCTGCACTGTTTATCAAGATGGCTGTCAGTGGGCCAATTGGAGTTAATTGGCATCCGTGAAATTAATTCACTAACGCGGAAGGGGAAGGGGGGGGGGGGGTTTGGAGGGGGCCATGGGAGGGTGTGCATTATGCGCTATTATAGTCCTGTTGTTCCGTTTCGCTAAATACAGTTATCCAGTGGGATAACTGTACTTAACGGAACGAAACAACAATAATTTTGCAGAGCTGGATGCTGCTGTTGTTTGCCTCACCCTGCTCAGCCACTGCCAGTGGTGCAACGGATGCTGATGCTTTTGTGCGCACCATATATTAATATCTTTCAAGAATATTGAAGTCAGTCAGTCAGTCAGGAGATCAATCCATCAACAATCAATTTCTCAGGAGTATTAATTCATAAATAATAATAATAATATTTATTTCTTTCCAACTTACATTGTACAACACATGGTATGAAGACAATATAATAATAAATAATAATTACACCATAAGTAAGTTGAAGGAATGCACCCGAGTAATTTATTACTATACCCGAAAGGGGGGTGCATTTCCTGTGATAGCAATCAATAAAAGTGATCCATCCGTTATCTAAATGATTATTATATATGATAGAAGAAACCCCTGCTGAAATGAAATAACTGATTTCTTGCTTGACTTTTAATCTATCCATAATTAATTTGTGATAAATAAGAAAAAAGGGTATTTTTCTGTGTGTGTTGTGTTATGTTAATACTACAAAATACCAAATGTTATTGTTCAGCGATGGATATTGAGAAAGTTATAATTAGTGACCTATCTTCGTCATCCGTTGTTCAAAACCTACGAGATTTGGATATGTGATCGTAAGGTACATGTTATATACTTAACAAAAATTGTGAACTGCTAAAATAATTACTTTTTGTAAAAATCAATATTAAAATCGGCGTGTTAAAAAGCGGGATTCTGACGTAAAAACAACCTTCATATTTGGTTTTTATCTCGGTTGCTCATTCACCAACAATTACCAAAAAATGGCATTGTGTTTTCCATGGCATTTTCGAAATTTCTCTGAAATTTCATAATTATATGTGCAATATTTTAAACACAATTGAGCCTCAAACATGGGCTACCAGCTGAGGTTAATATTCTTAATTTCACTGGAGAACAGAAGCATATGTCAGTAAGAAAAATATAACTTAAAAGGGACAGCACTTATTCAGATCTAATGATTGGTAATATGCACTGAGACATGTCATGCGTGGTCGCTCAAGTGGAACGCTCGCCATTTGAACTGTCATAAATATTGCATGTTTTGTTTGAAACTAATTAGCTATTAAACATCAACTTGAAGGAACATGTGCTTTGCTAACTGCACTTCATTTCTGAAATATGCACACACATTTTCTGGGCTACTATAGGATTGCATAACCATAATCACCGAGTCCGGGGATATATATGCGGGTACTATATGTGATCACATTTCTGGGATGAATATGGGCTTTGAGGCCCTTTGAAGTGGTCGTAAAAGTGATTACCTGGGTGGTCATAATTCTGGAACTAAAATACATGGGATTGATAGGCAAAACATTTTCGGACCGTTAAAACGGGGTGGTCATAATATCGGAATGGTCGTTAGGCGGGGTTCCACTGTACATTATGGAGTCGGAAGCAACTCTCTATATAACTATAATAATGGCAGAGAGTTAATTGCTTCAATCATGTATCACGTTTGGATCCAGGACGTATAATATGTTGTTGTCTAATTGCAAATTATGGCTATTCAACATCTTTAAATAGTGCATTGGCTGATCCACAAGAACGAAATTTTTCTAGAAGGCTGACTAACTTCTAGACACAGTCAAAATGTGCATAAAATCCGGGATTTAAGTTCATATTGAAAGTCTGACATTGTTCTATTATTAAATATACAGCAAATTAATATGTAATGAAGCCTCCCCCTACTCATAGCTTTAACCTGCCCTTCAAAGCATATCTCAGATGAGAAAGTCTTGTTCCGCAAAGTACAGTTACCCCATGGGATAACTGTACTTTGCGGAACGGAACAAGCTTTTGGCATAGGACACCAGGGGTCTCCACTACACAGGGGTGGTTTGCAATTATGGTCTGAGCCAGGCCTGAACTTACAGATGTTGAATTTTAAAATATTACCTCACCACGACTGTGATTCTCCCGGGCCGTGATTCCACGAGATCTGGAAATTTAGACCTATAAATCGACATCTATAGGGAACTATCCAGGATCATTCTATAGAAACAAATTTGCAATCAAACAAATTGTTGCATAAATATTTAATGGAAAGAGAGTTCTTAATATAATTATTGCCTATAATGATAATTTTACAAAATTTTATCAAAAGCTGCATAGTGCTTATTTGTAAAATGATTTAATGACCTTAATGCAATGTATTCAGCCCCACCAATACAAGTACATCGGCAGGCTTTTAAAATTATTTTTGTGTAGTTATTAACAAGTTTCTGTGATGTTGATTTTTTCACAATGATGCCTTCTTATTATTGAAAAGGCATTAAGTGCGAAATAGCTTAAGTGCTTGAAGAAGTGTTCATATTGGGTCATCAATATGCGTTTATATGGCGGCATTATATGGCACCATTCATTAAGTGATGAAACCTGCAAGGAGACATGATGAAATGGTTAAGCGTTTTGAGTGCTGCTTCCTGAATTTATTGCCACTGTCTCCATGATAAAACCGAAAACCACACAGAAATTCTATCAGAATCACTGCAATATTATTAGTCACCTAGATTTCAAATTAGCCATCTAACTTCAAATTAAGTTGACTATGTGATATAAACACCATGCAATGTTGTAGCAGATTGCTTTAAACGTTCTATCATGGTTTCAAACAAAAACATCATGAGTTAACTTGACTTAAACAATCTTGAGAATATACATATATCATGGAGACAAGAGTAGAGTCGCCATCTCCATGTATATATATAACAGTTCTACACGATTTATCTCTAAAGCACATCAAATCCACAATTAAAGTATTATATAATTATTCTACCAACATTGTAATCCCGACCCTACTCCTGAGTATCATGCCATATTAATCAACATATATCATCCTTAATTAACATGTAATATATATCAAGACAATTTCACATGTGTAAATCATATGATGTAAATACCCCAGGGGCACGAATGTATACAACTTAACAAGATATCACATGTCCATTTTTCATGATGCAACAATTCTCCTGAACTGGGCGTAATTGTGCAACAATTAAGGTACAGATCATCACCTCTGGCAGATTAAACTGACTTCAGAAACGATTTTAAACAAATGAAAAAAACAAAAAAACAAAGACAGGTCATTTTTTTAGTCATTGTATAACGCTTTACATTTTGAGTTAACATTAAATATATGCGTATAGTCTAATCTGAGCAAAGAGTTATTCTTATTACATACATTGTTTTTTCATATAACAGTACCTGTTGACTACGCTTCGATGCAAGTGTGCCAGCCATGTCATAGTTTTGCATGCATAAGTGCCTATATTGTGGTGGATCCAGGATTCTGGATTGGGGGGGGGGGGGATATTCATCACGTATAATATTTAAGACAGCCTTTTACTTATTTTGTAAATGAGGCCTAATTTCGTCGATCCACAAGGCCTATTTTGCCGCCACCCCCCCCCCCCAACTTGACTTAATCTATAATATATCTATCATTACCAGAACCAGATGCTTGATTCAATTGTACAGATGATTCATTTTTAATGTTTTGAATTTTGTTGCACCACAGGTGATCACACAATCAACTGACTGGCTGTAATTGAGACAAAAGAAATTAAGTTCATTCCTGTCTATGGGCTTGACTAGCGACCACTCAAGCATGGTAAATTGTGACATCACTAGAACACTTTGTCAAGTGAATGATCAAACTTCATTGCAATCCACTGTAATAACAAAGAAAAAGTATTTGCCTTTCTTGAAATCCCACAAGAAGACTTTTCTTGTCAATCTACCGTCTTGCACATTGATATTATGTCTAATTTGTACTGTTTTTTAAATCAATATCATTACAAATATCAAACTACTCTATTTGCATTTGATTGGATTTGACTTGATTTTGTGCCTTCTAAAAAAACTAGTGTAATCTAAATTAAACCTGTGACAGATAATCCATACTTGGGAGAACATCATCGTAAAAAAGTTTTTCAAAAAGTGTAGAACCAACATTTTTCATGTGTTATATGGATGAGCTGTGGTATGAGGATGTGCAGACTAATGTTAAGATATAAATACACACAAGCAATTTTTGCAGGAGTATATCATTACTGATATTTCGACTCTTTTTGCTGTAAGAGGCAGCAAAAACGGCATGTCTCACACCTCGTGTTAGATGTCTTGTAACCCTGCTTAATGAATGCAAATTAAAAATCATTATTTATGATATTCACATAGATATAATCAGAAGAAGTTGAATTTTCAACTGGCAAATAATTGTGAAATATTTGCAGTTCCAGTAACATTAACTTTCACATATTGCAGTTTCCCTTCATGTTTGGTATCATTTTGCAGGTATTTTTTATGACTAATGTAAAGGTGATGTTAAATCATTCATATTTACATGTTCCACCAAGTTTGATAATTGAACAACAGTTTAAAACCCACACTGCAAAACTCAATTAGGCCCATATGGTGTACAGCTGCAACTTGATATGCTTGACTGATCACAAGGCCTTGGCTCAAGTGGGAGGCACTCTCAAGAATTATCCAATTCATTTGAGAAAAAATTATCCTCACAATCAGGGATTGTATCTCAAGATGGATAAAATAACACTTGTTTCCATCTAACAAGGCTTTTTCAATTGTGATATTTCTAAAGTACATCAATTAGGAATATTGGGTATAAAGTAGGCTAGCCCGAGAAATATGTTCACTTATATAGCTCTTATTTACTATCTGTTATTTTGTGAGCGCTAGCAAAATAATGGCTTCCTCACAGACTATACTAAGACTGAAAATAAATGTCCACTTCATTTTCTTTCTTTCTTTTAATTGCCATATTATCCTGAAAAGCTTGCAGCAGCAAAAATGGACAAAAGTGTTAGTAGTGAATCCAACATTAAACCATGGAGTCATGCTTATGACTGGTATCAGGTCGAAACGTCCGAAAACCGGAATGTCCGAGACCGAAATCTCCGACTCCCTAAATGTCCGATTTCCTAAACGTACGAAAAATGTCCATCGTGCGAAATTATTTATTTTGGTTTTTTATGTACTTTTACGCAATAGTTTGTTATAAATTCATTTAATTTCTTTTACATACAAGTTCTCTCTGTAGTTTAAAATGATATTTGATGAGCAAGACCTCTTTTTAGTGCTTAAAGTTAAAGCTGACCGCACCAATCGGATGTTTTGGAGGCCGGCAATGAACCAGTCGGACGTTTCGGTGGCCGGAAATGCACCTCCAGGGGCCCCCCGCCGTCCGTCGGCCGTACCCCCGTCGATGAAATGAAAAAATTAATAACTCCACTTCTAGTTAACATTTCTGGACAATTGAGACAGATTCTGAATGCTAAGAATCTAAGGAATTGGTATATATATAAATATAAATATTGACTTTAATCAACTGCTAATTAATGAAATATAATCCCCTTCAATTGAACATAACAGGGGTGAAAATATCTAATTGTGGTGGATTAGGGAATAAGGGAATAATAAAAATAAAACTCCCAATTACAATTAATAAAACAGTTTGTGTTTAAAGAAAATATTGACTTTAATCAACTGATAAATAATGAAAAATAATTCTCATAAATTGAACATAACAGGAGTGGAATATCCAATTGTGGTGGATTAGGGAATAAGTGAATAATAAAAAGATCTTCCGTTTACAATTAATAAAAAAATTTTGTGTTTTAAGGGTTTGAAGAAAATATAGACTTTGATCAACTGCTAATTAATGAAATATAATCCCCATCAATTGAACTTAACAGGGGTGGGAATATCCAATTGTGGTGGACTAGGGAATAAGGGAATATATAATTAAAAACTCCTGATTGCAATTAATATAACGGTTTTGTGTTTAAATAAATGTGCAATATGATTGGTCAGTCTCTGGAATTTTATTGCAATTTAGTTAATATTTCTTAGTATAAAGAGACCATGATGGATTCACATCCACATTCCACTTTGGACTTTCATCTGACACCTTTGTGCTTTCAGGCAAGAAAACATTAGCAAAATAACAAAAATAAAAAAATTAGCAAAATAAAAAAATTCGGACGTTTCGGACATATTTCGGACGTTTCGGGAATCGGACGTTTCGGTTTTCGGACGTTTAGGAAAATTTTCGGAGATTTTGGATTCGGAAGTTTCGGTTTTCGGACGTTTCGACCTGTATTCCTTATGACTCTATGATTAAACCCTCTGTATGAATTACATATACGTTTCCTATCTTTTGAATGATAATTTCACTGCATGAAATGATAGTTAAATATGCTTAAAGTTATTATAGGAATCATAAAGTCCTATGTTGATTACTCAGTCGGAGGAAAATTTATATATTTGTGCCATCCACGACAATATATTGGGACAATTTAAGTTATAAATATATGCTGAACAAATAAGCTGTAATAGAAAGGCAGGATGATAAAACTTCACCCAAGATTGTTTATCTTTGAATAATCTTTATTGTTATTGCTAAACGAGCAGTAAGTGAATAGTTTGCTTCTCAAATCAAAGGATACTGTTGATGCAAATGCATTAAATGCATATTAAATGCATATAAGGTAGTTATGCTATAAGTATCCTACTTCGCCTCGGTTCCATAACAACACATTGCACTAGCCACTGTGCAGTAATTATATTATATGGACTTACAATTTACACAAGAAAAGAGGGTTGGTTTTTGTGCAATAGAGTGAATAGGCCTTTGCAACCTTCATCCAGTGATAACCTAAAGCAGTAATCTGTGTTTTTTTCTCTTCTTTATTTATCATTTTGTTTTCTTCATTATTTTACAAAATTAATGTCTTTACAAATACATGCGCCTAAGTTTTTTTATTTTTTTAATTTGAAGAACTATTGACGAGAATAATAACAACTTTGACATAAATTAGACACAGTAGGCCTATGTGATAAACAATATCAACTTGGCCTGTTTTAATCATTTTTTCCATGAATTATTTTCTCTAATCTTATAATAATGCATCCCAACAATATTAATTGTTTTTTAACCTAAAAATATGTATCAATTTTAATGAAAGAGGTTGATTACCTTTCTGTCACGCAATCTAGGCTGCTTTCTATTTTAATTGGGACTCTGAAATATTCCTATTGTATATATATTAGCTGTTCTCTGACCACGAATGACCTAAGATTTATTGGCATAATTTCCACTGACTAGAAAATACTCTCACGATTAGCTATGCCCATTTATGCGATTTTACGGGCTTCAGCTTGTGGAAAATTGCCCATTAACAAGACGGTGTGAGATGTTATCTAAATGTCCACACATGTCTTCCACATTGCCAACTTGTTCTCACTACTTCAAAGGCAACATCAGATTATTTCTGTGACTTTTGTTTTCATAAATTCGAAGAAAATACAGAAAAGAGGAAACACTCCAGATGATATCTATATTCATTATTTTACAAAATATATTATTAATTTTATATAATTGTTATGCATAGAAAAATAAAACAGTTGATGCAAGTAGGCCTAAAAGATAAAACATTAATATTTTTCCCTTTTTGAGTTTCGGGGCAATTATTTACGTGAATAGAAATTATACAGACTTGAAACAAACATCACCAAAAGTGTGTTTATATCATTAAAATGAAGGGGGGGGGGGTGGGCTTTTCTGAAGCCAAGGAGCCAAGGCGCCCGAATTTGATGTAAAGAAACTAGAAAAACTGCTGTTGAACTGAATATGATAAGATAGGATAAAATAATAAGATAAGATAAGGCAATATATAGTCTACATTTTTCATGAAGCCAAAGCTGAATGCAGACCTTCTTATTTAATCAGAATTTGAATATTGTATTATAAACATGATATTGTTACAGTCATGTTTTTTCATTTTAGCAATCAATTATCCATAATGAATCAATATGTTCAATGTGTAGGCCTTCAATATTAAAAGAAAACTAGCCATCCCAGGCAAATTCAATAAAAAAAATAATTAATAAAATTATTATAATCTAGAAGTATTAGAACAGACCAGCTTAAAAGATAAACCTATATTTTACAATCATTTAATTTTTTTAAAAGTGGGTATCACTTGTAAAAATGCAATTGTTGATTGGTTCAATTGACTTAAGATAACATAAATTTGTGATCATCTACTAGATTCCTCAAGCAAATCTATCGTACAATTCAGATCATTTCACTGGCTTTGATCATTGTTGACTATGTAGATATATCTATACAGTGAAAATCAAAATGCTGAAAGTAGCTAAGGTGGCCCTGTTATAAGAAGTAGGATCGAAAACCAAACACTTAGTGCATGTCTGTTAACAAGTTTATATAAACTGATATACATCAGGCCTTACATAGAGTTCATGACCTGAGCTATTTCGCAAGTATGCCTCACGTTGAGTTTCCTTTCACAAAATACAGGGATAAATATAGATTGCGAAACAGATAGCACAAGGATGCTTGCACTTCATCATAATACGCAATAACCCTGTAGTATATAGGCCTATTACAGTATTGTCTCAGATTAAGTCCATCAATTGTAGCTAGTATATATAGGTTTTTATGTCCTAAAAAATCAAGCTAAGAAAAGAAATTCCAACACAATGAATAAATGCAGATCTATATTTGAATTAAATACATAAAAAAAATAAACTGGCATTGCAAATATGTTTCACATGATATGCTGGTGCAGACCAGTTATAGCAACTGATTTGCCTACACACTGCAACATGTCAACCTGGATGTGAGTGCTCATGAGCGATGAAAGCTCGTCGTTATCAAAATGGCAGTAAAATCACGTTGACTGATGACTTAATTAAAAAAATCCCATTTGTCAAAATAGTCTTATATATATAGGCTACAACTATGGATTTATATATCAGTAGGCACTGTGGGTTTACCCCACCATGAAGTGATCGACCCCACTTTTGAGATTACCCCAATCATTTATTTATATTTTATCAATTCAAAACATAGGTTAATGTCAAGATTATACTGCTGCATGCGTATGCTTTAAACATGTTAAAGTCAGTGTGAAATTAATGTTTCACCGCAATGGCTATTTCACAGTCACACACAGATTGTCCTGCCTAATAAAAACAAACACCCCTTATTCATGATGCCTCAAACTATATTTTTCTGGAGTGACCCCCCTTTCTGTTCCGTTTCGTTCCGTTCCATTTCGCAAAGTACAGTTAGCCCTTAGCTACAAGTCCCCTGTCCACAGGACAGGGTTACAACGACCGAGATGAAAAAATATGGAATTTCGGCTTGTGTGGGAACTAGCCTTTTAATAAACGTTTGACACACGAAATACACCTGCTCTAGGGTTAGACATACCTTTTTTCTATTGTATCGCGCTCAGATATGGTCGATTTCTTTCAATTATCATCGATTTCTGCACTATTTTTGAACTCAACTTTCCTTGATTATCAATGACAGCCATTGTGACGGTCACGTGAGGGTGGCGCCACGCTTTCTAGTCAATTCTTCACTGCGTGTTTCGTCCCTGCCAAAACGGGTCCATTCGTCACTCGAAAAAAGTCAGTTCGTCACCAAAATTGGTCTGTTCGTCACTAGCCATGTAGGCCTACCCGTCGGCCAGCCCAACTCCCTGGCTGCCCCCTATACGTCCGCCATGCCCCCCCCCCCCCCCGGCAGTTCATTTGAGATATATAGGCAATATTTTCAAATTTAAACAAATTCTGATAGCTCGGAATGAGAGAACATTGGCCTCGAGCATGAGTAATTATTTACCGTCCAGTTTTCACGGGAACGAATCGCGCAGTGACAAATCGACCTGTTGCCGGGGCCACTTGCAAAGAAAATACTAAGAAACGCCTGGTTGATTTCATCATCGATTTCTGCACTACTTTTGATCTCATGTTTACTTGATTACATGACAGCATTATGAGAAACATGGCCGTCTAGCTCTGCCAAAACTCCCAAGAGGGCTCCTGCGACGTTTCAATGCCTCTAGTGGATAACAAGATTCCCACAGGATGGCGCTGGCAAGTCCGTAGTTTTCTCAATTTCATAATTAAAGTAAGTTAATAAACCATTTCCACATGATTCCACTGTTCTACAGGTGTAATGAAGCTAAAGTATTGGCACCATTGCATCTGGGTGGTGCTGTGATGTCGCTGGAGCCCTCTAGTGAGTTTTAGTGGAACTAGGCGGATGGATTATCAAGTCGAAAATGGCACAGAAATTTATTAAAAATGGAAAAAATCAACCATATCTGAGTGCCACACAATAGTAAACAGCAGTCCTCCAGTACATACGACGAAATAAGATATGCTAACGTGTTTGTTAAAAAGCTATGTATAAAATATCAAACTCGACGAATTTGTATGCAAGTCGTTCCGACCCTATGCAATGTAGGTCGGTTCTGGCTAATAAATCTGTGTTAGTGCTGTGATGTCGCCAGATCCCTCTAGCGAGTTTTACTGGAAGTTTTAGTGGAACTAGGCAGCAATGGGTGATAACACGAACGAAGTGAACGTGAATTTGAAAGAAAAGGATGTTTCCACTGGCTTTTTTTAGTAAAATCTGAATGATGAGCAGTATTCCTGTACATATGGTATTTTAATGATTATTGAGAAAAGTTTGTCATAATGTCAACAAGAATTCCTATAAAAGTCGTCCCGAACCTACATCGCATCTAATGTAGGTGGGTTCTGGCTAGCCCTTGCTTAACTGCGGTGATGGGATGAGAATCGGTGTGCTCAACATGGTCTGAGCACAGCTAGTCAAGACTTGATAGAAATTCCTTCTCAAACTTGGAAATGCTTATAAAACATATCAATTGTAGTTATATTGTTAATTTATTGCCGTATAAATACAAAGTTGAAGTTAAACAATGTAGTTTTATGTAAGATATAGACTAATAAACATATAATTACATTTATACACATATTTGGTTAAACGATTTGGTGGATATATATTAAAACATACATGGAATAAATTTAAAATACAGTAGGCCTATTTATACAAAAGCTAAGCAAGCTAAAAAAACATAAAATATTCTGACATTCAGTACACTGTTAATTAAGTCATGGAAAAAGTTAACCATAGATATGATCAGATTTATGTCAATATTTGAAAAAATCTCTTTCACACCATTGAAAAAATTTAAAGATTGTCGGATATGTCATTTATGTGTAATCAAACCATACACAAAACTATTTGTATTTCGATCCATGCTCTCTGACAATAATTTACATCTGAGCTCCTCGACAATTTACATCCATATGCTCCCTGACAATAATTTACATCCATATGCTCCCCAACAATAATATACATCTGTCCCCCCCCCCTGACAATAATTCACATCTGTAAACCCTGACAATAACTTAATTGCATCCATATGCTCCCTAACAATAATTTACCTCCAAAACAAATCAATTGTAATTTTCCTATGTAGTGCAGCTCGATCCAGCTCAATTAGCTCATGTTTGTTTCGACCCTTAAATATTTTCTGATACAA
The DNA here is from genome assembly GCA_932294295.1 of Alitta virens. Taxonomy (NCBI): domain Eukaryota; kingdom Metazoa; phylum Annelida; class Polychaeta; order Phyllodocida; family Nereididae; genus Alitta; species Alitta virens. The sequence goes on along the minus strand of OW028585.1, from coordinate 31,079,750 downwards.
AATGAAAATTAGTGTGGTTTCCTCTGACATCAAAATGTTTGCATATTGAACATAGATAAGTTTTTCACCCATGTACATGTGTCCTCATGTAGAGTATATTGGACATTCATAATTAAGGGTTATTTGAAGAATTGTCCATGTGTCTTCATATGCATAGATAAATTTCCTTCTCGACAGAATTGTTTCTTGCATACTGTACAGCAATAAGGTTTCTCTCTAGTGTGCGTCCGCATGTGCACAGTAAGACCATTCTTTTGTCTGAAAAATTTCTTGCAAATTGGACATTCATGTGGTTTCTCACCAGTGTGTATTCTCATGTGTGAAGTAAGATTGCTGCTGACACTGAATTCTTTCTTGCAAATAGAACATTCAAATGGTTTCTCACCATTGTGTATTCTTATGTGCAAAGTGAGACTGCCGCTGTCACAGAATGCTTTCTTACATATTGAACATTCATAAGGTTTCTCACCAGTGTGTATTCTCATGTGCCTTGTGAGATTACTGCTGACACTGAATGCTTTCTTACATATTGAACATTCATAAGGTTTCACACCAGTGTGTATTCTCATGTGCGAAGTAAGACTACTGCCAACACTAAATGTTTTTTTACATATTGAACATTCATAAGGCTTCTCACCAGTGTGTATTCTTATGTGCGAAGTAAGATTACTGCTGTCACTGAACCTTTTCTTGCAAACTGGACATCCATATGGTTTCTCACCAGTATGTGTCTTCATGTGTGAAGTAAGACTACTGAATGCTTTTTTACATATTAAACATACATGTGGTTTTTCGCCAGTGTGTGTAAGAATGTGATATGCCAATGAGCTGTTATTGCTGAATTTTTTCTTGCACAATGTACAGCCAAACGGCTTCTCTCCAGTGTGTGTCCTCATGTGTGAAGTAAGATTACCGTTGACACTGAATGCTTTCTTGCAAATTGAACATTCATATGGTTTTTCACCAGTGTGTGTCTTCATGTGATAATCAAGACTTGACTTATGACGGAAATGTTTCATACAAATTGAACATCCATAAGGTTTCTCACTAGTGTGCATTCTCATGTGCCTTGTGAGACTACTGCTGTCATAGAATGCTTTCTTACATATTGAACATTCATGAGGTTTCTCGCCAGTGTGTGTCCTCATGTGCAATGTGAGATTTGACTTCTGACTAAATTGTTTCTGGCATACTGTACAGCCATAAGGTTTCTCTCCAGTATGTGTCTGCATGTGCAAAGTAAGACTACTCTTATGTCGGAAACATTTTTTGCAAATTGAACATCCATATGGTTTTTCACTAGTGTGTATTCTCATATGCGAGATAAGACTACTCTTTTCTCCAAAAGATTTCTTGCAAACTAAACATTCATGGGGTTTCTCACCACTGTGTACTCTCATGTGTGAAGTTAGGTGGTGACTTCGGCTGAATCGTTTGTTGCAAATCAAACATTCGTAGGGTTTCTCACCAGAGTGTAACCGCATGTGTGAACTAAGGTGATGACTCCGGCTAAATTTTTTCTTACAAATTGGACATTCATTACGTTTCTCTCCAGTATGTATCCTCATGTGCTTCGTAAGGTCTCCACTGTAACTAAATTCTTTCTTGCATACTGTGCACCCATAAGGTTTCTCACCACTGTGTATTCTCATGTGCCTTGTGAGACTACCGCTGTCATAGAATGCTTTCTTACATATTGAACATTCATGAGTTTTCTCCCCAGTATGTATCCTACCAAGGTGAATTTTAATACATCCCTGATGACTGAATTGTTTCTTGCACACAGGACATTCAAATGGTTTCTCACCAGTGTGTGATCTCATGTGGATGTCAAGATGTGCTTTATCTCGGAAATGTTTCTCACAAACTGAGCATTGAACTGACTTTTCACCAGTATGAATCTTCATATGGTAGCTAAGACTTCGGCGCCATTTGAAAAGTTTCTTGCAGACTGTACATCCATATGGTTTATCACTATTGTGTGTTATCATATGACTGATTAGGTTAAATTTATTAGCACACCTTTTTTTGCATATTGAACATGCATAGGGCTTTTTCCCTGAATGTGTCTTCATGTGCTCATTTAGTGCATCTTTCCTGGTAAATTTCCTCTTGCATATTGAACATGCAAAAGGTTTTTCACCTGAATGTGTCTTCATGTGCCCATTTAGTGCATCTTTCCTGGTAAATTTCCTCTTGCATATTGAACATGCAAAAGGCTTTTCACCTGAATGTGTCTTAATGTGCTGATTTAGTTGACCTTTTTCAGCAAATTTCCTATTGCATATTGAACATGCAAAAGGCTTTTCACCTGAATGCGTTATAATGTGAATTTTCAGTTGGGACTTGTAATGAAATGTTTTCTTGCACACTGAGCATTCCTTTGGATTCCCTTCTGAATGTGTTTTCATGTGAGCAGTAAGACGTTCTTGATCTGAGTATTTTTCCTCACAAATCGAACATTCATTTTCATCATAGTGTGACTTAATGTGACTTTGTAATGGATCCTCGTGAGCGTATCTTCGGCCGCAAATAAAACACTTGTGAGGTCTTGGACCATCAGGCTGTGGGGCTGCGTTTGTGCTATCAGTATTCTCACTTTGGGCCATTATTCACTGACAAAGTGTCCTCGTACTTAAAATAATTTCCAAAGCATGGGAGAAAATGCTTCAACAAGATTTCTGGATGGATGAGGCACGGAGCAGCAAGTATGATTTGCGCATTCACAAGGCCAAGGAGGTAACATTCTGCAAAATAAAATAAAGGACACTGGTTATAATTTCATTTTAATTCATAGACATTTTGTTGAACATTAATTAATCCAGAGTCAAAACTAGTTAAACATAGTTTCAAGGTTTGTAAAGAAGCTGCAAAATAAAATAAAGGCCACTGGTTATAATTTAATTTAATTCATAGACATTTTGTTGAACATTAATTAATCCAGAGTCAAAACTAGTTAAACATAGTTTCAAGGTTTGTAAAGAAGATTCACAAGCTGATGAAGCCTGTGTTACATCATAAACAGTTCTCAGTGTTTCTTGAACAGCATAGTCATTTATAAGATAAGATAAGATAAAATTTTATTTAAAGTCGGTGGTGATACAAATAACAATACAACTTAAGTTGTAAAAGCTTTTCGCCGACAGAAAATTGTGACAAAAAACAAGGTGAAATATTTACAAATGAATAAAAGACAATATTCAGTGATGTCAGTCTACTAGTTAAATTAGTGCATGGCATAGATCATTATAGTGTATACGGAGATGGACACGTAATTGCCAACCCTACTGATTTTGCCCGGTGGACTATCCAAATTAAACCCTACCTTCAGCCTACCGACCATTATTACTAACCTGCAAAATTTTCAGGAACATAATATAAAATGTTATTTTTCCGTATGTCACAAGTGTTTTATTTGTGGCAGAAGATACACAATGGCAAATGCATGGCAACCAGCTTGCCTCAGTTGCCTGACCATTATTGATTAACGTGTTAATTGCAATTAAATAATATTGTTCAGAGCATGTCAACAAGTGTCAGGTATTGTTCGATTTAATTAAACTTTATCTTCCCCACACCAAACAAGAACCTACCTTTTTTTTGCAAATCTTTCGTCCCTTAGCTTGAAATGTACCACTATTTCACCAACAATTTTTGGCAAATACGCACATCGATCCAAAACATTCTGAAAAGATCCATGAAGTCAGCTCCCAGATTCCAATTCCCAGTCAGCTACCAGTCAGTTCCCAGTAAAGTGAACTCGGCTCCCAGTTCTAGTTCCCAGTCAGTTGCCAGAAAAAGATCTGGGCAAATGTTTGGTTATTGGAGAGTTAGTTATACAGTAAGCATGCACCAATTGTTTGTAGCAATTGTAAGGTTCTCTGAGTCCCTTCAATGTAACAGACTTGACTCATGACAAGGAATATGTAGTTTGAATAGTTTAATAGGCCTTGCCCTGCCTCATGTCCATTTTATACAACTAACTACCTTACAAGCACTGACTTATAGTGACCTGGATGGGGTTGCGAAACTGCCTGGCCACAGTCACGTAGGCCAGAGGGCAACCAGTACACTGGGTCACTGACCTAGCTGAGGTCATCACACAATGAATAGCTGACAGAATAGCATTATCATCAAAAATTACACTTAGCCAATCACATTTCTGGTAGCTCAATTGCCTTATCCCTTGGTAATGGTACCAAATATTGGTGCTTACTGGATAGCCAACGCCAAGTTGAATTATTTTGGGAAAATGGCACATAAAAGTCTGGGAGCTGGGTATATGGAATGGTGGCAGAAATTTGGTAGTGTATTTACTAGACAGCCTAAACCTTCAAGCTATTTAATTGTGCCAAATATTGGTGCTTACTGGAAAGGTAACTATACAGTTAAAAATGTTTTTTAGCAAAGTTAAATATTTTAAGAAATATTTTCACATAAAAATCTGGAGTGGCATGCACGGATCATCTTGACATTTTCTTGGAAACTTAAATGAAAATATAGCCTTGAAATGACAGAAATAAATTGCACATACGAACGTTCCAGGGTACATAGACTGCCACCTTTGTACTATTATTCTATTTATTACATAGCCTAATGCCTCAGCTATTTAATGGTACCACATATTACATTTATGGTGCCTATTATTCCACAAACATTAGTGCATGCTTACTGTATAGCTAACTTTCCAATAACCCAACATTTGCCCAGATCTTTTTCTGGGAACTGACTGCTGACTCGGAACTAGACTGGGAACTTATTCACTTTACTGGGAACTGACTGGTAAGTGGTAGCTGACTCGGAACTAGACTGGGAGCTAAGTTCACTTTACTGGTAGCTGGCTGGTAGCTGACTGGGAACTGGAATCTGGGAACTGACTTCATGGATCTCTTATGAAAATATATTTATCACTTACATAGTCATAGCCCACATCAGAATATATTGGATCTGCTGGATGTCACTATTTACAGACCACAACTTGATAACAGCCGAAAAGAAGTCTCTGATAGTCACTGCCTAGATGACGGACTTCATCATTCAATATATTATATGATTTTGCAACATTTCAACAGCATAATTACCTTTATGGGTAGAATTCCAACCAGTAATCATCAAAACATGTGAGCACTGCTGAAGAATGAGGTAAAATTGGCGACAACTCAACTTGCCAACAGGAGTTGCAACTGCTGAATTACACTGTGTTGTGTCACCCTCTTGTGCAAAGTGGGACAACTATCATGTGAGAAAGAAACTCATACAGGCAGCTGGCAGCAGCATCTCCTAGCACAGAAATGATGCACCCCTGTGTCCCTCAACTTTCAGTGATTACAATGCAAATAAATATTGACATAAATACAAAGACATTGGCAGCAAAAAATATTCCCATAGATATAATCAGGAGAAGTTGAAATTTCAACTGGTGAAAGAAAATTGGGATATATTTGCATTTCCAGTAACATTATATTTGTTTAAGTTTGTCCACGGAATCAATGTCCCCGTTACCATGGCATAAAAATGTCTCAAGATGAAAAACACAATCTTTAGTAGGTTTGTGCACTTTTCAAGAGATGAAAGCACTGATTGGGGGGGGGGGGGGGGGCTGATATGTATGTTTTTCTTACAAATTTCCAATAATATTTGTCACTATCAAAGAAAATATTTCTATTGGCAGGGGGTGACTTTTATACGCGTCATTGCTGGTACAAAGTTTATAAGGAAACTACTATTCACAAATAATTGCTTCAAAGCAATTCTGAAAGTATTCCTTTAGTCAAAGGGCATATGGAATTTCCCTTAGGGTAAACTTTTGTAGGGCGCATGTCAGACAACATCATTGAGCTTATCATTGCGCCATTACCCCTTTAGATACATGCACATGTGTGTGACAAAGCTCTGAATTATTTTGCAACATCTTTCCTTGGATAAAAAGATCTACAACCAGAGTTTGGCACTGTATTGGCTAAAGGTAAGCTGACATTTATCATTAAAAGAAACGATCAATACAGTCATAACCAAGATAATGAATGAGTTAGTCAGCTATAAGCATGATAAGGGGCCAAAATTAGGGCTGCTATAGCTCCCCCTCCACCCCTTTCAACCATGTGTAGTCATTGATACCTTCATAAATCCTTCTAATATAAATTATATGAGTACTTGTGTCTCTAGGAGTTGTTGCTGTGCATATAAACTAAAGTGGACATTATATATGTATTACTTGACATAGGCCTACATGCACTGTGATTGTAAAAGTTAGATTTTATACATCCTGTACCAGGGTGATCTCACATCGTGAATTTACAATTTATAGTGCAATAGATAACAATAAACCTTCCGGCCGGGGTCCAGTACCATAAAAGAAGAGCAGAGAGGGCAAAAGAGCAAGCAAAGCAGGAGGGCTCTTTACTGAAATATTTGTGCAATCAGATTTCAACTGAAGAACAACAAGAACCTAGCTCAGAGTCTGTTTTAGAATACAGGAGCCAGGATGTTCCGAAAATAATGGCAGTGCATGAATACTGAACAGCTGCATTGAGATCACCCCTGATGAATATAGATTGCGCTGCATATCTAGATAGACTCTTGTATAATGCTGAAGCCAAACTGCCAGGATTCTTCACAGGAGCACAACATATTTACATTGAAGTAGATGTGAAAAATTGCCACAAAATGATGAAAGAAGAACAGAGGGAACTCAGGGGAGCAACACAGACAGAAGTGGCAATGACAGAATAAGAGATGTGATTCAACCCAAGCCGGATTACAGTGACCCTGCCACCTGGCTTCTGATAATATACAACACCTTACTGAAAGTTTGGTACAAAATAGGCCACAGCATATTATGTCCTCTGATTTTCAAAGGGACCAAAATAACTGATTTTCCCAGATTCACTACAAATGTAGCGTTGCACTAAAGCTTCTAAAGTGTTTAATGAAGTGGTTATTTTGCTTAGCAGTGAGGGTCCAGGACCTGAAGCCTAAATACAATCCAGTTAAAGGGGCTGTATCCCTAAATTTTGCTTATTTTGTGATATATACAGAGATGAAGAGTAGAAAGAGTAACTTATCCATTCATCAAACTAAGAATGCAAGAAAACCAACCTTTATGGAGTAATTTGAGGTTTTTAGTGCAGCTGAATTTGCTGCTGTTTCTGAGTCAGCTGCTATCTGGGTCAAGCTGGACAGGTTGTTTTCTACTAGGAATTTGTTATAAACAAGTGTTTGTGAGCATTTGGGGATGTCTCATCAACATAGAGAAGCCAAAGAAAGTGTTTACAGACACATAAAGAAAATAATAAAGGTTGACAGATATTAAAACAGCAAGGAAAACTTTGCTACTGGAATTTGAGGTCAGTGCTATAAATAGCTTGGGGTGAAATGGCAGCATAGCAGAATAACTGTCAATGGCCAGTCACCATGTGCTCTGGTCAAAAGGATTGTCAAATTATGTGGATACCATTGGGTTTATTCATCTTATTGAGGCAGAATGATGATATGTGATAGGTAATCTAGCTATAGAAGACAAAATATAAGAATGGCCAGCCAACTCATTCCAAGGGATACAGCCCCTTTAAAGTTAAAGATGGAGTCCAAAGTATAGTTGAATGGTTTATTGTATAGTCATATTAAACTGTGTGTTACCCACAAAGTCCAAAGAATTACATATTGAAATGTTCCATGTGAGATCAGCCTTCACTGAAGAATACATGACTAAATAGCCATAACTCTCTGCTGCTGTCCTGCAGATGTCCTGTCTCTCTGTGCCTCCCTCTCTGCAGAGGAGGGCCCAGTGGAGATTAAATACTTGGCCTAGAGTGGCCAGGCTGGCCTGTGGCAGGAGCAGCTGCAGATGGGCATGCTCAAAGATGCTTATGGAAATTTCCTAGGATTGCTATACTTTTGCGTAATAATTTTTATAAATGATTCAGGGAGCATAAATGAATGAGTGAGCATCTTGTAGGGGAGCATGTATTATAGCCTTATTATTGCTTATGACAATAGGCTAGCAAATGGGGAAGAGGTGCATCGTCTGTGGCTGATGTACTCCAGATCCACAGATATGGTGTACTGCTTTTGTTGGCATTCCGTGGGTCTAATGAAACACTGTTCACACCTGGAAATGGAAAATTCCTCAAATTTGTTGAGTATCTGTCTCTGTTTGACCCTCTGATGAAGGAACACCTGCGGAAGGTTAAGCACAAATAAACTCTGGTACATTATCTTGGAAAAGAAATCCAAAACGAAATGATACAACTTCTCGCAAGAGCCATCAAGCAGCGGATTTTAGAAGCTATAAAGTCAGCAAAATACTATTCAGTTTTTCTTGATTGTACACCTGACATCAGCCACACTCAGCAGATGACATTCATTATTCAATTTGTCAATATGCCTACCCTGAATGAATCTGAAATGTACATCAGAGCATTTCCTTGGATTCGTCCCACTACAAGAGACCACAGGAGCATTCATGACTGAAGTTCTTCTTGAACAGCTTCAAGAAATGTGACTGCAGGTTAAGGACATTATATCCTTGAGAGGACAAGGCTATGACAATGGCAGTAACATGAAGGGCAAAGAAAATGGTGCAGAAGAGGATACTAAATATAAACCCACGCGCCTTCTTTGTACCTTGCAGTGCCCACACACTTAATTTAGTCAAGAGTTGTCTGGAGGCAGTTAATTTCTTTGGTTCAATTGGTTCAACAGGTGTCAAATATTTTCTCGGGGTCTACTCGACGTTGGGGAGTCCACAGACACCACATCACTGATCTTACTGTGAAAATACTCAGTGAAACAAGGTGGGAAAGTAGAATTGATACCCTAAAACCCCTGAGATATAATCTAGAAAAGGTGTATGATGCCTTGATTTGAAATGTCTGAGGATGCAAGTCAAAAAGGATCAGCAGGAGCCACAACACCAGCTGATGCTCAAACACTGGCTAATAGCATTGCCAATTTTACATTCATTGTATCATTGCCTGGTACAACATTTTATTCAAGTTAATTTGACCAGCAAATTTCTGCAGAAGAAAACAATCAATTTGAAAGCAGTCATAGCACAGCTAGAAAACACCAAGTAATATCTCAGTTCTCTGCGCAGTAAAGGGGGCTTTAAGAATATATTGGTAGATGCAACTGAGATAGCAGACACGCTAGAGGTAGAGGCAACATTTGAAAAGAATCAAGTCAGGAAAAGGAGGAAGAAAAGACAGTTTGGCTATGAAGCACGAGATGAGAGCCTATAAGATCAAAAAGAGAACAAAGTTAACTTCTACTTTGCCATGATGTGGCAACAGATTCAATAAGTGAAAGGTTCAATCAGATGGAACAACACAGCTCTTTGTTTGGGTTCTTGTATGACATACACAAGATTTCAGAAATATCAACTGAGGTTGTTCTGCATAATTGCAAATCTTTACAAAAGTCACTGCAGCATGGGGAGAGCAAGGATATAGAAGCAGAAGAACTTTGCAGCGAACTCCAAGCTATTGCCAGGAGACTCCCAAAGACAAAGCATCCCCAGGAAGTCCTCATGTTCTTGATACAGCCCTAATCCACCCACCACCACCTCGTGATACAGCATAAATTGTTTGCGAGTTTCCCAAATGTTTCTGTGGCCCTCAGAATTTTACATTATCAGTGGCCAGTGGTGAAAGAAGCTTTTCTAAACTAAAGTCGATAAAAACGTATCTGAAGTCAACTATGCAGCAAGAGATATTGGTTGGCTTGGCAACCATTTCCATTGAATCTGATATGGCATCAAATTTAGACATAAAAGATTTGGTCAGTTTGCCAAGAAAAAGGCAAGGAAAGTCATGTTTTGATGCCAATCCTGGTCTGGTATTTTTGATTGTTGCAATGTATCATCAGCAACTTTCCTTGTATTTACTTTGTATATTTAATAAAATTTCACATTTATTAATCATGCTTTTTTGTCATTTAGTTTTTTGTGGGGGGGGGGGGGGGGGCACGCTAAAATGTGATCCTGCCTAGGATGCAAGATTACCTAGCGCTGGCCCTGTCCTTCCTGTCACCATAACATGTCACATGACTAACCAATTTAAGCATAAAAGATGAAAATATTTTAATTGTCATGTTGCAATACAGAAATGTATGAAAAATAACATAATTTGGATTTTTGAAAGATGGAAAATTGTAATGCCAAAAGTGCAGTTTCTGAGCTGCTGAGGAATGATCCGGGTACCCTTTCTGTGGGAACCCGGAGAGGTGTAGGCTGCTCATGAAATTTTATTAAAAGTATATTCAAGATAAAACTTCAGTTCATGAAAAATTTTTTAATATTTAATATAAGAAATACTGAACATCAGAAAAAAAAATCGTAGTTGCATCGTACAAAAATACAAAAACCCAACTGGGCGGTCGAGGCAAGCTATATATAATCTATGCCATAATATATATATAATAACAATTAAGTGATTATGCAATATATACTTATTGATCCTGCCAAGTATAAATTCATCAATGATGTGTCATATAATGAGCATAATTAACAAATTATAAGCCATTAATTTGAACTATGTTACAAGGACTATCATAATAACCAACGGAAACTGAGAAAGCAAAAAAAAAAGAAAATATTTTACATATTCATTTTTACTGACTACTATTAAGACATGGAACACGCTCACCAAAGAAATGATAGAATTATCTGAATATTTGTTTCTTTTAAGGTTGTTTCAACTCTTAAATTGTTTCTTACATAATGAACAGCTATTGATCAACCAATGGTAATGGAGGCCAACACACAAGTATTTGATAAAGCTAACCTGTTGATGTCACATTGCCCAATATCAGACATAAAGCTTAGTAATCAATGCAATCATAGTTATCTGTCTTTTTATGAGTTTCACCATATAAATGATAGAATTATGTCAACAACTGTTTCGAACCCTAAATTATTTCCAACATAGCAAGCAGGCTTCTTGTCACTAGGTATCCTCATGTAAATAGTGAAGTTTTCCCTAACATCAAAACTGTCAAAATGTCTCGTATATTGAACACTGATAAGACTTTTCCCGATGTGTCCTCATGAGCAACGTTAGACTGTCGTTGAGGCTGAATCTGTATTATTTTTCACGTACTGGACATTAATAGTTTCCCATGCGAACTCAAAAATAGCAGAATCTGTATTTCATTTGAAGACTGAAGAATGTGTCCTCATGTGCTTCGATAAATGTAATTTCTGAACAAATTGTTTCTTGCATACTGTACAGCCATAAGGTTTCTCTCCAGTATGTATCATCATGTGCTTATCAAGACCCCCTTTGTGTCGGAAACATTTCTTGCAAATTGAACATTCATGTGGTTTTTCACCAGTATGTATTCTCATGTGCAAATTAAGATGCTCCTTCTGTCTGAAATATTTATTGTACATTGAACATTCATAGGGTTTCTCACCGCTATGTATCCTCATGTGTATAGAGAGGGTTCTCTTAAAGCTGAATTGCCTCCTGCAAATCACACATTCAATTGGCTTTTCGCCTGTGTGTGTCCTCATGTACAAAGTAAGACTTCTGCTGACACTGAATGCTTTCTTACATATTGAACATTTATAAGGTTTCTCTCCAGTATGTATCCTCATGTGCAATGTCAATGTGTTTTGTGTCTAAATAGTTTCTTGCACACTGAACATCCATACCGTTTCTCTCCAGTGTGTGTCCTCATATGACTTGAAAGGTGTCCATATTGATGGAACAGTTTCTTGCATATAAAACACTGGTAAGGTTTCTCACCAATATGTACTCTATTGTGCAGAGCAAGTTGATTCTTGAACCTATATTGTTCCTTGCATATTGAACATTCATGGGGTTTCTCTCCAGTGTGTGTCCTCATATGACTTGAAAGGTGTCCATATTGATGGAACAGTTTCTTGCATATAAAACACTGGTAAGGTTTCTCACCAATATGTACTCTATTGTGCAGAGCAAGTTGATTCTTGAACCTATATTGTTCCTTGCATATTGAACATTCATGGGGTTTCTCTCCAGTGTGTGTCCTCATATGACTTGAAAGGTGTCCATATTGATGGAACAGTTTCTTGCATATAAAACACTAGTAAGGTTTCTCACCAATATGTACTCTATTGTGCAGAGCAAGTTGATTCTTGAACCTATATTGTTCCTTGCATATTGAACATTCATGGGGTTTCTCTCCAGTGTGTGTCCTCATATGACTTGAAAGGTGTCCATATTGACGGAACAGTTTCTTGCATATAAAACACTGGTAAGGTTTCTCACCAATATGTACTCTATTGTGCAGAGCAAGTTGATTCTTGAACCTATATTGTTCCTTGCATATTGAACATTCATGGGGTTTCTCTCCAGTGTGTGTCCTCATATGACTTGAAAGGTGTCCATATTGACGGAACAGTTTCTTGCATATAAAACACTGGTAAGGTTTCTCACCAATATGTACTCTATTGTGCAGAGCAAGTTGATTCTTGAACCTATATTGTTCCTTGCATATTGAACATTCATGGGGTTTCTCTCCAGTGTGTGTCCTCATATGACTTGAAAGGTGTCCATATTGACGGAACAGTTTCTTGCATATAAAACACTGGTAAGGTTTCTCACCAATATGTACTCTATTGTGCAGAGCAAGTTGATTCTTGAACCTATATTGTTCCTTGCATATTGAACATTCATGGGGTTTCTCTCCAGTGTGTGTCCTCATATGACTTGAAAGGTGTCCATATTGACGGAACAGTTTCTTGCATATAAAACACTGGTAAGGTTTCTCACCAATATGTACTCTATTGTGCAGAGCAAGTTGATTCTTGAACCTATATTGTTCCTTGCATATTGAACATTCATGAGGTTTCTCTCCAGTGTGTGTCCTTATATGACTTGAAAGGTGTCCATATTGACGGAACAGTTTCTTGCATATAAAACACTGGTAAGGTTTCTCACCCATATGTACTCTATTGTGCAGAGCAAGTTGATTCTTGAACCTATATTGTTCCTTGCATATTGAACATTCATGGGGTTTCTCTCCAGTGTGTGTCCTCATATGACTTGAAAGGTGTCCATATTGCCGGAACAGTTTCTTGCATATATAACTCTAGTAAGGTTTCTCACTATACTGTACTATATTGTGCTGAACAAGTTGATTCTTGAACCTATATTGTTCCTTGCATATTGAAAATTCATGGGGTTTTTCTCCAATGTGTGTCCTCATGTGACTTGAAAGGGTTCCGTTTTGACGGAACAGTTTCTTGCATATAAACACTGGTAAGGTTTCTCAGCAGTATGTACTCTATTGTGCTTAACAATATCATTCTTAAACCTAAATTGTTTCTTGCATGTTGAACAATCATAATGTTTCTCTCCAGTGTGTACCCTAATGTGCTTAGAAAGGTCTACACTGTTAGTAAATTGTTTGTCACAAAAAGAACATCTAAAAGGCTTCTCACCAGTGTGTATTCTCATGTGCACAGTAAAATTCCCCTTGTGTCTAAAACTTTTTTTGCAAATTGAACATTTGTAGGATTTCTCCCCTGTATGAATTTTCATGTGATAACTCAGGTAATCACCTCGGGCGAACTGTTTCTTGCAAACTGAGCATTCATGGGGTTTCTCTCCAGTATGTGTCCTCATGTGACTTGAAAGGGTTTCATATTGACGGAACAGTTTCGTGCATATAGAACACTGGTAATGTTTCTCACCAGTATGTACTCTATTGTGCAGAGCAATTGATTCTTGGACCTAAATTGTTTCTTGCATATTGAACATTCATAAGGTTTCTCTCCAGTGTGTGTCCTCAAGTGTGAAGTAAGATCACTGCTGGTACGGAATTGTTTGTTGCAAATTGAACAAACATAATTCTTCTCTCCAGTGTGTATCCTCATTGTAGTAGGACTGCCAGACATACTAAATAATTTCTTACAAACGGTACACCCAAACGGTTTCTCTCCAGTGTGTATCCTCATGTGCGAAGTAATGTCCCCACTGCTACTAAACTGTTTGTCACAAATCGAACATCTAAAAGGCTTCTCACCAGTGTGTATCCTCATGTGCACAGTAAGATTTCTCTTGTGTCTGAAACTTTTTTTGCAAAAAGTGCACTCATGGGATTTCTCACCATTGTGAATTTTCTCACCATTGTGAATTTTCATGTGAGAACTAAGGTGATGACTTCGGGTGAACTGTTTCTTGCAAATTGGACATTCATGTGGTTTCTCACCAGAATGTATCCTCATGTGCACAGTAAGATTTCCCTTGTTTCTGAAACTTTTAGTATAAGCAAGTTAAATGACGTGACTAGGTACTAAGATACTTGAAAAACATGACTAGCTATATAAGTACAAAGTGAGGAGTATAAGTACAAAGGCTACGAACAAAAGGTTAAGTGTTTAGGTTTAACAAAGATGGGGTTTGCCAGTGAATAAAGTTCATACACGTGGAAGTCGCACATTTTTGGGATGTGAATATCCCAGAACGAGATGCTGTTATTGATATGTGTGATAGTATAATTGCTTAATTTCATGTATGCTATTGGAAGCATAATCAGAACAGGATGGATTGCTATATTCATACCTATCCAAATGCTATAAACAAATGGAGAAATTCTAATTGACTCCAATTGCCATTGTGCAACATACCTACATAGGCCTAGTCGCGATTGTTCATGTTGATCGTACACACTAGTAAAGCACTCAGTAAATAAATTGGTCATCCAGCGGATTCAGTTGGGTTATATAATTGATCATCCTTAGCCGAAAATGGTTGTCTCGGACAACTGGTTGCCGCTTATTTTGAACACTCAGTGTCTGAGGCTATATCGAGTTTATTACTGTATGAAATTTTGTTAGGGTAATTGCATTTCTATTGGGAGTTCTGCCCTGGAAACGAAAGTGTTCCGCCTGCCCTGTTTGTCGGATGGACGCTAAACAATTTTGATGATGCCTGTGTGCTATGTGGGATTCGCTGAGGGGTTTGCTGCAGCGCAGCCTATGTTTATGATAGTAGCTGCACTACAAATAACAAAAATTTCCTTGACATTGAACACATAGAAATTAGACAAAAAATATTGACTGTACATTGTACAAGCTCTCACATTGTCTCAATGTATCATATATATATATATTTTTTTTTTTAATCAGATGCCTTTGACGTAATCTAAATACTTAATGTGATCTATTTCATCAACTTAAATCAGGCTAATTAAGTTCTAATTTAAGGCATGGCAACACCCATTACGTATGTACCCCATTAATCTATCTATCTATTGTGCTGCATGTCTGTAACTCAGCAGTCTGCCTGAATAACATGCACAGTGCAAAGCTACGTACAGAATGTTGACAACTAGCACAACCAGTGGACTGAAAGACTTTGGTTACTTTAACCATGGTTTAACTAAGTTAAGCATATTTACACTATCCCTAGAAATAATGCAAGAATTTGTACCTTTGTATTGAAATTGAACCACTGCTGCAAGAGAGTAAGGAGTTGCAACAGAGCATTGACCTGTGTCGCCCTCTTGTGTAAATACAAGACACATCCTTAGGATGGCTATGAGATTAAATCCCCCTAAAAATACTTATGTCATTTAATTGAATGAAAAATTAAAAATGAGAACCATTATATTGACTCTAACAGCTCGTTAAGCTCATTAGTCCGATCGATTGAGCAGGTGACGAAGCTTATTGATCAGGATTGTGATTACTCAGAACGTCAATTGACAGTTCATTTAATTGTCTCTCTACAATGATAGTACTTGCATTAACTTTGGTTTTTTAGCCAGGTCTTATACAATCAGTGTGACATTAATATTTTATACCAATCAGCTCAATGTAATGCCACATTCAGTCCTTTCGCATAGGTAGCTATATATGTATGCACTTTTAAAGCACACCAAAAAACATGATGATGGCAGAATTTAAATCAACTGAATGCATCGATGTATAGACAAAATACAAATAATTTAAAAGTGTTCAAACATCACTATGTGGTGATTTTTTTTCACCAAGTGGTGTAAAGTATATGGTGCCCTCGAAAGTCCTCAACCGCCTAGCTCGTGATGAGGGTGGTAATACTTTGGGTGAAGACCTCGAACCACAGTGGCCAACAAAAGAGACACACCTGCACTGTCTATACCTAACTCTCCAGGTTACACCTGGATCTCCCTACATAAGCTTCTACATGTATCGCTCCCTTTACACCTAGTGTTCCCTACCTAATTCAGATTGAAAGACCTCACGTTAACGTCAAAAAGTACCTAATCTCTAATAAGTATGAAATTTGCATCATCGGAGACTTAAATTTGTAATATCTGGAATTTAGATGCACAGTTCATTGCATTTGATCAATATAAAATTCACTACTTTGATTGAACCATTATAATTTAATATATAGGCCTACAAGGGGGCTCAATAATAGCGACCCAAAGTCTTTTTAAGCCTCCTAAATCTATGTTTTACATTTAATTTTTTTATTCACCTAGCCACCACTCTGCCCCAACTGGGCCCCCAGTTACTGTCTATGTGGCTGGTACAATAGCCATTATTCACCTGGCCACCCCTCCTCCCCTCTCTGGCCCCCACTCCTCCCTTGTTTTGGTTCTTCTACCTATTATTCACGTGGCCACCACTCTGCCCCAAGTGGGCCCCCAGTTACCGTCTATGTGGCTGGTACAATAGCCATTATTCACCTGGCCACCCCTCCTCCCCTCTCTGGCCCCCACTCCTCCCTTGTTTTGGTTCTTCTACCTATTATTCACCTAGCCACCACTCTGCCCCCAAGTGGGCCCCCAGTTACCGTCTATGTGGCTGGTACAATAGCCATTATTCACCTGGCCACCCCTCCTCCCCTCTCTGGCCCCCACTCCTCCCTTATTTCACCTGGCCTCCACTCTGCCCCCAAGTGGGCCCCTAGTCGGCCTCTGTGTGGCTAGTTAAATAGCCATTATCCACCTGGCCACCCCTCCTCCCTCTCTGGTCCCCAGTCCTCATTTATTTCACCTGGCCTCCACTCTGCCTCCAAGTGGGCCCCCAGTTACCGTCTATGTGGCTGGTACAATAGCCATTATTCACCTGGCCACCCCTCCTCCCCTCTCTGGCCCCCACTCCTCCCTTATTTTGGTTCTTCTACCTATTATTCACCTAGCCACCACTCTGCCCCCAAGTGGGCCCCCAGTTACCGTCTATGTGGCTGGTACAATAGCCATTATTCAACTGGCCACCCCTCCTCCCCTCTCTGGCCCCCAGTCCTCCCTTATTTCACCTGGCCTCCACTCTGCCCCCAAGTGGGCCCCTAGTTGGCCTCTGTGTGGCTAGTTAAATAGCCATTATCCACCTGGCCACCCCTCCTCCCCTCTCTGGTCCCCAGTCCTCCCTTATTTCACCTGGCCTCCACTCTGCCTCCAAGTGGGCCCCCAGTTACCGTCTATGTGGCTGGTACAATAGCCATTATTCACCTGGCCACCCCTCCTCCCCTCTCTGGCCCCCACTCCTCCCTTATTTTGGTTCTTCTATCTATTATTCATGTGGCCACCACTCTGCCCCAAGTGGGCCCCCAGTTACCGTCTGTGTGGCTGGTACAATAGCTACTTTTCATCTGGACACCTCTCCTCCCCTCTCTGACCCCTAGTCCTCTCTTATTTTTGTTCTTCTAACTATTATTCACCTAGCCACCACTCTGCCCCTAAGTGGGTCCCCAGTTACCATCTGTAAGGCTAGTACAATGGCTGTTATTCACCTGGGCCCCCACTCCTCCCTTATTTTGGTTCTTCTACCCATTATTCACGTGGCCACCACTCTGCCCCAAGTGGGCCCCCAGTTACCGTCTATGTGGCTGGTACAATAGCCATTATTCACCTGGCCACCCCTCCTCCCCCCTCTGGCCCCCACTCCTCCCTTGTTTTGGTTCTTCTACCTATTATTCACCTAGCCACCACTCTGCCCCCAAGTGGGCCCCCAGTTACCGTCTATGTGGCTGGTACAATAGCCATTATCCACCTGGCCACCCCTCCTCCCCTCTCTGATCCCCAGTCCACCCTTATTTCACCTGGCCTCCACTCTGCCTCCAAGTGGGCCCCCAGTTACCGTCTATGTGGCTGGTACAATAGCCATTATTCACCTGGCCACCCCTCCTCCCCTCTCTGGCCCCCAGTCCTCCCTTATTTCACCTGGCCTCCACTCTGCCTCCAAGTGGACCCCTAGTCGGCCTCTGTGTGGCTAGTTAAATAGCCATTATCCACCTGGCCACCCCTCCTCCCCTCTCTGATCCCCAGTCCTCCCTTATTTCACCTGGCCTCCACTCTGCCTCCAAGTGGGCCCCCAGTTACCGTCTATGTGGCTGGTACAATAGCCATTATTCACCTGGCCACCCCTCCTCCCCTCTCTGGCCCCCATTCCTCCTTTATTTCACCTGGCCAGATTTGGACAGTCAAAGAAATCAACTGCCCACCTGGTCAGCCATAGCCATTGTCTTGGCCACCCCAGAGCCCATTGTCCCAGTTCCCATTGTGTTCTGAGAACACCCTTCAGTGGACACATTAAACTGCATTCCAACAGCCAGTGAATACATTAAATACATTATACTCAAACTTAAAATGCTTATTTTATGGGTACACATATATATACAATCACACACATAAAAATCATACACATAAAAATCATACTTATAAAAATCATACATATAAAATCAATACATACAAATAATACAAACAATGGAAATAATAATCAACACATACAATTAATACATAATAACAATTAATTAACACATAGCCTACACATAGAAATATTAATCAGTTGTAGTTTGGGCAGAGATAAAAGCCTAGTGCTTTTTACACACTGATCAGTACCTACACTATACAATCGAACTTTAGTTGTATCACAATGTTGGTTATAATTTCATGTCAGAAGAAATTTACACATGTTGATTTGCAATTCTTAAAATATTGTACTGTTTACATAACACTGGGCAATCAATGCTCGCAACATGATATCCAATCAATGCCCAATTCAGAGGTTTCTATTATTAAACGAAATCACACTGTATGACTAACCCGAGAAATGTATACCCTGTGCCTTCCAATTGATGGCATTAAGATGCTACTTTTTTAAAACTATGAACATTATTCTAATCAGTAATACAAAACACTTTGTTCGACTTGCAAGTCTTCAACACTAAAGTTCATGTTATCCTAACACATATGCACTTCACTCCAATTGTTGTAGTTCCCTGAAGATGAAATCTTGTACCACCTTTGTGAAGTATTCATCCCTGAAAGGTGTGGATAAAAAAATGATAATTTAAGGACAGTACTAGAAGAAATAAATGTGCAAACTAAATCATATGTTGATCATTGCAGTCAAGCTGCAGCAGTTAAGTACAACAATTACTCACCTGCTGAGGTGTCTCTTTTCAACAAAGATAGGTACTTCTATCACCTTCTGTGGTACTGAAGTCATTCTAAAAAGGAATATCAATGCGGCATAAACACGGGTACAGCCAACACTAACCAATAAGACATCAGTTAATAGGTCATATTTGGTTTACTCTCATTACACAGTAAATACCATATCCATTACACACTTGGTGCAGGGTAAGTTAATGATGTTAACTTTGGATCATTTTACAGACTAGCAAGTATCTTGATCTCAGCTGGTGATACACGTGCACCTATTTTTTTTTATCAATAACAACTATATACCAATTTCTTGTGGGCCTCATAAGCAACCATGTGCTGTACCTGAAAAATGAAACATGTATGTAGAATTATTCACTCTTTATGTCTTGTAACAGGAGCAGTGCTAACAACAGGAGGCACCAGACGGTGGTCTAGCTATGACACCTATCATATAATCTCAGACGTACAACCCACAATCGCTGATGACATAGATAGAATTAACTGTCCTGGTTCTAAGGCAGTGCCCCTTAAGGTTTTTACTCGACATACATAAATGTGACACATCAGCATAGGGCACCAATGCAGGTTGACTTGCACAATGAAAACATTTTGCTCTCCCTGACATTTTTGTTTATAATTATCATAAAGCCATATGATAGAATTCCTGCATGATACATCAACATTTACTCAACCATTATTTCACTTTACTTACCCCTGTTCCAAACTTCATCAAAAGGGATCTATCTTCCCTGAGCTTTCTTCCAGCCAAGAAGTCTATATGTCGAGCATAGATGGCATTACTTGCATCAGCACTGTAAGGAAATTAAATGTTGTTATAATCGTCAGGTGTGTATATTGATTAAAAAAATCCTTTACTGTCAGAAGAAAGGTTTTACATAAAAAAAGCATTTTGGTGCATTCCATGTTCATCGTTTCACCAATTCCAGACTGCATACTCTATTTTTATTTCATCCCATTTGTCTTTTAATACAACATGCAAAACTATTACAATACTTTTTGTCATGTACCATATACATTTTAGCCACTTCTTCCAAACTCTTGCATATCTGTAAGAATGTAAATGAGAATGTACAAAGATTCTATAACATTCGTGAGTGGCACAGACCTTTATGTGCAACATAAATGGTTGCATTACCTAAGTGTAGCTCCCTTGGATGCAAACCCGGCTCCCTTGAGAGTAACAGCCATTCTCACATTTTGTCAGAGCCATGGAAATAGTCCACTTGTAGAAGGGGTAGGCCGAAAATTAATGTCTTACCTTTTGTTTCACCTGATCTGCATAAAAGACTTTTCCATTTATGGTGAAAGATTCATCATCACACTCTTCCTTCATCAGTTTTTCCAGCCGTTCCAACATTCTTTGTGAAACATCAATAACTGAAGGAAAGAGATGTAATATGATTACAGGGTACGCTAGACAAAAATAGCAAATGTCCAATGGCAAATTATGAAAAAACAGAAGTGCCAACACTTAGCGAAACCACAATGTCTTAATTATACCTCTTCGTTTCCTGCTGCAAGGTGCTGAGTCTTCTTTAATCTAGAATAAAGATATATTTTTTTATTTCAAAATTAAATCATGTGAGCTTGTTTCAATCACAGTGGTATCTCTGTTTTATTCAGAAACCTTAGTACTCAAGACAGTTTATATGTCTGTTATGTGAACAATTACAATAATACACACATATATAATTGTAAACATGATCACAACCCACAAAAAAACAACAACGGACCAGGAGGATGGCCCTAAGATTCTTATATGGATCGCTAGCCAGCTAGTAAAAAGGTGATTAAATATTAAATAGAAGCCCCCCTCATCATAGAACTCTGTCCAGTCATGTATTGTTTTAATCAATCTTTAAAAACTTTACTTTTTAGAAATGCCTACAGATACTTATACTTATGCTTATTTAATTTTTATTCTCGATTTTACATAATTTTCATATTTGTTTTATAACTTTTAAACATTACATTTTTTTCATAGATTTCATATTTGATGTACAGCGTCTGTGAGCAGTATTATCTGCAACCGGAGCTTTATAAGTTATATAATAAATTTAAAAAATTAAAAAACAGCAAAAAAAAAAGGAGAATGCTGCAGTAACCAATAGATACACAAAAGGATATATTATAAGGAGGGGAGCAAGCAGAATCTGATAGAACACAAAGAGAAATTAAAATAAGGCTCAGGAGAGTGAAAGCAGGTGTTTTATGGCATTTACTTAATCCAAATTGGTGGTGGTTCCTTCTCTTGTTAGATTTTCATGCAAACATACATAGCAGTTCAGAATAGTGCATATTGCAGAGTAAGAGCTAATTATACAGTATTTAACATATTTTGTAAAACCCAGAAAACAATGGTGGTACATACCGGTATAAGTTTCCTTTTCCTGGTTTGCACAGGACGTTGAGTGTTCATTTCCTTCTTTTCTACCTGTGTGTGTATTTCTCTCTCCTCTGATTCAACATCTGTTCCTGCACACGCCCCTTCTGTAGCACATGATTTTCCACGACGGATGCATGTTGGGGCTAGAAACAAAAGAGTTGCACAGTTTTCTGCACATCCTCCCACCTGTAAGGCTTCACCTGAAATTTTGAAGAGCACTCTACGTCATTAAAGCTCTATATATATAAGACTCAAGACTCAAGACTCAAGACACTTTATTTCCTGCACAATACATATTTCATAAACAATTAATATTATTAAACAAACATATTGATCAATTATAAGAAAAATAATAATTCACAAATGTACATATTATGTATGGGCAGATCAGGAGAGCACTCTAAGAAACCGGAGGGTAACGCTAGCGAGTGCCCACCTGGGTTCCAGAGAGACCTCAGCAAATGATTATGTGATCATCGTAATGATAAGTTATTTTAGGTATGATAAACCCTTTCTAGTGAAGACAATGATGATAGTTATAATGCCTCAGCAACATTTGCAATGTTATTTTAAGGTTAGAATATAAAGAATTTAAGTATGAAAGTCACATGCTAGGCATAATATGTATACTAAGCATTTTCCTGGCAAAATAAAATTGGAAAAACATTTCAAATAAGATCACAAAGAACTGTAGTATGAAAGTCACATGCTATATATACCAAGCATTTTCCTGCAAAGAACTTAGACAGCATATTTCATCACAGAAATTAAACAGTTTCACCTTTATGGAGAGGCAAAATCACCAAAACTCTTGTATGAAATTCACATGCCATGTATATCAAGCATTTTCCTGCAAAGATGAACAAAATGTCCGATTAGTCATACATATGAAAACTAATAATTACTGCATTCCAGCAGTAGCTCGACAGACATAACAATTTTGAATTAAACATAAGGTATTATAATTGTTTAGAATATGTTTCTTTATTATTGTATTTACTGTATCCTGGGTAACTATGTGTAGAAATTTTGCTTTTTATGCTATGTGGGCAGTTATTGTATACCAGAGGTAGTCTATATCTCACACTATTTATAACAAATTGATGTTTACTCTGAGGATTTCTTAATTCATTAGAATATCTGGTATCATAGTTATGTATATCTGACTGTCTGGTAAACATGCCTGTCAAAAAGTAAATGGGTAAATTATGATTTTCCATTTTATATAAAAATTTCCACTCTTGTGATTTCAGTATATCATTAATGTTTAGAATTTCTAAATTTTTAAACAATGGCTCAGTATGGGCATTATATTTTGCATTTGAAATTATTCGTATTGCCTTTTTTTGTAATTTTAACAAGCGTGTAGCACTCATTCCCCATACCATGATACCATACTTCAAATAAGGATCAATAAGAGAATTATAAAGAGTCTTTAATATAGCGCCCGGTAAAAAATGCTTAAGTCTGTTCAAGACACCAATTGACCTGGAAATTTTGTTGGATACTTTATTCAAATGAGGTTTCCAAGTCATATTTGAATCAAAAATGATGCCTAAATAATCAAATTGATCGACATATTCTATTTCAGTGTCATTTATTTGTAGCTTAATCTTATTGACTTTCTTTTGTGGTGTATGAAAAATCATAGCCTTAGTTTTGCTACTATTGAGTGATAATCTATTGATTTTGAACCATTCATTTATCAAGTTGAGTTCTCTATTAATGTTTGTTTCTAATACTTGTTTTTCACTTCCAAAAGCTTCTAAAACTGCACATAGAGCAGTATCATCTGCATGGATAACTGGCTTAAACATATTGCAGGCATTTATAATATCGTTAAAGATCCTTACAGTTCAAGTTATGGGTCAATTCCCACTATGGATGTATCGCTCTCATCTGTACAAACGAACATCTATTCAAAGTTTCGAAAATTGTTGTGACAGACTACATGGTCTATGATATCTGATAATACCTACCATATGATCATTCATTTCCCACCATTTCCCATCCTTTTTCACAAAGGCCACATAATGTCCATCTTTGATCTCTGTGCCGTGATGAACGACAACACCATACAGATTGTATCTCATGCGCTGTTTGTCTGAAGGAACATCCAAGGATTCAACGAGCCCCACAGGATCAGTCACCTTGCTTCCATCATTTCTATATCTAAAATGTGACGTGTATAAAAAAGATTATTTCGACATGAAATTAAAAAAAAGAAACAGACATTCTTTATTTATGGCTTCAGTAGGTTATAAAGTAGCTTGCCTCTTCAAGTTAATAACAAGTGCCTTAGGAGGCCCAGTCATCCTGCAGTGTCTATCAACTTCAGCTGCTCCACACCTGCAAGTGTAAAATTATGTTAAAATTTAAGTATGCAACAGGTCATGTAGTGTAGACATCTGCCAATGCAGAGTGCTCCTGGTGGCATGGACAACAGTACCTGGTGGACTTTACCAGCCAAACATCTAGTATGACTGAGATATAACCACCTTCAGATAGTTCCATGTCCAGTTTATATCTGTATGATATCCACGATAAGTACTTTTATGTTACCTCTGTTCTATTACGGAATATATACGATACTTACTGGCTATTACGACACTTGAAGCCATGCAAGTTCTCACACAGAAACTCCTCCTCGAGAATTTGACTCAGATTTGCATTGGGAACCTAGAAAAACACAACAACCATTTCAAATTTCAAACAAGAATCTATGTCAACATTTCATAGCAAAGTGAGACAAGCTTTATATCAGTGAATTCATACATACAACAGGAAGGTTAATCTGGTGGCATTCATCAAGGGTGGGCCTCAATTTCCAATTGCATTTCCTGCAGGTGTCTGAAGTAAAAAAGATTTTTTCAAAGAAAGTAAAATAAAAAATAATAAAAAAATTTATATATTGGTAAACTTAGCAAATATATATATATTTAGGAAAAATCTGTATGTACTTTGGCACTCAAGGGCACTCTGGAAAGTTGTAGAAGCTGTTCATGCTTACAGTTTAAATAACTGCACTCCCTAGGATCTTAATTCTCTGGTTTTGCAACTTTTATTTTAACAGTGTAACATATATATTATAACAATCTAGCAAGAATCTATACCTTTGTCATCAACAAGAGCTGAAGTCCACTGTTTGGCAACACAATCAATTGATACTTTAGCAATGAATATGAGGTAAAATAGGAGACAACACAACTTCCAAGAAGAGTTGCAACTGCAGCAGTGCACTGACCTGTGTCTCCCTCTTGTGGAATTATGAGACACATGGCAGAAAGTCTCAAAATCATATCATTGTCATCAGAAAAAAGTTAAGCAAAATGTACATGTGTTGTTGACATGTAGGTATTGTGACAACAGAAATGTACATTAAGTTGAATTCTGGTTAATTCTGACCAGTCCATAGAGTTTAGGATATTTAGCTTATAAATAGCTCTTAATTTTACTCAGCTCTTTTTTTTCTGTTTTCTGCAAGGCAAGATAAATGTATAGGCAAGGTAAGATAAATGTATTGACAAGGCAAGTTAAATTTATTGACAAGGCAAGATAAATGAATTGACAAGGCAAGATAAATGTATTGACAAGGCAAGATAAATGTATAGGCAAGGCAAGATAAATGCATTGACAAGGTAAGATAAATGTATTGTCAAGGCAAGATAAATGTATAGGCAAGGTAAGATAAATGTATTGACAAGGTAAGATAAATGTATTGTCAAGGCAAGATAAATGTATTGACAAGGTAAGATAAATGTATTGTCAAGGCAAGATAAATGTATTGACCAGGCAAGATAAAGATAAATGTATTGACAAGGCAAGATAAATGTATTGACAAGGCAAGATAAATGTTTTGACACAAGCAATCCAAATTAATGGACAGTGATGCACATTGAAGAATATTCATTTTAAAGGAAAGACATCATAAAGCCTTTTTGCTGTCAAAGAGATCATCCAAATAATACATATGAACTGCTAAAAATAATATATATGTGTACATATGTATATAAATGGCTGTAAAGAAAACGAGAGCCTTACGGCGCTGAATCCAGAAGGTGATGATATTGTACATGTAGTGGATTGGTAGAGTGTTAGTGCTAGAGTACTACCAGATGTGGCTAGAAATCGTTTGATCCTTTACGATTCAATAATATCACGATAAATTGGTAACAATAAATATAACAAATTGAGAGTTAATCACTCAGTGCAATGTATGAATGAGTGCAACATTCTCAGCTTAATTTATTTTTGCAGCTAAGAGCAATTATCAGATGGGGTTGACATTAAAACTATATTAAAATTGCATTAAAATGATTAAAATTACATTCACTCTAGGCACACCTACAGTGGCATGCTCTCAACAAAGCTCAAGTGCAATTAAAACATTTATACATGGTAAATTGTTCCAATTTTAATCATCTGATCTGTCATTTTAATTTAAGGAACTAGTAATTGCATTTCTGGACAGGTCTGAAAAGGTGGGATCCAATTGGATCGAATTTGTGGTGTTTCCCGCTTGAGCCGTGCACAGGCCTAAATTAATGATCTCACAACTTCTATAGACAACAAATTTGCTCCTGTATTATTTACCCAAAGTAGCCCAGTTCTTGCATGACCATTCTGACTCCCTCCAATCTCTTCCCAGGCACTAAAACAGCTCTGAAGAGCCAACCTCTACACTGCTCTAGATCTAGAGTTTCTGTTCAGTAGGCCTAGTTCTTAAATTCGCCACCAGGGGCACTGAGGTGGGTTGCATATTAGCACTGGAACCGCAGTCTCCTACACTGTAGTGAGACTGGTCGCTATCATTTCTTTCGTGGTTTGAGATTGGCAGAGGATAAGCAGGGCTATGATTGGTCATTGCGTCGTGCTCTCTGGTAGGTTGACTTGGACACGCCCCTAAACAATTAGCCAATCAGAAAACAGTCAAGATCCTGACTGAAAGTCACGTGGTTAATGGCGGCCAAGACCGACTCCTATGCACTTGTGCGGAAGGAGGGGACCAACTTAGGTTGCATATCAGGCCAAGAGCCACAAAAATAGTGAAATGCCAAAAATAGCCCTAATTTTGCAAAATTGCCTCCGACGTATAAAACTAAGTTGGAGACAATAACACACTAAAGTGCCTAAGAATCACTTTCCTTGCATGAAAAAGCCTTGAAAAGTTGAAAACATTGCCTAAAAGTCAACCGGAAGTTGTCGGCGAAATGTAAACAAAGCTGCAGGAGCTAGTCTGGCAAGCGAGCAAGTGCTGGTAGGTGAAATGACGAATGCTCTGGGCTCAATACACATTCATTTTATGCAATTTTTTAGCAAACTACTGATATCATTCTCAAAAAACGAGCCGAAGAATGTTGCTCAATACATTTTAAAGTATACTGAGACCTATGTAACACTGTTTAGCTTGATATCCACTGAGGCTATTCATTTGAAAGTTTTCCTGAATGTTCCACTCAATCACATCTCATCCACTGACAATATCCTGAAGGCTTGCTTTCGTAACCTTCTGGATAAAAACACACACACAAAAAAACGACAACAAAATCTTAATATTTAGATCCATATTGTAATGTTGCTATTATTAGCTGGATCCTCTTGGATCCAAGTGCTTTCCAAATATGAAAGAATTTTATGGGTTTTCTACCACACTGATTGGGTGCTGTGCTGGAGATGAGTCTAATCCTGGACCTCTCACAATTTGGAGTTATTATTCAAACTATACAGCTATACAATATGGTTCATATTTTTGTAATTACATAATACTAGCAGTTTTTTTACACATTGAAATATTGACAGTTTGTCCATATATATATTTTTAAAATGTATTTCTATCACATAAGGCACGGGAAAAATGACATCACTAGTAACAATTCTCATCAAATAAACATTTCAAGTACGAAGGTGAGTATTAATTGAGTTTCAAACATTTAACCAGTCTGTCCATAGCAAAATCAAGATCTGGAGCAATTCTGTTATTCTAGAGTCGCCACTTCTTGCGAGAAAGCTAATAGTCCAGGTCAAAATGCGAATTGTTGCTCTCAACAAAAATAGGGCCTTTAAGATGTCCAGATGAATTGAATAACTTACAAACTGTACACCCGTAAGGCTTCTCTCCAGTGTGTACTCTTTCGTGTAAATAAAGGGTTTCCTTTCTGAAATGTTTCTTGCAAAATGAACATTCATAAAGTTTCATATCCAGTAATTCTCATGTGCCTGGCCAGATCTGGCTTTCGACTAAATAGATTCTTGCATACTGTACACCCATATGGTTTCTCTCCTGTTTGTATCCTCGTGTGCAATTTAAGAGAGTCTTTCAAACTGCACAACCATAAGGTTTCTCTCAAGTGTGTATTCTCATGTGAAATGTCAATGTACCCTTGTGACGGAACATTTTCTTGCATACTGCACATCAATAAGGTTTCTCTCCAGTGTGAATCCTCATGTGCACTATCAATGTGTTCTTGTGACTAAATTGTTTCTTGCAAACTGTACACCCATAAGGTTTTTCTCCAGTATGTACTCTTTCATGTGAAACAAGTTGATCCTTTCGACTGAAATGTTTCTTACATACTGTACACCTGTAGGATTTCTCTCTAGTGTGTAATCTTTCATGTAAATCAAGGGTTTCCTTTTTACTGAAACGTTTCTTACATATTGAACATCCATGGGAATTCTCGCAAGAGTGTATTCGTTGTATGTGGGTAGATAGGCTTCCCTTTTGCATGAATCGTCTCTTGCAAATTGAACATTCGAATGATTTTTCACCAATATGTATCTTCATGTGAACTGTCACATTTGACTGATGTTTGAATAGTTTCTTGCATACTGTACACCCATAAGGTTTCTCTCCAGTGTGTACTCTTTTATGTGCAACCAGGTGTTGCTTCATACCGAAATGTTTCTTGCATACTGTACACCCATAAGGTCTTTCTCCAGTGTGTGCTCTTTCATGTATATCAAGGGCATCCTTTCGCGTGTATTGTTTCTTGCATATTGAACATGTATAAGGCTTATAACCATTGTGTAACCTCATGTGCAACATCAATGTGTTCTTGTGACTAAATAGTTTCTGGCAAACTGTACACCCATAAGGTTTCTCTCCAGTGTGTACTCTTTCATGTGAAACCAGGCAACTCTTTCTACTGAAATGTTTCTTGCATATTGAACATTCATAAGGCTTCTCACCAGTGTGTACTTTCATGTGCAATGTCAATACTTGCTTTCGACAAAATAGTTTCTTGCATACTGGACACCCATAAGGTTGTGCTCCAGTGTGTACTCCTTTATGTGAAACCAGAGGCTTCTTTCGTATGAAACGTTTCTTGCATATTGAACTGTCATACGTCTTCTGTCTTTCATGTATCTTCTTGTGAGCACTGAGACTGTCCTCGATAGCAAAACGTTTTCCGCAATGTGAGCATTCATATGGCTTCTCATATGTATGTGTCTTTATGTGAGATTTCAATAAGTGTATGTAAACAAATCTTCTGCCACAAATAAAACACTTGTGAGGCTTGCCTCTGATCATCTCTACAGCATCCTCAATGTTCACTTGTTGAGCCATTTTTGGCAAATAAATAAATCTTCAAACTAGCAGTTCTGGTATTCATTGCCAAACACTATCCATTGTTGTAATTATTGCTTGTTCAAAATTGACACAGTTTTGTGTTCAAACAAAATATAGGATTTCAGATTTTAAATAGAAGCTTTGTTAAACATTTGTGGCTTGTCCCCGAGCGATGAGAAGCAGCAATGCTAGGTCCCAAGCTTTGCAGGACTGAAAATAAAAAGAGATGATAGGGGTTTTATGCATGAATAAAATTTGCCTTGGAATAAGCAATTCGAACAAACAGATTTGGTTTCGTTGGGTCATATTTAGCAAATCTGTGTGGATATGTAGCTGTGTCAAATAAAGGTATACTAAGTGTCTCTATGTTAATTTCCAGAGTGGCTATGAGCCTATGAACCATCTATAACATACAGTTTCAGCTATACAGAATTGCAGAAATTGTCAGAATGCTAACAGGTTGTTTATAGTCTTAAAGTTCACTCCATAGGATATTAATTCTCTGGCTTGCAATTTTAACAGTGTAACCTTATAAACCTAAGATATCTATTATAACAATCTGGCAAGAATACCTTTGTCAAAATCAAGAGCTGAAGTCCACTGTTTGGCAACACAATCAATTGATTTAGCTATAAACATGAGGTAAAATAGGAGACAACACAGCTTCCAAGAAGAGTTGCAACTGCAGCAGTGCACTGACCTGTGTCTCCCTCTTGTGGAAATATGAGACACATGGCAAAAAGTCTCAAAATCATATCATTGTCATCAGGAAAAAGTTAAGCTTAATGTACATGTGTTGCTGATATGTAGCAGGTTGAATTCTGACCAGTCCACAGAGTTTAGGATATTCTTATAGCTCTTAATTTTAGCTTAGCTCTTTTTTCTTCATTTTTTTTTATCTAATTGCATGGCTGCTTTCTTTTCTTTTTTTTCTTGTTAATTTAAGTTCTCCTTCTTACAAATGGTAGAGTTGTGGCTGTATATATATCAAGTATATAGCCAAGGTTTTATAATAAAACCTAATAACTGTGTGATTCAGAGCCGTGAACTTCATGAGTGATGAGGTTGGGCTGGTGAACCCACGAGTCCCGTAGGGACGAGTGGGTTCTCCAGCCCAACCTCATCACGAGTGAAGTTCAAGGCTCTGAACCACACAGTTATTAGGTTTTATTTATATCCCGCAATAACCTCTCTATTATTATTTTTTATGAGAACTGTTTATCCAGCAGTGAGTAAGGATATTTTGTTCAATATTAGAAAGCACAAGTCAATTAAGTGTATGGGGGTTAGGTCCAAGGGCAAGGGGTGACCCCCCCCCCCCCCCAAAAAAAAAAAGAAGTATAAATCATTAGATGCCAACTTGGTAATTATAGCTACAGGGTGTAGGATATTACCCTTAAATGGCTCAGAATGATGCTCTTGCCTAGGGTGTCAACCAGGCTGGCACCGGCCCTGGTACAGATTGGTCTATTCTCTGGATTGCTACTAATTTTAACACTAAAACTAAAGCTTAACTCTTATAACAATATCAATGAATATATACCTTCGTGATATCGCGACCCGAACTTTTTGCTTGTGGTGATCAGATTTGAAGACATTTGAGGTAAAATAAGAGACAACAAAGCTTCCAAGAAGAGTTGCAACTGCACTGACCTGTGTCTCCCTCTCGTGGAAACATGAGACACATGGGAGACAGGCTCCAGGTTTCAGTATTACAATACGTACTGGCAGCCAAAAATAAATGAGAATCTGAATATCTATATTCAAATATGACAGTGCCATGATCTTTTCTAGTACGATCAGCTGACCTATTTAAGCAATCTATTAAGTAATGTCAAAGCTCAAAGCTATTTTGCATTAGAAGTGAGCTGAATGAAAACACTTCAACTGTTTGATAGTACTGCAAAAGTGGGTAAAATCAGGGATACCCAAACTTTAAGTAATTTTAAAGCAGAGAAATCACTTTTTTTTCAGTCAAAGTGCAATTGAACAAATGATATATGAACTATAAAAAATAATGTATGTATATATATAGGCAAAATAAATTAAATAAAGTAAAATAAAAACATACAGAAAACAAAAACCTTGAGTATATATCCATATACCTATATGTTTATGTAATTACATAAAACTGACAGTTTTTCCATATATAATATTGACAGTGTGTCCATACCATTAAATTGTATCTTTAAAACAATAAATATCTCTCATATCAAGCAGAATCGTTATGAGAAATATTAATATCACTTGATACAATTCACATTAAATGAAACAGTTTTCAGGTGAGGATATATTGAATTTCAATCATTTAACCAGTTGTCCAGAAAAAATCACTGGACGCTGCAGTGTCGTGCACCATTCATGTGTATCATATTGAACATCCTTTTGTCGTGTAATTTTTTTTTGGCATTTTGTAGTTTCTAGCCAGTAGAGGATTTTAATTTTTTTTATTTTTTACTATTGTATGGACTGGTTTTCAGGGTTTTAATCAGTGTGTTGCGCTCTCATCCTGTGTTTGTCAAGATTTGGCTTTTGACTGAACTGTCTCTTGCATATGGGACACTGGAATGGCTTTTCCCCAGTATGTACTCTCATATGTAATTTAAGCTGTGTCTTGTCTCTGAAGAGCTTTTTACATATTGAGCATTCATAAGGTTTCTCACCAGTATGTATCCTCATGTGCAAGGCCAGACCTTTCTTTTGACTAAATAGTTTTTTGCATACAGGACACCCAAATGGTTTCACGCCAGTGTGCGCTCTTTCGTGTGAATAAAGGTGGTGTTTTTGACTGAAATGTTTTTTGCATATTGGACATTCATGAGGCTTCTCTCCAGTGTGCGTTTTCATGTGACTTGTCAGGTGTCCATAACAACGGTATAGTTGCTTGCATACTGAACATTGATAAGGTTTCTCACCAGTATGTACTCTATTGTGCTGAACAAGTTCATGCTTGAGGCCGAATCGTTTTGAGCATATTGAACATTCATGAGGTTTCTCTCCGGTGTGTGTCCTCATGTGCTGAGTGAGATCAGTGGTGGTTCTGAATAGTTTTTTACATACTGAACATCCATATGGTGTCTCTCCAGTGTGTATCCTCATGTGCAATGTAAGATTTCCAGATTTACTAAATAACTTCTTGCAAACGGTACACCCAAAAGGTTTCTCTCCAGTATGTACCCTCATGTGCTTAGTAAGGTCTCCACTGCTACTAACTTGTTTGTCACAAATCGAACATCTAAAAGGCTTCTCACCAGTGTGTATCCTCATGTGCGCAGTTAGATTTCCCTTGTGTCTGAAATATTTCTTACAAATAGAACATTCATGAGGTTTCTCTCCAGAGTGAATTTTCATGTGTGAACTACGGTGATAACTTCGGCTGAACTGCTTCTTGCAAATTGAACATTCATAGGGTTTCTCTCCTGAGTGTATCCGCATGTGCGTAGAAAGGTTTGCCTTCAGGGTGAATCGTGTGTCGCAAATCGGACACTGAAATGGTTTTTCACCAGTGTGTACCCTCATGTGTTCTGTGAGGGGGCCATTACCACAAAATTGTTTCTTGCATATTGAACATTCATAGGTAGTGAGTCCTGCATGTATCTCCTTATGAGCACTTAGACTGTTCTTGTTGGTAAATGGCTTGTCATTTGAATGTGTGTGGATGTGAAATTGCAATAAATCCTTGTCAGCATATCTTCTGCCACAAATAAAACACTTGTGGGGTTTGCTTCCGACTGACTCCACAGCTTCACGACTTTCAGCGTTCTCCTGTTGAGCCATTATTTGCAGATATATCGATCTTTCAACTGTCGCAGTAATCCTTGGTGACTCTGTTACATGTTTAGAAGGGATCACCCGAAATTCTGTGTCTACATCAGAATGTCGGAATGGTGTTGTACTGCAATTATAAAATTTAAGTGTTAGTTACAAGCAATGAAGTAAACATAGATCTCTTAAGAAAGGTGACCTACAGTAACTGTGCAGTGGTTGCCCAAACCTGGATGTTGCCAAAAATGCAGTATTGTTATTGAATAAAACTTATTCCCATGACAAATTTTTGGGTGGGGTCTTTTACCCTGCCTCAGCATAGACACCGAGAACAAGGCACCTCCTATCTAAATCAACCCCTGAGTGTCATAACTCCTAGTTCAGATTCTGCTTGTTATATTTGGTCATCTGTATGTTATGTAACATTTAGTGTTTTTAATATGTTCGTACATTTTCATGTCTTACTGTTTGTGTTTTATCTCATTTTGTTTATTTGTCAGACAAAAGCCCTGGTGCCTATGTTTATCGTTTTAACACCCAGCATTAAATAAAGTTTTACTTACTTACTTACTTACTTATTTACTTATCTCTACATAGCCAGAACCGACCTACATTGCATTAGATGCGATGTAGGGTCGGAACGCGTTATATGGGAATTCTTTGATGTTGACATTTACGACACATATTTCTCCATAAACATGTCAGCATAACTTATTTCGTCGTGATGCACACGAGAACGACTCTGTTAACTATCAACTTGTATTCACATTTCACTGAAAAAGCCAGTGGAAATATCCTTTTCAAGAGCGTTTTTAAATTCACGTTTGCTAGTTCATGCTTTTTGTGGTAAATATACACAAGAGGGCGCATCAGTGCGATTCGGTGCTGATAGCTCTTTATACAGACTGCTTTTCGTCCACTCGGAATCTGACAGTAGAATGCCCAAGAAGTACATCAACAAGCACCAAAAACTCTGTTAATAATTTACTAAACTTTCGCAATTACAACGCCCCCAGCAGTCACAGAAATGAGGACTGGTCAGCACTATCCTGTGTGCCACTAGGGGCGTTGAAACGTCGCCAGAGCCCTCTTGTGAGTTTTTCGGAACTAGGCGGCCATGCTTCAAGCTTTGTTTACCGAAATGTGAATTCGAAAATGGCACAGAAATCGATTAATATTGGAAGAAATCAACCACATCTGAGCGCGAAATAATAGGAAAAAGGTACGTCTAACCCTACAGCGGGTATATGTTGTGTGACAAACGTTTACTAAAAGGCTAGTTCCCACTCAAGCCAAAAAGTCAATATTTCTTCATCCAGGACCTTGTAACCCTGTCCTGTGGACAGGGGACTTGTAGCTAATCTCTACATAATTATCTAACTTTTGTCAGCTTTTGATTTCCCAATACTATGTAATGCACCAAACAATTGTTGTTGTTGTTTTCTCTTACACTTTATAATTTATATTGTATTATAGCCTTGCCAGGAAAAAAACACTGGACTTGGAAAAAAACTAATTTTTGTAGATTTCCTGATTTATAATATTACAATTTTCACAAATGATTCTCCACCCCAGTTATTAAAAGTTATAAATTCTAAATGTGTTTCTGAAGGTATGGTACTATTCAAGATTTGTCTCTCAATGCTACTTGGTCAGAAGCTTAGTCAGTTTATATAACAAGCTGCCAGAGGTAGACGTAATGATGAGATGATAAGGCTGCTGTCCACACCATGTTACACATTTATCCCAAGTAATAGTCATATTATAAGATAGCAAAAGTCACTACTTTTAAAAAGCCAAAAGAGAATGAATGAATAATGTATTCCACTTCATTACTTTTTTTAATCATACGGAATTTACTCTGTGGCATAGAAACCAGAAAAATTGTATAGTCTCTCTTACCATGGGACATATATAAAACAATAAATCAGTTAAGTCCTAACATATTTTTGTAATGTTGCAGAGAGCTAGATTAATTGATGATGCTAAAGTTACTTGAATTTAATACCATGCTATACCTACAACTAGGACTGACATTGGAAAAGGCCTAGAAAAATCATGAATATCAAATGATCATAATGATTTTAATGTATACTGATTAATACCAGCTGTAAGTGTTAATTAACGTTGCATCAGCAATTATAACACAGCGCAGCATAAAGAGATGTACAGCTTTCAAACATAATTTAGCATTATCAAATTCAAAACATTGTTAAAGCCCTACCATTATATCCGTGCAGCATCAGCTGGGAGGTTTCTGTGTGAAAGATGTCTGGCAATCTAACTTACTTTAGCCACGAACAAAGGGGCCAATGGCCAGCTGGACTGAATAGCAGGGCAACCAATCACAGCCATGCTCACCCATCCATGCATGCAACCCCCTTAACAAAGAATCTCATTAATGCATCCTTAATTAAATTGCAATTGACCGCTTGAGTGAAAAGCAGACATGCCAAGTGTATTGTTCAGCTAATTGTTGTTCTGTTATTGTTCAGCTAATTGTTGTTCTGTATTTTGCAGTGCATTCACACATTTGACCTTTGTACTTCTGCTCTAAGTGACAAAGGTCAAATGCAGCCATTGACCAGCTTCAAAGTTGGCATTTAAAGTTACCCCTATTAAAGCAACCTCAGATGAGAAAAGATTTTCTGTACATGTATACTTTATATTTTACGCTCAATTTAATCTTAATCTTTGTATTTTTATCCTGTATATTTGTGTGTATATTTTCTATATTTACATGTATTATATTTTTTAATCTCTTACCTATTTATTGTACATATTGTAGTGTATTACTAACAGGAAGATAATTGTTACACTTTATAGAATACCCTAAAAAAAAAAGTTTATCTATCTATCTAACTGTAAGACTGTATATGCTTGTAAAATAGCAACCACTTAACTGCAAACTAATAACATTATAATTTAGAAATATATTAAATACATTGTTTTTACTCGTAATATTTTATGTCTATTTTATCTTTATATTTTGGTGTATATCTTTAATTTGTTTCAGAATAAATATGTAACTTATGTGCACTTGACATAGTATCTTTTAATTCATGGCTAATACGGCTAATAAATGAAATAATAAATTGCTATAAATAGATGTATGTTTTGTAGTCTAGTTGTCCTATTTCAAAGGAAATATAAAACAAACACAAAAAATTTAAATTAAATCTTTAGCAAAACATAGAACCATACAGTCACGCCAAAAAGTTGGGTAAATATGCACAGTAGTTAAATATGGGCACCTGAAAGTAACTGAAAGCCATCAGAGGTACATGCTGAAGCCTGTTGGAATCTTCCAAGTCCATCCAAGGTCAACATGCTGTAATTCTTTTCATGATATGTGGACTTTAATATATTCACTTCTTTCGTTGTTTTTGTTCAGGGAGAAAGCCTATAGAATATATATGCTTATTTGGTGTAGACATGTAATTTAGTACGTCTTTAGTATAGGTCCCTGAAAACTGGGTTTTGTTGATGTCAACTGAAATTCAGATTTGGTTGCCATGGTAACCATTTTAACAAAACTGCACCGTTTTTGTCAACTGCATCCCCCAGATTCAAAATCTAGGATGTACCGATTCCAATGATGTATAGATAGTCCATCCACCTTTCGGGGTGAGCTAAACTGCCAATGGCTCCTGCACTATTGGTCATGATCACAATGAACATGCGGTGTGGGGTTACGTATATAGAAATGTTCGCTAGATGCGTCCAATTTATACTCATGTAAGTTTTCCATTGTTTTGATGTAATTTTGACAGTTCTATGAAAGTTATCTTAGTAGTTTGTTGCAGTTATTTTCATACTTACCGATTAAAAAATTAAGGGTAAGGGGTAACATATTGTGTTACTGTGGCCTTACAAATTATCCAATAGGCTCATGCGATATGGCATTGGATAGATGAAGGTTATCTCTGTCAAATTGAAAACATTATAACTCGGGAGTACTGAAAATGAAGTATTTGTTGCAGATTTTTAATCCTAATTTTGCCCTGATTCAGATAATCACAAAAATGTTGCTTTAACTAAGCTATATGATGTATTCCTAGGTTCAGTCCAATGATTTAGGCCTATATTTGTGCATTTTTGTTGTATAGGGCAAGCATTATAGGACAAAATGTGTTTTTTTTACGAACCGAACATGAGGTTGCCTGGGTAGGCTGTGTTTTGTTCTACCCCAGATTGGGGTTACCCCGATTTTTAAGCCTCTTTTGAGAAATGGCCACAGCACAATACAAAAGTCCAACTGACTAATTAAACTTACCATAGAGAAGCATATTTAAGAAGCATATTATGACTTATTTATTTCTCACTGTATAATTAAGTCACCTCAGTATACACTACCCATGTAGTGTTAGTCTACTTTAAACAAACACGAAAGTAAAACTGAAAAAAGAAAACCTGCACTGTTAGCCACTTAGTAGAAACACCAATGCAGAAAGTATGAATTGTCCAGATTTGTTTGTATGACGTATGACCACCCCCACTTGATATGAGCTCAAGAGCATGGTCACCCTCCAATGTCATAAAATTAATAAAAAAAATATAACAATTTGGAAACATAAGAAAACTGGAAATACATAGAACTTACAAAAACTAGGCAGAGGTTTCATATAAATGCAGTGAGTATATTAGGAAATTAAAACTTAGAACTAGAATATATAAAATACATACAACTCCTTTATTAAAATATCAAAATTCAAAGATATACATATATTACCCAAATTAAACACAAAACTAAGATAAAGCCCGTAATCAAAGCTAAAGAATTATAAAATGTTTAAAACCAAAATTACTATGACCACCCTTCAAGCTGAGCAAGGCTAGACCATCTTATTATTTTTCACTTCGCCCTAATTTATTACTTTAATTTAATAAAAATAAAACAGGATAATCAATAAGACATGCAACTCTAGTCTTTACCTTAACTGTTAGCACATAGGTCTATGGCAAATACACACATTTTCAATGTTATGTTATCTCCAAACTTAGCAGCTACCACTATCGTTAATTTTCTCTTCTGTGTGTTTAGTTTTCCTATCACATTTTTGCAAATAGTATTCATATTTAAAAGGAATCTTCCCTTTAAACTGCCCCTTTTGGAATCCAACATAAATCTGCCAAATAGTCATACTTTGGCTACTACATTTAGCAGTGAAAAATAAAATTAGAATCCTAAACAGTTTCTGAGAAAGTAAGAGATCTAATTTTCAGTATTTTCAAGGTCATAATATTATTGCCAATTATTTATTTTACATGCTGTTTTCTGATGTTATCAGAATTGTGGTCAACATCTGGGGATTAATGACTGAAACACCCAAGCTTAAGTCATAAAAACCCCTCTATTGAGGCCATAAGAGGCAGAATACATATATGGGAAAGTGTGTTGAGGGAGGAACATTTTGCTCTATTGCCCATTATTGCAACCATTTTATGATTCTTGAATTACCTCTAAAGCAATGCAATTTCAGCTAAAAATTCAAGCCAAAAATTTATACATTTTTCATTAAATGATTAGTTAAAAAGTAATTGCAGCAAGGTGAAATTACGTAAACATGTCTATGAATAGAGTCTTTTCACTGAGCAGTCCTGAATTCAGCAAGACTTAAGTCTTTCTTCTCCTCTTATTACTCATTTTGCTTTTCAGACACAGGAGATCACACCTAACCTTTTCAATAAATATAACTTTCTCAGGGAAATAACAAACATCAACTGAATGATAAGATGTTAAATATACATTAAAATGCACTACAAAATACTGCTGCTTGGATGCACTTTGCCTTATCCAATCACAGTGAAGGGCGGGAACTTTCCCAGCCAATAGTATTGCAGTATTCTGTTTTAGCCACCTGGTGGAAATACAGAGAACCTTCTGTGAAAAATCCACTATTGTAACCAAACTCAGCTGGAAGATTCCTTTTAACCAGATACCACTTTTGGAAATGTGGCTTTTGCAAAACTAAAAGAGTATTGCATGCCAACTTCAATTTTCATATGTTTCTTGTTCAATCTGTTCATGCAGTGTGAAGATCATACAGCCATTTACATGTTTAGATATTGTCACTGTAATGGATTCAGTCGGTTGAAGTTTGGATGGAAGTTTTAATGCTTGCTTCTCTCGTTTATCATAAACATGCTATGCATCATGTGATGATATCATGTTAAGTTTCTCTAAAACATGAAATTCAGTGTGTAATTGCCACTAATTAGCAACACGAGTTTCAGCTGTTGAAGCTGGAAAAACGTTTCGCATGTTGTATGGGCTATGGCACCTTATTTGCCATCATATCGAATACCATTCAGAACAAGACAGTCACTTATTTAAATAACATGCTTCATACTAGAACTCATGGGGTGTAGAAAATCCGCTAAAACCAGTTAGCAATACATTTTGTTAAGGAACGAACAAAATCACATTATCTAATAAAAAGAAAGAGTAGAACTGATTGAATATTATGAATGGATATTTATAGTACGACAGCTACATATTTGTTGATTTCATTGACCCTGAAATATGTCAAGTGTCTGCCCATTCTAGAACATACCTTTAAAAAAAAGTTATCTAAGAAATAAAATTATTATTTAAAATTTACTTTGTTTTCAAACTAATCGTTTTTCGAAATTTCAATAAGCTATGATGTCACAGATTCAGATTAAGAATTTTTAGTTTAACTGATATAAAGTTTAAATAATAAAAATAGTCCACGCTGTAGCTAAACCTTCAGCATACACAGGCACCACTAGGCCATATAGAGTATTACTGTACAAAATTTAGTTAGTTCCTTAACAAAATGTATTGCATAAGTGTTAGAGTTCTGCTCCGGAAACGAAAGTGTTACACCCGCCCTCCTGCCCGACCGTCCACCCGTCGGACGGACATTGATGGTAACCAAAACCCTTTGCGAACTTCGTTCGCTGAGGGTTAAAAATGCTTCCATATGAAAGAGGACAGAACATTTAAATTAGCTTCGAAGTTTCCTTACAATGTACAATGCTTTTACGCTGTATTCCAAATTCCCAGAAAAAAGATTTTGCTTTCACGAAGTTGTCAACTTGTGTTGAGCCACTAATGGAAGTGACACACCCTTCATCATGCAATTAAGTGAGTATATATTAAGGTGTATGTAAAAGAACGGCATCATTTCAAAACTATCATCATTTCAAGATGGAGACAACAATGAACCCTGAGTTTACAACAGATGTATATGACATGTTCAATAATGTGAGTATTGATTGATTACAGCAGACTTGGAAACTAAACTCCAGTAGACGTCATGTGAATCCGGTAATTCCATTATACCCTTTTCACAGAGCAGCCATGTTGGCACTTTTGCCTCATTGACCTCTTTTTGTACTCAGATATAAGTACTGTGATATCATCAGTAGACAATGGCCATGGTGAGGTCACATAGTTCAAGAACGATGGTCAAGTAATGACATCATAATATATGACATAATTGAAATGAGGTCAATATCCTAATGGCTGCTGCGTGAAAAGGGTGTGTATGGGACTTCTGGATGTAAATGATGTCATCTCGAGTGTAATTTCCGAGTCTATGAAAACTGCTGTAAAGTAATTCCTTGTGCACTGTCTGACAGTGAGTTTTCAGCCATCAGTGAAGTTGCAACAGGTCCAAAACATTCTGAATGAAAAGAATGATGGATATCAGAATGTTTTGGACACGACTAGAGCAACTTTTCTAGCTGTATAGTTAATTTCATACTTAAATAACATGTTCTAATGCTTTCATGTCATTTACTTAGTGATGTCGTCACAGAGCTGATGTCGCTGACCGTAATACTTTCACAAATTTCTAGGTAAAATAACTGCTTGGTTTAGGTATTTCTACTTAATGTCATATTATCTTTGATCTTGTATATTTTTACATACATGTATATACGTTCCTTTTATGTGTTAGATCATTTGTTATGGATAATGCTGTACGATTTATATATATAGATATAACAAGATTGAACTTCACATTGAAAAGTGTACATTATTATGTTGCTATTGTATTGTAACAAATCTTTATCGTAGCTGGAACCTAGTTTTATTTACTACTTTTCTATTATTCTTTAATTGTTATTGTATGTCATTTACTTTGTATTTTCTGTTTACATTGTGACACATATGTCACGAATAACATGAAGCTGTCGAATAAAAGATGTATATATGTTATAAAATAGTATTATATAAAGTGTAGTGCATTAAGATTATTTTCTTTATTGCAGAATAACCTAAGCACCACCAAACCTTTAAGTTTTAATATACCTAAGGTATGTATGCAGTTTAATGCTATATAGATGCCTAGAGATTCGATTTTTGTATTTTGTACTTTTTTATCTTTTATACATAAACCTGTAGGCAGGCACATAGTCACAGCCCAGAGCTCTGATGCCTGACCTGAACATCAATGTCAAATATATATATATATATAAATTTTTTTTTTTTTTAAAGTATGCTTTTGTATAAATCTATTCATATGACTCCATCTTAAGAGTAAGCTTAACGAAGCATTATGCCAAATAACAGTTGAGTTACATCAGTTGAGTTACATCATTAATGTTAGAATATAATATTTTGTTTATTTCTAGGCGAATGAAATTGTTGTTTTCATATTTAGACGTGTACTGCCGTTCTTATATTTACCTACATCCCTAATTTGCAACACACTGTGTATAATAATTTTCTGGAGACAATTACTGAAGAAACATTCAATTTCATTTTATTATTTGATAATTGCCTTTTTGGACAATACTCAAATGGCTATATATTACTTCGTGCCATGGTTTCATCTTATTACATCAATCGACTTCAACAAGTTCCATTGGTTTTGCAAGTCACGCGACTATTTTTCCTACTCTATC
The DNA here is from genome assembly GCA_932294295.1 of Alitta virens. NCBI lineage: Eukaryota > Metazoa > Annelida > Polychaeta > Phyllodocida > Nereididae > Alitta > Alitta virens. The sequence continues at coordinate 31,037,760 of OW028585.1, read as the reverse complement.
CGCGGGATGGAAGGATGGGTGAGTACTCAATTTTTTATACCTGGGCCTAGGCCTTTATCAAGTATAGAACTATCATACTATGTTCTATGACAGACCAGGTATATTTAAGCGAACGAACGCTCTGAGGATTGAAAATATATGGGTCACCGCAGCAGCAACGTAGTCAGGAAGGGAGATTTTGCGAGGCCTGAATTTGTACTATAATCAAACTTTTCTCGGATTCTACTGGTCAGATCTTTACTAAATTTGGTTTGTAAGTTGCGCCTTGTAGTGCTGGTTTTGTATCACGGTTCTAATGGTGTGCATGTACGAAAGTGCAAGTTAAAACGGTTTTGGCAGGATTTCCCTATGTATTAAAGTGTTTACATTGTAGGCCTAGTGCTGCTGGCACTCTACACACAACACCAGGTATCTATTCTTTTTTTGAAAAAGAATATTCTTGTTACTTTTTCCTCTACATGAGCTACATCCTACACTCTAAAAAAAATCATGCCCAAAAAACCAATGTTGTGGCAACATGCAGACAACGTAGTGCTGGTTTTGCAAGTCACTGTTTGATTGTGCAGATAACATAATGCTGGTTTTGGCATATAGTAACTGATTGTGCAGTACCCTGATGCTGTGGCAACATGCAGACAACATAGTGCTGGTTTTACATATAGTCACTGTTTGATTGTGCAGTACCCTGCCATTGTGGCAATGTGCAGTCAAACTCGAAAGTTCAAATTTGCTTTCCCTTTGTTTTGATAGTTCATGGTTGCTGTAGCAACTGAGCGCTTAGTGGCAGTGATGGTTCCACACAAGGCAAAAGTGTTTAGTACAAGATCGAACGCGATCAAGTTTTCCTCAATATTGATCATCAGCATATTGTTCCTATACATTCCTGCCCTGCTCTTTGTAGGCTCAGGGTAAGTAAAATTGAGATTTTGATATACTTGATGATGCACTCTAAAAACATTGTCAGTTTTCATACAAATAATTGCGTCGCTGGTTATTATTGCTTAAAAACAAACAATATAATGGCTGATTTTAAACAAATGAGAGGACACCAACAACACAATTATTTGTACGAAAACAGTATTTTTTTTACAGTGTTTAGTTTTGCCAAGACGTTAAACTTTGCCAACCCCTAATAAACATGTTTAAAAGCTTTGAATTGTTGATATATTTCCTGTATAAAAACTGACTTCCTTCATCTCTGATTTTCTAATACTGTAACATATACAGAATTACTTATTTTAGTTTGATTATGAAATATTGGTGTTTATGGGGGATTTTAATGTCACCACGTATACACTCCTATCCTCTTTTACCAGTTTTTATAATCATGATAACCAGTGTATGGTTGAAATGTATGCATTTCTTTATTCAATCAACCAAACATCGTTATATATTGTAGATACAATTTATATTAAATACATAATGCTTAATAGTGATGGCCAAAAAATAAAGTTACTCGATTATTGGTCATATTTTATCACATAAAGCTAGGATCAGCAATAAATGGACAGGAATGTTACTAATTAGTCAAACTTCAACATTCTCACCTATAAAAATCCTCTGGGTACCATTTACCTTCAGGTTTCCTGTCTTTCCAAGCAGTAGAAATTACAATGGAGAATTTAGCAAACTTCAAGTTACTTCCCAGAATTGTTTTAATCAGCTAGAAAGTTTGGGTGTGACTTGTTGCTAACATTCCTGTCCTTTTGTGATGCTCTTGAATGTTTCATGGAAGTATGGCTGAATAACATCTGGACTTTTATTTTGAATACTATAATTATGATTCCAGAAAGATTCTCATCTTCACCAACAAATTTGAAATGCGCTGGGTTTGTACATCTGTGGGCAATCCAAAAATGCTGCACTTCGCAAGGAAGTATTGGTTCTGGTTTGATCTGGTAATAGTGTCTCTGGCTCCGAGCTGTTTCATTGTTCTTGCCGATGCCTTGATTGTGCAAAGAGTCCTCACGGCTTATGTGGCCAGAAGGTTTATGCAAGCATCGTCTGAGGCTGACACGGTTGCAAGGTATGCGGCAAAACTTTTTGTTATTATATATTCAATGCTCATTGTGTTTTACCATTGGTCAGTTCTCAATCACATGACTTACCATAATATAGTGCATCATTCAACAAGTTGACAAAGTAATTCTATCTGTTCTCTTCACTCTTCAACAGCCAATGAGCTATTCCTTTGAAAGATGATGACATCGTAGCTTGAGCTGTCAAATTAATTTTGCCTTGGTTGAACTGGGTCATATTTGTGTATTATTCTCTCATGACACACAATATCTTGGCTGGTTTTTAACTAATTATTGAATGAACCAGGAAAACAAGAGGTATTATATTAAGACCCAATGGTTATGTGGTATATTTTTATATTCCCAACTACTGGACAGATTGGCCAGGATTCACGAGTGGCATTAGCCATGAGTGAATTCTGAAGCCAATCTGTGCACGAGTGAGGGAATGGGTGGGTGGGTGATTAGGGCTTTACGTCCTGTATTTCTGCACCAGTTGGGCTAATTAGGACAGGCAGAGACCATGGCAATGAGACGAAGGATGAAACAGCCATCCAACTTAGGCTCGACCGGGAATTGAACCCGGGACCCAGCGGTTGGAAGCCTAGAGCGCTACCTCTGAGCTAGGCCCCCGCCACGAGTGAGGGAATATAAAAATAAACCACATATCCACTTGGGCCTTATTTATATCCCACAATTTTCACTTTTAATTGAGCCGCCTGGCTATGCATTCATGTTGTAAAAAATAAAATTCATGAATATTAATTTTTGCCATTAACCAATCAGAGCATTGCATAACTGTTAGCAGCGTCATCACCTCAAAACTTTCTAGGACATTTTCAGATTTATAATGGAATTTACAAATGATATTTACAAACCAGTTGGTAAATATTTCTTGTCAGATTTTTATACTAGATTTGGATAGAAAATGTTTTATTATTTGGTTTTGATAAATTGTTTTACCGAAGCGATGGCACTACTTTGACCTTGCCCTTAGCAATTCAGATATACAATGGCTTGTATCCGTGGACAGAACAGACCAATGACTTTGCGTCATGTTTTTGCCTGTAGAATCATTAATTCTGGCCCGATTTAAAAATTCAACATATTTTAGAGAGCCGAAATTTTATATCTGTAATGGTTCTCATTTTTTGATTCCGACTGTTGTTTTGGAGTGATGGCGCTAGTTCAAGCGGCGAAGCGCTTAGCTGCAAATAGTGATTTTTTGTCACTTGTAAGGTAAGCCATGTAGAATAGATATGTATACCACACAGGCTATACCACATGGCTTTTCTATGGTATACAGGTTATTGTGGGATAGAAGTCTATACATCTATGGTACTCAGATAGCCAAATTTGGTCGACATTTCATCACCATAGGCTGTTGAGTCAATGTGGTATCTTATCTTATCTGATCTGATCTCATCTCGTCTTATCTTATAGAGCAGGAAACTCAACTGTTAGGGCCACACAAAACTGCAACTTTTATATTTAAACACAATGCTGGTGACATGGGCTTTTCTAGTAAATAAGGTTATGGCAATATTACAGTATAATATGGAATATCATTTGTTCTAATCTCTTTCAGGACAAATGAGCTGAACAGAATCAAATCAATGATAGCCACAATGCTGGCGATTACCTTGACCTACGTTGCCCTTACCACACCTTTCTCTCTCTATCATATCTTTGGATCCATGTTGTTGTATACTCCTGGAACCAAGATGTACTTTCAAGTGAGTATGGCATTTTCAAGTTATTCATTAGATGATTATGTCAGCATTTATTGTTTCCATTTTCTGCTATGTATACATAAATTTTTTTTAAATTCTTTACCTGCCACCCTCTTTTCCTTTGCATTACTGTCTGGACGTCACTACTATATAGAGATGTATTGTGGCCCTTTTTCATGCACGAAAAAAGGGGCGTGGCTAATTAATATTCATGATCTAATTAATATTCATGTCCTAATTTATATTCATAAAGGGGGACCCTAATTAACTAATTTTGTAACTCGTTAATGACCAAAGTTAATCGTATAAGTATAATAGTTTTTTTCTTTAATGATCAAAGTGATCATAATTAATTCATTAGGGTGATAATTACCTTTATGACCCAACAGGTTACATAACTTGTTAAGAATTGTAATATTCACGAGCTAATTAATATTCATGAGCTAATCAATATTTATTATTTAGATCAAATTGCTCATAACTCACAAGATACGTATTCCACATCAGTGTCATAAAAAAGAACAAAAATAAAAAAATATATTTGACAAACATTAACTATAAAATAAAAAGAAGAAAACAGCAAAAACACAAATCTGTCTTAATTATAAAACACAGACTTATTTCTGAAATTGAAAAATAAAATTACAAAAGTAAAAATTTAATTACACAATCTGCAAAACTTCAAAAACATTTAAAAATAAAGTCAACTCATTATTAATAAAGATTCATGAAAACAATTTATTCACACTAATGATACATGGTAAATATTTGAGTAGGTAAACATGCTGACGATATTCAAGCATGCATCATTTGCCAGATTGTATTCCACGGCAGTGAAGTTATAGCCAGGGGTGTCAAAACTGTCTGAATGACAAGACTGATAGATGTATATTTCCTCATCTGCAGTCTACTCCCAGATGTCATCATTATCACCCACTCTTATAAAAATTGCTACTTTGTTTGTTCGCAGCTATTTTGGCATACACAGATAGCATTCCAAATCTGGCTAGCATCATTTCTATATCAGCCTCTGTCGGTACAGCATTGTTTTCATGTCACCAACATCGCACCGACTTCTATACGATTTGGAATGCTATCTGGGTATTTGAGTACCTAGATTTAAATATTGTTGTGTAATTAGAGTAACAAAAGTTGTCAGTTCAAAGAGTTAATCATTTCTAAAAAAAAATAAATAAAAATTTTTGGACAGATTGCTGATGAAAATATGGCGAACTTACTTGTCATGTGATTTTATTCACGCTTGGTTTTTGCTTTCTTTCCAGAGGCAACTGTTTGCTGAAGTAAGTTTGATTCTCCTGTCAACAAACTACATTGTGAATTTTTTTCTCTACCTATTGACATCAAAACCTTTCCGCCAAGACTTGAAAGATTTGTTGAAAGGCAAGTCACGGTGTGGCAGAAACACTTCAGTGATTCAAATGGGAGGTTCTGGAAATGTCACGTAAATGTTATACATGGATAATATGAAATACTTCATCACAAGATGATACAGTATTCTGTACATTGATAAATTAACAATTCCTCTTCAAAATACACCTGTAAATGGACTGGTACATGTATTACCAATTACCACATGCACATATATATCATACCCATAAACTGTCTATATACTTATGATATACAAAAGACATTTAATTAACATTTTACGTGCTTATTAATAAAGCTAGAGCAAATATGTCTGTCTTTTTATATTATATAATATACAGCATTTCTTAACTCCCATAATGCCTGTTTACATCCTTACTCTTACGATCATGCCATAGACGAGGACCCACGAACACCCTCTCTTGGTTTGTGTAGAAAGAATCTGATATTTCTTCTGATTTTGTAAACTACCATCTAAAGTGCTATCGAAACAAATAGCAAGATATTAATGCTACAATTACCATGGCAGTGGTTGCCATAGGTAATGTCACAATTAAGGTATAAGAAATATGGCGTCATAATCAACGTCAATAATTAAGATTGTCTTGTTCTTATAATTGCACAATATGGAAGCTTTTTTGATAATTTCCACTGGAAAATGTTTGAACCAATGAATCTTATAATTCAGGGTTGCACACTTACACTAAAATTTGTTGCCAGAAAAATTAACCTTCAGTGTGTGATTGATTTGTAGTTGCAAATGATCAAGTTGCCAAATTAAGGAGTCAGTTAGGTTGACCAAAACACAATAGGACAGGTCTAGCATCTTACATTCCATGTTTTGTTGTAAATCAAACATGGTGGTGACCAGAGGATTCCCTTTGTAAAAGTCCATCCATTAGACTCCAGATTAATGGCACTGCAAGTCCAAGTTGCTCAACTCAAAGTAAGCAGCACAAGGTCAGAGAGACTTGCCAAAGTAGACTTTCAATAAAGTAACGGTAAGACAGTATATCTTGCTTCCTCAGCTCCAGATGTTGGTCAAGGAGAAACTCTGATATTTGTATTGGTGCAAGGGTATATGTATTAAAAGACAATTCATGAAGCTTCCCCCCCCCCCCAGCAGGGCTGACAGGGGATTAATAACCAATCACAGCCCAGCAAAAGCTACTGCTGCTGACCACTTGCTCAATTACAATTTACATTGTGTGGGGAGAGACCTCCCCCAACCAGGGCTGCTACCAGCATCTTTGCCTAGAATCTGGCAGGGATTAGTGCAGCTAAGACAATGGTAGAGAAATGGGCCCCCTGCTGTGCACTGCATTGTCCTGAGGCTATTTTTAGCCCAAGCTGACACTGGACCACAAAGGCCTATTGTGCTCAGTGCCAACTTTGGCTTGGTCAGTCAGTTTTGGAGGGAAAGTTAGCTCCTCCCACAAGCCAGGACTCAGTAGTGAGGCAACCTAACAGGGCAATGCAAATCACATCATAATTAGAAATAAACATTTAATAGATTCCTTGCAGCAGGCTAATTTAACATAAAGCTAAGCATGAGTAACAAGACTGACACATGTGAGCAGAGCAGTGACTAGCAAAATAAAATGATGAGTACACACAACAACTGCAATAGGTCACACATGAGGCCTGCATAGGGCAAGTGTAATGATGTGCTAACAATATTGCACTTGACATGAGCTTGTATAATACTATAAACATTAAACAACAAGCAAGGTGTAAAAGGCTAAGCAACTGCTAGAGCAGACAAAAACGCCCAAGGCAATTGTAATGATGAGTGTACATAATAATTGTACCTGACATGTATGTACCACCTTTGCCTAAGGCAAGTGTAATGAGGAGTGTACACAATAATTGTACCTGACATATAATTCTGCCTGACAAGTACATACACACAACCTGACATGTACATACAACATTTGCTCAAGGCAAGTGTAATGATGAGTATACAACTTGGTCATATCATATTGGTAATATCACAATTAATAAGTGACTGCAAGGGGCCGCACTTTACACCTTGTAATGAAAAACTTCGGATGTGAGGCAAACTGGTCAAGAGTCTGGTTGATCTTTCTAAAGTTGTTGTAGCCAAGATCTAACCATTGCAGCTGCTGTCCATAAGCCAAAACCTTTACATGGTGCTCTTGGTCTATTTTATTGTGGCGAAAATCAACAAACTTCAACTGAGGCATCAGTTTCAGTTGATCTTTTCGAAGTTTTCAAGATCCATGTGACTCAAAGGAGCGCCTAGCAGTTTTGTCAGCCAGCTCAGTTTTGACAAAAAAGCTGTTTGGGAGTTTGAGAAGTCTATACAGAACATTATTGTCTATATTAAAATTACGTGGCTTGTGTCTGTACTTTGTTGTGAACATGACATGATTTGCATAAACATGGTGCAGTGACGACGGTAAATTATGAAATAAGATATCCTATACATGACCACTGTACTTAACTATTTGTCTGTCAAACTAAACATTTGATGGTGGAATGATGTGCACTGGAAGTTATTTGAAATATTCAGAAGGCTCTTTCATAGATGCACAGTAAAGCCCCTTGTTCCTACTTAATTGATATTGCAAATAGCTTATATCTAGACTTTCAAGACACAGCTTCTTTGAAGCATAGTTTAGCAAATCATACAAATTCCAATTAACTTTCCATTGGATACAAAATGTTAAATAATAACTTTAAATATTTCAAACTGGAGGAATGTAGGATCAGCTGCCACGGGGGCTGTATTTTTTATTGATAAATTAGTTAAGTTTAAAAATTTGTGGAATTGAATAACTCGCCTGCTAAGGAAGACATAGCTTTATGGTAGCTTTGTTTAATTGTAGAGCCAGTGGTGCCGGAGCTTCCATCAATTACAAGAATCTGTAGTGAAGCACTTTTCATATTTTTCGATGGCCTCTGTCACCTGGTCTATTGTTAGACCATGATTTCAGGGCAAAATAAGTTTAGATAATTGAGTGAAGTCCATCAAAGCATCAGATGGTAATGATGCCCAACACCGCTCTACGTGCAGTTCTTCTATATGAGATATTCCTGCAAATGTTTTCCTAGTCATGAGGCCTAGTCTTACGGCATGAACAAATCAGCATGTAGTGACTTTAGTCTTTTTAAGTTCTTGAATTCCTCTCCAAACACAGCGCCTTCAGTTATTTTCAGTTGAAGTCTCTCCAGATGGCCTAACGGTTGAAAAAGCCTGGATGGCAATTTGGATGGATAGTCATAACAGTACAAATTGAGATTGGCCATGTCGTTGAGATGGGTGAATGCATCAGGCAGGATAAGACAGTTATTTTTGGAAGTCCTTCTTCTAATCTCTAAATGTTCTAGAGAATTTAGACATGAAAATAACAGAAATTATTAAAAAATGTCAAAATTTAAAAAAACATTCAGAACAACTACAGTGGACCCTCGTTATTTTAAACATTTGTGTTCCTTTTCCATTCATTCGGATTAATGCAGGATTTGTATTACCACATTCGCAACTAGCGCCCCTAGCGGCCGTTTTCAGAACTAAAGGCATTGGTGACCCCTGGTGTTTGTTGTCCAAATCATGTCTGCCAAGTGGTTAGAAGTCTTGCATTGGGAAGATGAGCTAGCAAATGATGCAGCCACTTTATATTGACAGCCAGCGCATGCATGAGCGTGACGTCACTTAGTGAATCCCTAAACTTCTACTATAGTTTTGATTACCCTAGACGGAACGACGAGCCCATTCATTTGATGTACTGTCACTATACCTAGTAAACAAACCCATGGCTTGGGCGTTTCTTATCATAAAATGATTATACACATAATGTAGGCACAGCTTTTTGAAACCAAACAGACATCAACATTTTTTAGCTAAATAGCTAATCACCTAATTATTAGCGAGGAGCATGATCGACGAACAGTTCAGCTGACATATTTTTTGCAATTGTGGGAATAAAACACCAAAGGGTGAACTACAGTGGCTAATTTCTTTAATTGCCTGTACAGTTGTACTGAAGCTAAAATGATGATTGAATTGCTAAAAAGGAGCATCAAATGACAAAATAAATTATTTATATTCTCAGCATTGCAATCATCCAATAAGGTCATAAATCACCCAACAACGCCATCTATTTGGGAAACAAACATGGCAGTTGATTTGGCTGTGTAAGACTAATAATGTTGAATTAGGAATCTTTCAAAAACCTATGCAGAAACCGTTAGGCTGTAATTGGTCAACCTAGAAAAGCGAGACAACCATCCATTATGAAAATATAAGGAAAATACAAGTTTTAAGTGACCTAATCTGGCCATCCTCAATCTCTGAGGTGGTGGTGGTGGTGGTGGATTAGGGTTTTACGTCCTGTATTTCTGCACCTGATGGGCTAATTAGGACAGGTAGGGACCATGGCAATGAGACGAAGGATGAAACAGCCATCCAACATAGGCTCGACCGGGAATTGAACCCGGGACCCAGTGGTTGGAAGCCCAGTGCGCTACCACTGAGCTAGACCCCACCCCTCAATCTCTGAGGTAATGGCCAAGCTATCTAGATTACCCAAGCTGGATGGGTGTTTTGAGATGGGTCATGGACTTTACAGCCAGTTGCATCAAAGTGTAGTCAACAGGCCATCAGTCCAAATTGCAAGTGTGCCAGCCACATCGCTATTGTAAGCTGTTGTGGTGGATTCAGGACTTGGGCTTGGTGGGGGGGGGGGGGGGAAGGAGGCATTTCCATCACATATAATATTTATTTTTTTATTTTTATATAATGAGGCCTAATTTCGCTGATCCATAAGCCTATATCTATATCAACCAAATTCTTAAATGTTATAAAAAAAAAACACTTATTGAAGGTAGGAAGATAGGTAGCCAGAACCGACCTACATTGCATTAGATGCGATGTAGGGTCGGAACGCGTTGTATGGGAATTCTTTGATGTTGACATTTACGACACATATTTCTCCATAAACATGTCAGCAAACCTTATTTCGTCGTGATGCACAGGAGTACGACTCTGTTAACTATCAACTTGTATTCATATTTCACTGAAAAAGCCAGTGGAATTATCCTTTTCAAGAGCGTTTTCAAATTCACGTTTGCTAGTTCATGCTTTTTATGGTAAATATACACAAGAGGGCGCATCAGTGCGATTCGGTGCTGATAGCTCTTTATACAGACTGCTTTTCATCCACTCGGAATCTGACAGTAGAATGCCCAAGAAGTACATCAACAAGCACCAAAAACTCTGTTAATAATTCACTAAACTTTCACATTGCAACGCCCCCAGCAGTCACAGAAATGAGGACTGGTCAGCACTATTCGGTGTGCCACTAGGGGCGTTGAAACGTCGCCAGAGCCCTCTTGTGAGTTTTTCGGAACTAGGCGGCCATGCTTCAAGCTTTGTTTACCGAAATGTGAATTCGAAAATGGCACAGAAATCGATTAATATTGGAAGAAATCAACCATATCTGAGCGCGAAATAATAGGAAAAAGGTATGTCTAACGCTACAGTGGGTGTATGTTGTGTGACAAACGTTTACTAAAAGGCTAGTTCCCACTCAAGCAAAAAAGTCAATATTTTTTCATCCAGGACCTTGTAACCCTGTCCTGTGGACAGGGGACTTGTAGCTAGAAGATAGGTAGATCTATCTATATCTATCTATCTACCCATTTATCTATCCATCTACCCTTTCTATTGATTACCAGAGGCTTGACTCAATGTGCAGATGATTCAATAGTTAAAACAGAGTGACCTTAATTTATTTGCAATGTTTTGAAGTTTGCTGCACCACAGGACTTATGAACTGGAGTATTCACCCTGCCAGTCTGTATTTTCCCAAGGGCCGTTAGGCCTGAGCTGTTAACTGACTGGCTGTAATTGAAACCAAAGAAATTAGGTCCCTTTCTGTTTATGGGCTTGACTAGTGACCACTCAAGCATGGTAAATTGTGACATCACTAGAACACTTTGTCAAGTGACTGATCACACTTCAATGCAATCCATATAAACTGAAACTGGTGGGCATGCATTGTACTAGCTGTACTAAATAGTATATTTGCCCTAAGTGCAGTGGCTACCCCACCCCCCCCCCCCCCCAAGACCTGCATCTCGAGTCAGATGGCTAATTTATATTTCCCTGTCCTGATTGAACTGTGGACCCCCCCCCCCCCCCCTCCATTACGGAAGGTCCAGCTACGTCACTGCCTAAAGTAGGAAGAGTTGCAACTGCTGAATTCCACTGACTTGCCCTCTTGTGTAAAATGTTGGAACTCACGGACTCTTGAAGTAGCATATTACTCAATCTGGATTCGTAGATAAATAACTATGAAAATGTGTAATATCACATATTAGTACAACTAGTTTGGCGTCAATGATCCAACATTAATTTACCTCTTTGCCAGTGTACGCATGTTCACTGCACTTGTATGAGCGAGGGATAGTCCCTGTGGGAAGACATAGGGATGCATCCAATAACCATATTACGCGCAAGTGTATCTATCCCTGTGTTGCAGATTGAGACCTCAATCCAAGTGTGTATTCAAAGCCACCTTAAAACTGTTAAAAAGAAGTGAACACGTTTAAATTTAAAAACATGGTAATAGATGTGATCTTGTCTTTCTATTCTTCAAAATAGAATAGAAGAAAAGAATAGTTACCCAAATAATATCTAAACAATGGACAAAAATATTACACTACTTCTGGACTACGTGTCTCTTTTCAACACACTACTTAGTGTTTCTTTAACACTGGACTAAGTGTCTCATTTCAACACACTACTTCTGGACTATGTGTCTCTTTTCAACACACTACTTAGTGTTTCTTTAACACTGGACTAAGTGTCTCTTTTCAACACACTACTTAGTGTTTCTTTAACACTGGACTAAGTGTCTCTTTTCAACACACTACTTCTGGACTACGTGTCTCTTTTCAACACACTACTTAGTGTTTCTTTAACACTGGACTAAGTGTCTCTTTTCAACACACTACTTTATGAAATACCAATCCCCTAAATTATGTAAACAGTAATATCTGCGGTCGTGGAATGTTATCTCTTATTCTAGAGATATTATTATGACGAATAAATAAATGGCTCTCGTACATGCATGTGTACAAATGAACATGTGCAAATACACTGATAAGTCATTCCCAAAAGTGCTGTATTCTATTTCTTGTTCAGAAGTGCCGTATTTTTCTGATTTGTCTGTAGCCAACTCCTCATAATAAGTTAAGTAATGGTCTACAGACAAGACCATTTCCATAGTTTTCAATAATGCTCGATTAAATAATTCTGGGCCCCTAAGTTACAATTCAGCCTGCTTATCTCTGACTGTAATGGCCGCATTAGTGAACTGGCTGATTTTTTATCATACCGTGCCATCTCATCATTATTATTGCTTGTTATTGCCACTTGCCTTAATCCTTGGTCTCTTAAACTTTTTTGCCATTTTAAAATGTCCTGTACAAGTTTATCTCCCAAATTCCTGCAAACTGTGGAGTCTTTACAGCTGGATCAACAGGCACGGATTCAGTGTTTATGACTGTTGTTATCTTGGTCGGTTCTTCTGCAGTCCTCAATGGTACTTCAAGGGGCAACTAAAGGTCATTAGAACCTTCTCGAGAACCTTGTACAGATGATTGGGCACTTTGGCAACGCCGGGTTCTGGTGGGTAACACAAGGACATCCGGTGCAGATTCCCCTTCTCCCGATTTGCGTGCTTGAGATCAAGTTACCATGGGCCATAATACAGTAAACCCTCTTGAGAAGTTAAACAATGGCTGCTGTAAATATAAATGACTGTAGTTTCCAACTCGCCTTGTTGCAACTTCAGCGGATGACTGAAATATTTGGAAAACCAAGAACAGGTGGTGCAGTTAATATTTTCTTAATTTCCTCTCATGCATTTTCCTGTTCTTTCTCCAAAGTAAATTCTACACTTTCTTTAATAATGCTGTCAGTGGCCGCACTATTCTCTGTATCAACATAGACACATACTGACATGCCCCAAGTAGTGAATTTACTTGTTTCTTTGTTTGTGGTTTATGTAACTGCAAGAGTGCATCCATCCGCTGTTTACGAACTGTCAAGTGTTGGCCATTTGCTTGACTCACATTTATTGTAAATCCAAGAAAGTCAATTGACATTTCTCAAGACTTAAAACCAAACTGAAATTCCTCGGATAATTCATTATCCAGCCAATTACCTCAGAAAAATAGCTAGGCTGAAAGCATTCCTATAGCCGCTAAAATAGTGTTGACCTATGTTGGGAGTGTAGCCACTGTTTCTGTTGCTGCTGATGCAGCTTCCAATGCTATCGCTGTAGGAGCAGCACTAAACTGCATCTCTGCAGGTAGTGATGCTGCATACTGCTGTTATCTCAGCGCTGTCTTTTAGGAGTATTTTCCAAACAAAATGATCAGCTGGCAGTCTAAGAAACAGGATTCCTATTTATAATTCTTGTTAAGCATTCACCTATCTTAAATGCCTGTTCAGATCTATTGAATATCTTTTAACCAATCTTTGAAATGATCATGAAAGTGATTCGTATAATGGTCCATATACAAACTGATATCACAATTTTGACCTGCTGCACATTGTATTGGTGTTCTAGTTCTGAGAATTACTTCATTTACTTCTAATGATAATGTCTTGTTTTCTGCATTATATATATAACCTTAAACTCCTGCTGTGCATCCATTCCCAATACAAGGTTTTTTGGCCCAGCTTCTGTTAAAATGTATGCCTTCAATGGCACTTGATGAATTTCAAAATTCAATGTCTGAAATTCTAAGCTATCAGACAAACTTGTCTTAATAAAATTATCTAAATTAAAATGTAATAATGGCTGAACAATCTGATATTCCTGAATAGGTTTGCTTTTGTTGTTAATCAATGCAACAGGCAATTTTTGAGCATCCTGTGTCATTGATGGACTTCTTGAATGTCAATTTTGCCCTCTATTTTGAGATGATGACCCATTGTAACCCCTCTGAATTGCCCTCTGAATTGCCCTCTGAATTGCCCTCTGAATTGCCCTCTGTTCTGACCTCTAAACTGATCAGATGGTCTATATGGTTGCTGACCATCATTTTGATACTGATCACTAATCGGATATGGCACATCATTTGATTGATTGGATTGATATCCGGCATTCTTGATAATCTGGATATTGAGGCTGTTGGTATTCTGAATATTGAGGCCTTTGATAAGTTTGATTATTTTTATATTGCGGAACATATTGGACATTTTGATAGGCAGGTTTGTTTGCCACATTTGGTTAAAAAAAATATGGTGGACTATTCTTCACCCTTTTGTCCCAGCAGATCCTTTGAAATTCAGTCAGGGGTGGGCAAACCGAGCTTCAAGTCCCATATTTCTGCACCAGATAGGCCTGATAAGGACAGGCATATGCCAAGGCAATTAGGTGACATGAAACCACCTTCCAACATGGGCTGGATTCGAACCCAGGATCAAGTGGTTGGCAGTCCAGCACAGACACTACCGAGCTGGGCCCCTGTTCAAACCATCTGTCGATGGATTGTTCAAACCCAAATTTAATACAAACCAAGAGATTCATCACCTCCATGGATGTAAACAACAATAGTGGATGGTGGTAGTGGGTGAGACAGGCTTTTACGTCCTATATTTTTGCACCAGATAAAGCTGATCAGGACAGGCAGGTGCCAAGGCAATGAGGTGAAGGATGGAACAACCTTCCAACATGGGCTGGACTTAAAACCCAGGACCCAGTGGTTGGTGGCCCATTACGCCACCTTGAGCAAAGCCCGTGCTCCCATGAGGAGGTCACAAAAGACCTTATATATAACAAAAGCATTTTACAAACAACTTTATGAGAATCATGCACCAAATTTTTTATTAAATGACAGTTATCACATGCTATATAAACTATATAAAATAATTTTTTTTACATCAAACAAGATCTTTTACATACTCACATGCTATATATATATGATACATCCTATATATATATACAGTATAGTACACTTGATATAGTTAAGCATTTTCCATTGCAATATATATTTAAATGAAAATCACCCCAGCCATGAGAATCCAGCTTTGGTTTATGGTGGACTAGATATGGCAAGCAGCTGCAGCTTTGACTTTCCTGCAGTATACATCAACATATAATTCATTAATTAATTATCCATTTGCCTGTTTTTAGACTTATGAAGTTTCTTGCCAGCATGTTTCTTGATGAGCAAATCAAAATTTCCCTTATGAGTTAAGAGCTTTTTACATATTGAACATTCATACGGTTTCTCACCAGTATGTGTCCTCATGTGCAATGCCAATGTTTGTTTTAGACTAAATAGTTTCTTGCATACTGTTAACCCACAAGGTTTCTCTCCAGTGTGCATTTTTTCAGGTGAAACAATTGATTGAATTTTTTCTTGCATATTGAATATTCATGAGGCTTCTCTCCAGTGTGTGTTTTCATGATTTGCAGCAAAACTGAAATGCCTCTTGCAAATGGAACACTTCAACTTTTTTAAACCTTTTGAAGTTTCTTGCCAGCATGTTTCTTGATGTGCAAATTAAGACTTCCCTTTTGACTAAATTGTTTCTTGCATATAGAACACTTGTAAGGTTTATCACCAGAATGTACTCTGTTGTGCTCAACAAGTTGATTCATTAACCTAAATTGTTTCTTGCATATTGAACATTCATGAGGTTTCTCTCCACCAGTGTGTGTCCTCAAGTGTGACGTAAGACCAATGCTGGTATTGAATTTTTTTTTGCAAATTGAACAAACATAATTCTTCTCTCCAGTGTGTATCCTCATGTGCAAAGTAAGATTTCCAGAACTACTAAATAATTTCTTGCAAACTGTACACCCAAAAGGTTTCTCTCCAGTGTGTACCCTCGTGTGCTTAGTAAGGTCTCCACTGCTAGTAAATTGTGTGTCACAAATTGAACATTTAAAAGGTTTCTCACCAGTGTGTATCCTCATGTGCGCAGTAAGATTTCCCTTGTGTCTGAAACTTTTTTTGCAAATAGAACATTCATGAGGTTTCTCACCACTGTGAATTTTCATGTGAGAACTAAGTTGATGACCTCTGCTGAATTGTCTCTGACAAATTGAACATTCATGAGATTTTTTGCCAGTGTGTAGTAGCAAGTGTGTAGAGAGGTTTCCCTTACGGCTGAATCGCCTCCTGCAAATCACGCATTCATAGGGTTTTTCGCCTGTGTGTGTCCTCATGTGCAAAGTAAGACTACTGCTGACACTGAATGCTTTCTTACTGTTTCTTGCATATTGAACATTTATAAGGTTTCTCTTCAGTGTGTGATTTCATGTGACTTGCAAGGCTTGAAGCAAAACTAAATAGTGTTTTGCATATAGAACACTATTGTGAACAACAAGTTGATTTATTTAACATTGCAAACAATATTTGAAAAGCCTTCAGCAAACATTTACCTGTCTATTTTAGCGAACAAATTAGAGAAGTAAATGACACCCATAATTACCCTAAAAGGCAGCATGACAACTTTTGACCTCCAATTATATCTCGCAATCTACAAAATCAACTCATCAGCATCAAAGTAGCTAAAGTTTGGAATCATTTGCCTCACTCTCTTAAACCATACTCTGTAAATTCAATTCACACTTTTTGCAATAGATACCATGATCATCTAGTTAAACAATATCCAGCTAATTGTGAACATAGAAACTGTTATATTTGTCAATCATAAAACTCAACTCATCCCATCACTTAAATGTCATTACAATATCATTATTAAACTTTTGTAAAAAAAATTATATCCATGTTATATAACTTATAATAATAGCATAATTATTTTTGTTTGATCTAAATTTAATTTTGTTTCTTTTTATTGAAGGTGCCACCATTACAGCTAATGCTCAGGTGGTTTCCTGATGGGCTTATATTTACAATAGATTACAATTCATAGTTAACATCATGTAAATGTCTTGATTTATAATAATTTCTGTACCATTTCTATCAAAATAAAGTATCTATCTATCTATCCACTTGATTCTGAGAGCGTGATGTGATCACAATTTACTCTCGTGTTTGCATGCATGCATTTGTGTTTCAATACATTTCATGCTTCATTTCCAAAAGGAACATTTAACAAAGTGCAAGCCAAACAAGTATGAGAGTAGACAACTTAAAACAAATTTAAACAGGAACTTAATCCCTCTTCGAATTGATTGTTGTTAGTTGTTTGTCATCATGTGGTTGATTGTAAACTAAATATGTATTGTCTGCAATGAGTGTATCAGAAGCAATAGTACTCCACTGCACATGCATCTAATTTTTTCACAATATTATTGAATGGTCAGGTATGTATATCAGTAGTCTAAATAGTGAGGCGGTCTTGTATTAAGGTATTCTTGATAGTGATGTGGTTTTAATAATGAAGTGGTCATGATAGTGAGGTGGTTTTAATTGTAAGTTGGTATTATATTGAGGTGTTTGTATAGTAGTGAAGTGGTCTAAATTGTGAGGTTGGCTTAATTGTGAGATGGTCTTATATTGAGGTGCTCTTATAATAGTGATGTTGTTTAATAATAAAGCGGTCTGGTGTCTAATGTTGCCGTTTTTTTGTCAATTACATTACTGTTACTAAGATTGTTTATTGTTTGCCCTAGTTGTCACAAATCCTTCAGTGTTTGACATAGTTATCACTTCCTGGTGATCACTGAAGCGGAAAACATTATCAGCCGGCTTGAGCTGATAACTAATATTGTCACCAGCAAATACTGCCTTCTAGTATTATGCTTATTAAGTTAAGTAAATTAAGATAAGGTTTTATCTCATAATCTTAACTTTTTGTCCGTGTTATATTGGGTACATGGATTTTGTGCAGAGAATTAATACATTTGCATGCACACAAAAACAAGCGCATTAACTATTACTTAGTATACTGCAATGAGACAACAGAGGAAAACAAAACTAAAATATTTCTTAGTAATAGTGATATGACGGATATAACGAATACACTTTCCGAGGAATCATTATAAAGATGGTTATCCAAGTAAGTGTTTTTCGAAATATATATATTTACTTTTGATAGAACTTCCAGCGCAGGGTATCACTTCTTTTATATGTACCTCTACAAGGGGTGACTCAGCTTACCCCATTCTACCCTACAGCAGGTGTCCCATTTTGGTTGAACTTATATGTTTACAAATGTGTGCCCGAAAAAGCACCCAGTTGCAGCTTGTGCCATATCAATATGGTAGGCTATTGACAGACAAAATTTGTCTCAGGGTCTCAGTGCTAATTCTTAGGACAATCATTGCCTATATGTGACAATATTTCTAGTTAAACATGAGTATTACATTTTGTTCATGACTTTTTACTGTCATGGCTAATTGCCACATGCAATGGCAATATTAGGCCCAGTTAAATTGTAAGGTCTGAAAAAAAAAAAGGTCTTTGTATAATTGGTGAATATAAAGAAAAAAGGCCATAAATGATTGAAATTTCGTTGGATCTCACACCTGCTAGTACCAGCCATGTGTATGCAGCATGAAGATGTTTCTGGTCCACACTGAAATTTACAAGAAAAAGACAGTCAAGTCTTTAATTTCTTTTTTTTTTTTTTGACTGGTAATAGCAATATAACACATAAATTGACATAATCTCGTGCTATTAAACTCATTGTCAGTGCTTGCAAAATATTAGGATATAAATATAAATATATATATATATTCGAAATATATATATTAACATGTGCAAATAATAGTATTATATTCTAAGTTAAATTTCCTTCATTGTGCTAAATGCTTGAATATGACATATATATAAAAATCAAAGTACACTATCATATGTCTTATTTGCAACACCTTCATAGAGATTGCTCCTCCAGTGATATGGAGCTATTTTTAGATCCTGGTGCTTCCCCAAAAAGCATCAGTTTCGATAGTGTGAATAATTCATTCACTGCAAAGTCATGCTGATGCTAATGCAGCAAGCAGGTTTTGTCAAGTAAGTTCTATCTAACTATCTATCTATCTCTATTTCTATCTATCTATCTAACTGTCTATCTAACTGTCTACTAAATTGAATGTGTGTATTCATGTAGATTCTCCAAATAAATGTGCTTGTCCGATTATTTAGATTTCTTCATTCGTGACAGTCCAGTATTTTGTTATACTGGACAAAAAACACAAAGTAATGTCCGGAGGACAGAAAAATTGATATTAGGGCATAATTGGGGAGTGCAGGTTTATTGGATCCGTTGTCAAATGACCCTCTAATCAGAATAATGTGTAGGAATTATATACACAGGCTTAATTTCTGGGTCATCTGTGACATTTCATTACGGAATATAACAAATGGTGGCCAATATAGAGTTTATTGGATGAAGAAAAGACTATACTACACTTACAGTATTGCAAAAAAATCTAAACAAGAAATTCAACAAATCCAAATTGGGGACTCAAGAGTGTATATATATTATAAAATGCATAACTTCATGTTTTTATCTTTTATCAATCGCAAACAAAGATCATGTACCTCTTGCAATTGAAACAGGCAGATGCCTGAATGCTAAAGTGGAAGAAAGAATATGTAAAATATGTAATATGAATGTTGTAGAGGACAATCTCATTTTTTTTTTATTGTAATGCCTTTAATTATATTCACAGTAATTTCCATCGAAATGTTTCTGAGATATTTCAAGTTTTCAAACTCTCTATAATGATAAACTCAACAATTGCTTCCGGAGCCAATTAATATTTTTGTAACTTTGCGAATGAAATTTATGTAAAAAGACAATGTCTATGGAAATGAAAAATTATGCAAGTATGGCCAATGGATATGTCTGCTATCTGTCTGTTTGTCTGTCTATCTATCTATCTATCTACCTATCTGTCTATCTATCTATCTATCTATCTATCTGTCTAGCTGTCTGTCGGTCTATCTATCTATCTATCTATCTATTTATCTATTTATCTATCTCTATCTATCTTTGCCTATCTGTCTATCTGTCCTGTCTGTCTGTCCGTCTGTCTAGCTGTCTGTCCATCCATCCATCTATCTATCTATATATCTATCTATCTATCTATCTATCTATCTATCTATCTATCTATCTATCTATTTATCTATCTCTATCTATCTTTGTCTATCTGTCTATCTGAGGCGAGCACATTTCTTCATGCAACAAAAATTTGATATTGGACTCCTAATTGCTATCCACTATTTGTATAGTATTTCCTATAATCGAGAACATAATATATTAGTGACAATTATGATTTATCTTTATTGTAATTGATTGACATATAGCATAATGAGCTTTAGTACTTTATCTTCATTTATTGACATGGACATATATGAATTATTGAGCTTGCCACTACACAAATTGACAACAAGTATAAATGTGCTATTGTAGGTCAAAATGCTATTATATATAACAAGCATGACGTCAGTGACACAATAGCAGATAATATAAATGACCTAGGTGGTTCTTTGACCCCTCACTAGACGTATTGTAAATTTAGGTAACTTATCATATTGTCAAAGAATGGAATTCTTAGGATGACAAAGTTAAGAAAGCAGACGTATAAAATCTGAATTGACATTATTTTTCAAAAAGATTAAAGGTATAACATCAATTAATCTAGAAGAATCATATAAATTTGTCAATTCACATAGAAGTCATGGTTTTCATTTATATAAATACTACTGCAAAGAAAATTGTTCTGGATAAATATAATTGTTAATAATTGGAATAGCCTCCATAGAGACACTGTGCCAATCAGTTTGCAACTTAAAACGAAAGCTTCAAAATAGCAGTTTTACATGTAGGGGGAGTATATTTTGTTACCCAGATAGCATTCCAAATCGGGCCAGTGTCGTTTCTATATTGGCCGCCGTCATTACAACATCATTTTGACATCGCCGACATTGAAACGATTTGGAATGCTATCTGGGTATAACTTCTACCCTCCAATTGTTGATTTTATTTATCAAGCTATCTTTGCACTTTACATGATATATTCAAAGTTGGGCTAAATCGTTATCTATTCAAAGATAAATTCAAGTCTACAACTAGTACTGGATATTGATTTTTTTCAGATAATGATGAATTGTGTGTGTATTTGAATTGGATGCAAACCTAAGAGATTCTAACCCAGATAGCTTTCGAATCGGGCCAACGTCATTTCTAAATCGGCCACCATCGTTTCAACATTGCTGACATCGTGCCAATGTTGATACGATTTTGAATGCTATCTGGCCAGCACTAGAAGGGCTGTACAAATAGTGCACACATGTACTCATCTGGGAATAAATTGAAATCCTAAGAAATGCTGTAAATTTAAATACAGATAAAACATCTACTGATTAAAAGCGATAAAACATCTACTGATTAAAAACGTATCTATTTAAATATAGTGGTTTGTCTAATCAAGCAATCCATAAATCATAGAAATTATATATACTTTTTTTTTTGTATTAGTAAATGTCATAAATACCTTTGTTGCATCAGACTTGATCTTTGGTGTAATTACAATATCATCCCAAATTCACAAATGATCATCAGTGATTTTGTCACAGCCTACTTGTACCTAATCATATGAAATAATTCAATATGCGACCAATCAAGACTCTACGTGTCTTTTTAATGTAACACCTGTCTGTCCATACCTCTGTCTATGCGAATTAACACAAATGAACATAGGGTATCTGGATAACCTTTTGACAGATGTGTGGCCTAATGGTTAAGGCATCCACCAACTCCACATTGGCCAGCTAAGCTGAAGTTCCTGGGCTTGATCTACACTCTTCATGAGCTACATCTCAGCTGGATGTCGATTGCATGAGACGTTAAACTAAAGGTGCTTTGTGCTCGATGTCCATGCTGAGGCAAGTAACACACCCCAGGTGTCTATGCTGAAGCCCCAACCATGGGTAAACTTGAAATATGGTGTGGAATCCAAGCCTTGTCATCTCATATCATTATGTCTGCCTCTGGTACTTGGTCATATAAGCCAACTAGGTTTCACGGCTCATGATCTATTATATCCTAGCTGAGCTCTGGGACATTGTGTAACATTGTGTGGACTCCAAGGTAGGGAGTCCAGGCCTTTCTTCATCATTATGTCTATCTTTGGCAGTTGGCCATACAAGCTGACTTGGTTTCAGACGCAGTAGCAATTTGAGACACTGACATTGACAGGGATGCACCCAACATCCCAGACTGATCACTCAGTTACTTCTTATAGTGAATCTTAGCTAAAACAATCTGGTCATAGCAGCTGACTCAGCTTCAGACCTAGCATTGAGACATTGAAGTTGTATTTTGTGTTTAATCTGTGAATTGTATTAATTTGAAAAAATTTCTGTCAATCGTTTTTTTGTTTTTGTCTTTTCCAGATTGAGATATATTGAAGGAGCAAGAAAATGAAACCAAGAAAATGTTGCTCTTGACACTATTGATTGGTATTGATAAGATGAGATGAGATAAGATTAAGATAAGATAAAAAAAGATAAGATATATTTATTTGAGACGCATGAAATTCTCAAGATAAGAAAAATATCATTATATGACTGATATGAGCTTATATTAAGTAAGCTTTCAGTATAAGCTTTATGATTTCAAATGTTATGTAAAGTTAGAATTTTGTTATTAGGAACATTTAATTCAATTACCCTTTTTTACAAAATGTGTCATCATTTGCGCCTACGTGGTCTAAAATTCGGTCACAGATCTCTCTGGGTTTATCTGTTTCCTTGTACAATTCCTTTGACAAACAAATGAACCATCGAAAGTCCTGGTAACACCTGGATGAAGATTTTGAACCCAGTAGCCAAAATGCACAGGACTCTGTTCAATGCACAGTCCAGTTATCCCTGTCTCATCCAAATGAAGCTGGCTGGTATTGTTAGCAATGTGGTAGAAACACATCGTTCAGTAATAATATTATGTCCTAATAATGCTGACTGGTATTGTTAGCAAGGGGGTACAAGAGAGGTAGTCTAATTTTGTGTCCAAATCTAGCTGACTGGTCTTGTTAGCAACGAGGTAGAAGCATCATTTAGTATGGTATTTTGTCCATATCAACCTGTCTGTTTAGCTGAGAGGTAGAAGAGAGCAGTCTGATTTTGCACCACAAATCTAGCTGACTGATAATGTTAGCAAGGAGGTTATAACACATAATTTAGTATGATATTTCGTCCAAGTCAAGATGGCTGGTCTGGTTGGCAAATAGGTAGAAGAGGGCAATCTAAATTTGCTTCCAAACCTAGATGACTGGTTATGTTAGCAATGTGGTAGAAACACATCGTTCAGTAAAATTATTATGTCCTAATGAAGCTGACTGGTATTGCTAGCAAGGGGGTACAAGAAAGGTAGTCTAATTTTGTGTCCAAATCTAGCTGACTGGTCTGGTTAGCAACGAGGTAGAAGCATCGTTTAGTATGATATTTCGTCCTTATCAACCTGCCTGTTTGGCAAAGAGGTAGAAGAGAGCAGTCTGATTTTGCGCCAAAAATCTAGCTGACTAGTAATCTTAGCAAGGAGGTTATAACACATAATTAGTATGATATTTCGTCCAAGTCAAGCTGGCTGGTCTGGTTGGCAAACAGGTAGAAGAGGGCAATCTAAATTTGCTTCCAAATCTAGTTGACTGGTATAGTTAGCAATGAGGTACAAGACAGGTAGTCTAATTTTGTCTTTAAATCTTGCTGACTGGTAGAAAAATTGTTTAGTATGATGTTTTGTCCATATAAACCTGTCTGTTTAGCTGTGAGCTAGTAGAGAGCAGTCTGATTTTGCACCTAAAAGCTAGCTGACTGGTAATGTTAGCAATGTGGTAGAAACACATTATTCAGAAATAATATTATGTCCTAATGAAGCTGACTGGTATTGTTAGCAATGTGGTAGAAACACATCGTTCAGTAATAATATTATGTCCTAATGAAGCTAACTGGTATTGTTAGCAATGAGGTACAAGAGAGGTAGTCAAATTTTGTGTCCAAATCTAGCTGACTGGTCTGGTTAGCAACGAGGTAGAAACATCGTTTAGTATGGTATTTCTTCCATATCAACCTGTCTGGTTAGCAATGAAGTACAAGAGAGGCAGTCTAAATTTGCTTCCAAAATCTAGCTGACTTGTAATGTTAGCAAGGAGGTCATAACACATAATTTAGTATGATATTTTGTCCAAGTCAAGATGACTTGTCTGTTTAACAAACAGGTAGTAGAGGGCAGTCTGAATTTGCTTCCAAATCTAGCTGACTGATAATGTTAGCAATGTGGTAGAAGCACTCTGCTTGGCATAAAAATCGAGAGAAATGACTAAATTGCAAAAGAAGGCAATTTGATTGCTATCTGGTCAAAAATACAAAGGCAAAGTACACACACTAAACCTCTGTTTGGCAATTTGAGGCACAGAATGAAATGCCTAAATTCCTGTACTTATATTTCCATATACTTAGACTAAATCAAAAAATAGGTTGGCAAATCCTGCATTTTTTCATAAGAATTTGTTTTTAACCCAAAACAAATTTTTCATAGTATAAATTTCTATAATTTTGAAACTCCTCCATTTTTGCAAAATATTCTTTGAAGTTGAAAGACCTGATTCAGAGTATAGATTGTGAGAGAAAATAGTTTGTTTAAGAACTTGTTAATCAGATTCGCCCAATGACATTATTTTTGTGTTTTTCACAGAAACTCCACCATTTTCATCCAACAAACATTTCCTGGGAAGCAAAAAGAACGTAATTCTGACCATAGATTGTGAGAGAAAATGTTTGTCTAACAACATGTGAATCTCATCAAATTTACCAAATGGTATTATTTTTATTATCATTTTGAGGCAAACTGCTCTGGTTTCATGAAATATTCCTCAAAACATTAGGACCTGATTTGACATAAGTTATTATTTTTATAATAATTATGAAAGAAATCGCTCCATTTTGTCAGATTTTCCTAAAAAACCAAAGGACCTACTGCTCAGTAAAGATTTTGAAAGAAAATGTTTGTTTAACAACATGTGATTTTCATCAAATTTACCAAATGGTATTATTTTAATTATCATTTTGAGGCAAACTGCTCTGGTTTCATGAAATATTCCTCAAAACATTAGGACCTGATTTGACATAAGTTATTATCTTTATAATAATTATGAAAGAAATCGCTCCATTTTGTCAGATTTTCCTAAAAAACCAAAGGAACTACTGCTCAGTAAAGATTTTGAAAAAAAATGTTTGTTTAACAACATGTGATTCTCATCAAATTTACCAAATGGTATTATTTTTATTATCATTTTGAGGCAAACTGCTCTGGTTTCATGAAATATTCCTTAAAACATTAGGACCTGACTTGACATAAGTCATTTTTAATGATGAATGGGGCAGTTCAATGCTGCATCACTATTTTGTCAACTCCATTTGATATGCTTGCACCAGAGCCTCAGTGATAGTTCAATGGTGTGGCCCCTTTTGTCAGCTCCCACCATGGGGAATTTCTATGCGTGCATTCTTGAGTGAAACGCTATTCTACATTTCATACAGCTTCTGAAGGCTTATTAAAAAAATAAAAAAATACATTATTACTTGATTGAAAGAAAACCTACAGCTGGTTCAAACAATGCCAGAATGAGGCAGTTTACTGCAGCATCCCCATTCTTTAACTCCTTGGTGTGGCATTTTCATACATCTTTAATAATGAAACTTCACAGTCCTACTTCGGTTTCGTAGCTTTGCACCACAGCCTTTGAGATGACAGTTGCCAACTAACTGCCGATTCAAGCATTTTCAATCTTGAAGTACAATGAGGCAGCTTACTGCTGTGGCCCTATTTTGTTAAAACCTTTGTGTTGTATTTCCATGCATCATTGATAGTGGAAATGTTTGTCCTTCACTTCATAGACTTGGACAAAGGCCTTTGAGATGACGATTGCCAACCTGCTGCTGCCTGATACAATGTCAATCTCAAAGAATTGAGGCAGATCACTGCGGTGTTCAAATTTTTTAACTCCTTGATTTGGTATTTCCATGCATCATTGATGATGAAAATTTAGTCCTTCTTCAGTTCGTCAGATATTTCATTGAGAAAGTGAACTTGCGATCCCTTTCCTCTGTTGTAGATTGTTGATTCCCCATCTAATTCTAATCTTAAAGTAGAATCACGCAATTTTAAAGCTGCGTCCACATTTTATTAACTACTTGGTGTGGCATTTCCATACATCATGGATCCCGGTCCAGCCTAAGTTGGATGGCTGTTTCATCCCTCATCTCATTGCCATGGTCCCTGCCTGTCCTAATTAGCCCATCAGGTGCAGAAATGCAGGACGTAAAGCCCTATTCACACACACACTCCATACATCACTGAAAAATGGAAATTTTAGTCGTTCTTCAGTTCGTAAACTTGAATAAATGCCTTTGAGATGACAATTGCCAAGCTACTGCTGACTCAAGCATTGTCAATCTTAAAGTAGAATCAGACAATTCAAAGCTGCGCCCACATTTCAACAGGTACCCTTGAAATAAATAACTCCTTGGGGTGGTATTTTTATACATCAATGACAATGTACTATTTGTCCTTCTTGACCTCATAGACTTGAACAAGTGCCTTCGACACTATGATGGCCAATCTGCTGTTTGCCCAAACAATGTTAATCTTCAAGTAGAACGAAGGTGCTGATGAGGCGTTAAACAATAACTCACACAACTCAAGTAGAACGAAGGGGCGGGGGCCTAGCTCAGAGGTAGGGCTTTGGTCTTCCAACCGCTGGGTCCCGGGTTCGATTCCCGGTCGAGCCTAAGTTGGATGGCTGTTTCCTCCTTCGTCTCATTGCCATGTTCTCTGCCTGTCCTAATTAGCCCACCTGGTGCAGAAATACAGGATGTAAAGCCCTAATCCACCCACCACCCATCAAGTAGAATAAAGCAAATTAAAGCTGCATTCACATTGTATTTACTACTTTGTGTGGTACTTCCATGAAAATGTTTGTCCTTCTTCTGTTCATAGACTTGAACAAGAGCCTTAAATACCACAATGGCCAATCGACAGCTTGTTGAAACAATGTTAATCATCAAGTAGAATGACGATTGCCAACCTGCTGCTGCCTGATACAATGTCAATCTCAAAGTATTGAGGCAGATCACTGCGGTGTTCAAATTTTTTAACTCCTTGATTTGGTATTTCCATGCATCATTGATGATGAAAATTTAGTCCTTCTTCAGTTCGTCAGATATTTCATTGAGAAAGTGAACTTGCGATCCCTTTCCTCTGTTGTAGATTGTTGATTCCCCATCTAATTCTAATCTTAAAGTAGAATCACGCAATTTTAAAGCTGCGTCCACATTTTATTAACTACTTGGTGTGGCATTTCCATACATCATGGATCCCGGTCCAGCCTAAGTTGGATGGCTGTTTCATCCCTCATCTCATTGCCATGGTCCCTGCCTGTCCTAATTAGCCCATCAGGTGCAGAAATGCAGGACGTAAAGCCCTATTCACACACACACTCCATACATCACTGAAAAATGGAAATTTTAGTCGTTCTTCAGTTCGTAAACTTCAATAAATGCCTTTGAGATGACAATTGCCAAGCTACTGCTGACTCAAGCATTGTCAATCTTAAAGTAGAATCAGACAATTCAAAGCTGCGCCCACATTTCAACAGGTACCCTTGAAATAAATAACTCCTTGGTGTGGTATTTTTATACATCAATGACAATGTACTATTTGTCCTTCTTGACCTCATAGACTTGAACAAGTGCCTTCGAAACTATGATGGCCAATCTGCTGTTTGCCCAAACAATGTTAATCTTCAAGTAGAACGAAGGTGCTGATGAGGCGTTAAACAATAACTCACACAACTCAAGTAGAACGAAGGGGCGGGGGCCTAGCTCAGAGGTAGGGCTTTGGTCTTCCAACCGCTGGGTCCCGGGTTCGATTCCCAGTCGAGCCTAAGTTGGATGGCTGTTTCCTCCTTCCTCTCATTGCCATGTTCTCTGCCTGTCCTAATTAGCCCACCTGGTGCAGAAATACAGGATGTAAAGCCCTAATCCACCCACCACCCATCAAGTAGAATAAAGCAAATTAAAGCTGCATTCACATTGTATTTACTACTTTGTGTGGTACTTCCATGAAAATGTTTGTCCTTCTTCTGTTCATAGACTTGAACAAGAGCCTTAAATACCACAATGGCCAATCGACAGCTTGTTGAAACAATGTTAATCATAAAGTAGAATGAGGCAATTCAAAGCTGTGCTCACATTTTATTGACTACTTGGTGTGACATTTCCATACATCAAGGATCCTGGTCCAGCCTAAGTTGGATGGCTGTTTCATCCCTCATCTCATTGCCATGGTCCCTGCCTGTCCTGATTAGCCCATCAGGTGCAGAATTACAGGCCGTAAAGCCCTATTCACACATACACACTCCATACATCATTGAAAAATGGAAATTTTAGTCGTTCTTCAGTTCGTAAACTTGAATAAATGCCTTTGAGATGACAATTGACAAGCTAGTGCTGACTCAAGCATTGTCAATCTTGAAGTAGAATGTGGCAGCTTACTGCTGTGGTCCCATTTTGTAAACACCTTGGTGTGGACTTTCCATGAAAATGTTTGTCCTTCTTCTGTTCATAGACTTGAACAAGAGCCTTAAATACCACAATGGCCAATCGACAGCTTGTTGAAACAATGTTAATCTTAAATTAGAATGAGGCAATTCAATGCTGTGTTCACATTTTATTAACTACTTGGTGTGGAATTTCCATACATCATGGATCCCGGTCCAGCCTAAGTTGGATGGCTGTTTCATCCCTCATCTCATTGCCATGGTCCCTGCCTGTCCTAATTAGCCCATCAGGTGCAGAAATACAGGACGTAAAGCCCTATTCACACACACACACTTTAGCTTGTACACTTTCCCAACAGCCTTTGTGATTAAAGTGGTTGACTCACAGCTGACTGAAACTAAGTCATTTTTAATGATGAATGGGGCAGTTCAATGCTGCATCACTATTTTGTCAACTCCATTTGATATGCTTGCACCAGAGCCTCAGTGATAGTTCAATGGTGTGGCCCCTTTTGTCAGCTCCCACCATGGGGAATTTCTATGCGTGCATTCTTGAGTGAAACGCTATTCTACATTTCATACAGCTTCTGAAGGCTTATTAAATAAATAAAAAAATACATTATTACTTGATTGAAAGAAAATCTACAGCTGGTTCAAACAATGCCAGAATGAGGCAGTTTACTGCAGCATTCCCATTCTTTAACTCCTTGGTGTAGCATTTTCATACATCTTTAATAATGAAACTTCACAGTCCTACTTCGGTTTCGTAGCTTTGCACCACAGCCTTTGAGATGACAGTTGCCAACTAACTGCCGATTCAAGCATTTTCAATCTTGAAGTACAATGAGGCAGCTTACTGCTGTGGCCCTATTTTGTTAAAACCTTTGTGTTGTATTTCCATGCATCATTGATAGTGGAAATGTTTGTCCTTCACTTCATAGACTTGGACAAATGCCTTTGAGATGACGATTGCCAACCTGCTGCTGCCTGATACAATGTCAATCTCAAAGAATTGAGGCAGATCACTGCGGTGTTCAAATTTTTTAACTCCTTGATTTGGTATTTCCATGCATCATTGATGATGAAAATTTAGTCCTTCTTCAGTTCGTCAGATATTTCATTGAGAAAGTGAACTTGCGATCCCTTTCCTCTGTTGTAGATTGTTGATTCCCCATCTAATTCTAATCTTAAAGTAGAATCACGCAATTTTAAAGCTGCGTCCACATTTTATTAACTACTTGGTGTGGCATTTCAATACATCATGGATCCCGGTCCAGCCTAAGTTGGATGGCTGTTTCATCCCTCATCTCATTGCCATGGTCCCTGCCTGTCCTAATTAGCCCATCAGGTGCAGAAATGCAGGACGTAAAGCCCTATTCACACACACACTCCATACATCATTGAAAAATGGAAATTTTAGTCGTTCTTCAGTTCGTAAACTTGAATAAATGCCTTTGAGATGACAATTGACAAGCTAGTGCTGACTCAAGCATTGTCAATCTTGAAGTAGAATGTGGCAGCTTACTGCTGTGGTCCCATTTTGTAAACACCTTGGTGTGGACTTTCCATGAAAATGTTTGTCCTTCTTCTGTTCATAGACTTGAACAAGAGCCTTAAATACCACAATGGCCAATCGACAGCTTGTTGAAACAATGTTAATCTTAAAGTAGAATGAGGCAATTCAATGCTGTGTTCACATTTTATTAACTACTTGGTGTGGAATTTCCATACATCATGGATCCCGGTCCAGCCTAAGTTGGATGGCTGTTTCATCCCTCATCTCATTGCCATGGTCCCTGCCTGTCCTAATTAGCCCATCAGGTGCAGAAATACAGGACGTAAAGCCCTATTCACACACACACACTTTAGCTTGTACACTTTCCCAACAGCCTTTGTGATTAAAGTGGTTGACTCACAGCTGACTGAAACTAAGTCATTTTTAATGATGAATGGGGCAGTTCAATGCTGCATCACTATTTTGTCAACTCCATTTGATATGCTTGCACCAGAGCCTCAGTGATAGTTCAATGGTGTGGCCCATTTTGTCAGCTCCCACCATGGGGAATTTCTATGCGTGCATTCTTGAGTGAAACGCTATTCTACATTTCATACAGCTTCTGAAGGCTTATTAAAAAAATAAAAAAATACATTATTACTTGATTGAAAGAAAACCTACAGCTGGTTCAAACAATGCCAGAATGAGGCAGTTTACTGCAGCATCCCCATTCTTTAACTCCTTGGTGTAGCATTTTCATACATCTTTAATAATGAAACTTCACAGTCCTACTTCGGTTTCGTAGCTTTGCACCACAGCCTTTGAGATGACAGTTGCCAACTAACTGCCGATTCAAGCATTTTCAATCTTGAAGTACAATGAGGCAGCTTACTGCTGTGGCCCTATTTTGTTAAAACCTTTGTGTTGTATTTCCATGCATCATTGATAGTGGAAATGTTTGTCCTTCACTTCATAGACTTGGACAAATGCCTTTGAGATGACGATTGCCAACCTGCTGCTGCCTGATACAATGTCAATCTCAAAGAATTGAGGCAGATCACTGCGGTGTTCAAATTTTTTAACTCCTTGATTTGGTATTTCCATGCATCATTGATGATGAAAATTTAGTCCTTCTTCAGTTCGTCAGATATTTCATTGAGAAAGTGAACTTGCGATCCCTTTCCTCTGTTGTAGATTGTTGATTCCCCATCTAATTCTAATCTTAAAGTAGAATCACGCAATTTTAAAGCTGCGTCCACATTTTATTAACTACTTGGTGTGGCATTTCCATACATCATGGATCCCGGTCCAGCCTAAGTTGGATGGCTGTTTCATCCCTCATCTCATTGCCATGGTCCCTGCCTGTCCTAATTAGCCCATCAGGTGCAGAAATGCAGGACGTAAAGCCCTATTCACACACACACTCCATACATCATTGAAAAATGGAAATTTTAGTCGTTCTTCAGTTCGTAAACTTGAATAAATGCCTTTGAGATGACAATTGCCAAGCTACTGCTGACTCAAGCATTGTCAATCTTAAAGTAGAATCAGACAATTCAAAGCTGCGCCCACATTTCAACAGGTACCCTTGAAATAAATAACTCCTTGGTGTGGTATTTTTATACATCAATGACAATGTACTATTTGTCCTTCTTGACCTCATAGACTTGAACAAGTGCCTTCGAAACTATGATGGCCAATCTGCTGTTTGCCCAAACAATGTTAATCTTCAAGTAGAACGAAGGTGCTGATGAGGCGTTAAACAATAACTCACACAACTCAAGTAGAACGAAGGGGCGGGGGCCTAGCTCAGAGGTAGGGCTTTGGTCTTCCAACCGCTGGGTCCCGGGTTCGATTCCCGGTCGAGCCTAAGTTGGATGGCTGTTTCCTCCTTCGTCTCATTGCCATGTTCTCTGCCTGTCCTAATTAGCCCACCTGGTGCAGAAATACAGGATGTAAAGCCCTAATCCACCCACCACCCATCAAGTAGAATAAAGCAAATTAAAGCTGCATTCACATTGTATTTACTACTTTGTGTGGTACTTCCATGAAAATGTTTGTCCTTCTTCTGTTCATAGACTTGAACAAGAGCCTTAAATACCACAATGGCCAATCGACAGCTTGTTGAAACAATGTTAATCATAAAGTAGAATGAGGCAATTCAAAGCTGTGCTCACATTTTATTGACTACTTGGTGTGACATTTCCATACATCAAGGATCCTGGTCCAGCCTAAGTTGGATGGCTGTTTCATCCCTCATCTCATTGCCATGGTCCCTGCCTGTCCTGATTAGCCCATCAGGTGCAGAATTACAGGCCGTAAAGCCCTATTCACACATACACACTCCATACATCATTGAAAAATGGAAATTTTAGTCGTTCTTCAGTTCGTAAACTTGAATAAATGCCTTTGAGATGACAATTGACAAGCTAGTGCTGACTCAAGCATTGTCAATCTTGAAGTAGAATGTGGCAGCTTACTGCTGTGGTCCCATTTTGTAAACACCTTGGTGTGGACTTTCCATGAAAATGTTTGTCCTTCTTCTGTTCATAGACTTGAACAAGAGCCTTAAATACCACAATGGCCAATCGACAGCTTGTTGAAACAATGTTAATCTTAAATTAGAATGAGGCAATTCAATGCTGTGTTCACATTTTATTAACTACTTGGTGTGGAATTTCCATACATCATGGATCCCGGTCCAGCCTAAGTTGGATGGCTGTTTCATCCCTCATCTCATTGCCATGGTCCCTGCCTGTCCTAATTAGCCCATCAGGTGCAGAAATACAGGACGTAAAGCCCTATTCACACACACACACTTTAGCTTGTACACTTTCCCAACAGCCTTTGTGATTAAAGTGGTTGACTCACAGCTGACTGAAACTAAGTCATTTTTAATGATGAATGGGGCAGTTCAATGCTGCATCACTATTTTGTCAACTCCATTTGATATGCTTGCACCAGAGCCTCAGTGATAGTTCAATGGTGTGGCCCCTTTTGTCAGCTCCCACCATGGGGAATTTCTATGCGTGCATTCTTGAGTGAAACGCTATTCTACATTTCATACAGCTTCTGAAGGCTTATTAAAAAAATAAAAAAATACATTATTACTTGATTGAAAGAAAACCTACAGCTGGTTCAAACAATGCCAGAATGAGGCAGTTTACTGCAGCATCCCCATTCTTTAACTCCTTGGTGTAGCATTTTCATACATCTTTAATAATGAAACTTCACAGTCCTACTTCGGTTTCGTAGCTTTGCACCACAGCCTTTGAGATGACAGTTGCCAACTAACTGCCGATTCATGCATTTTCAATCTTGAAGTACAATGAGGCAGCTTACTGCTGTGGCCCTATTTTGTTAAAACCTTTGTGTTTATTTCCATGCATCATTGATAGTGGAAATGTTTGTCCTTCACTTCATAGACTTGGACAAAGGCCTTTGAGATGACGATTGCCAACCTGCTGCTGCCTGATACAATGTCAATCTCAAAGAATTGAGGCAGATCACTGCGGTGTTCAAATTTTTTAACTCCTTGATTTGGTATTTCCATGCATCATTGATGATGAAAATTTAGTCCTTCTTCAGTTCGTCAGATATTTCATTGAGAAAGTGAACTTGCGATCCCTTTCCTCTGTTGTAGATTGTTGATTCCCCATCTAATTCTAATCTTAAAGTAGAATCACGCAATTTTAAAGCTGCGTCCACATTTTATTAACTACTTGGTGTGGCATTTCCATACATCATGGATCCCGGTCCAGCCTAAGTTGGATGGCTGTTTCATCCCTCATCTCATTGCCATGGTCCCTGCCTGTCCTAATTAGCCCATCAGGTGCAGAAATGCAGGACGTAAAGCCCTATTCACACACACACTCCATACATCATTGAAAAATGGAAATTTTAGTCGTTCTTCAGTTCGTAAACTTGAATAAATGCCTTTGAGATGACAATTGCCAAGCTACTGCTGACTCAAGCATTGTCAATCTTAAAGTAGAATCAGACAATTCAAAGCTGCGCCCACATTTCAACAGGTACCCTTGAAATAAATAACTCCTTGGTGTGGTATTTTTATACATCAATGACAATGTACTATTTGTCCTTCTTGACCTCATAGACTTGAACAAGTGCCTTCGAAACTATGATGGCCAATCTGCTGTTTGCCCAAACAATGTTAATCTTCAAGTAGAACGAAGGTGCTGATGAGGCGTTAAACAATAACTCACACAACTCAAGTAGAAAGAAGGGGCGGGGGCCTAGCTCAGAGGTAGGGCTTTGGTCTTCCAACCGCTGGGTCCCGGGTTCGATTCCCGGTCGAGCCTAAGTTGGATGGCTGTTTCCTCCTTCCTCTCATTGCCATGTTCTCTGCCTGTCCTAATTAGCCCACCTGGTGCAGAAATACAGGATGTAAAGCCCTAATCCACGCACCACCCATCAAGTAGAATAAAGCAAATTAAAGCTGCATTCACATTGTATTTACTACTTTGTGTGGTACTTCCATGAAAATGTTTGTCCTTCTTCTGTTCATAGACTTGAACAAGAACCTTAAATACCACAATGGCCAATCGACAGCTTGTTGAAACAATGATAATCATAAAGTAGAATGAGGCATTTCAAAGCTGTGCTCACATTTTATTGACTACTTGGTGTGACATTTCCATACATCAAGGATCCTGGTCCAGCCTAAGTTGGATGGCTGTTTCATCCCTCATCTCATTGCCCTGGTCCCTGCCTGTCCTAATTAGCCCATCAGGTGCAGAAATACAGGACGTAAAGCCCTATTCACACACACACTACATACATCATTGAAAAATGGAAATTTTAGTCATTCTTCAGTTCGTAAACTTGAATAAATGCCTTTGAGATGACAATTGCCAAGCTACTGGTGACTCAAGCATTGTCAATCTTGAAGTAGAATGTGGCAGCTTACTGCTGTGGTCCCATTTTGTAAACACCTTGGTGTGGACTTTCCATGAAAATGTTTGTCCTTCTTCTGTTCATAGATTTGAACAAGTGCCTTAAATACAACAATGGCCAATCGACAGCTTGTTGAAACAATGTTAATCTTAAAGTAGAATGAGGCAATTCAAAGCTGTGTTCACATTTTATTAACTACTTGGTGTGGCATTTCCATACATCATGGATCCAGGTCAAGCCTAAGTTGGATGGCTGTTTCATCCCTCATCTTATTGCCGCCCTCAAAGGTCCTGGGCCTCCACACGGCGAGGGTGGAAACACTTGGGGTGAAGTCCTCTATCCCCAGTGGCTAAAACAGGACAGTGCGCATTGCACAAGCTGCTCCAGGAGGGTGTGTCCCCTACCATACAGGGGAAACAAAAATGGAAATGTCTTCAGAGAATAGTCCAAACCGGCTCGCACGTCACCCGGGTGAACAAGGTGCGCGTCCCTCAGCGGTAAACCAGGCTGAGGTCGAAAAATTGGCCTCTGGTTCCAGACAAGGTAAATGTTTTCGCTTATATTCAGATGATGGAAATCCAAGTACCACTTATGACGTTATATCTATGCCATGGCCTAAGTTTCTTGTTGTTACTGGCAGTGACGATGGGTTTTCCGTCTCTCAGCGGGCGGAGGCCTAGCTCAGAGGTAGCGCTCTGGGCTTCCAACTGCTGGGTCCCGGGTTCGATTCCCGGTCGAGCCTAAGTTGGATGGCTGTTTCATCCTTCGTCTCATTGCCATGGTCTCTGCCTGTCC
Organism: Alitta virens; assembly: GCA_932294295.1. NCBI lineage: Eukaryota > Metazoa > Annelida > Polychaeta > Phyllodocida > Nereididae > Alitta > Alitta virens. Next base: position 31,001,891 of record OW028585.1, on the reverse strand, counting down.
TAATTAGCCCAATTGGTGCAGAAATACAGGACGTAAAGCCCTAATCACCCACCCACCCTCCCGTCTCTCAGCCATAACAATTTGTCGAACGTTAAAAGAAAGCATTGGTTATGTAGAAAATACAAGAAGGCTCAGGAGTTCATCCTTGCTGGTGCAGGTTGCCCACTAGGACCAATCATTAAAATTGCTGGAGCTGAGGTCCTTTGTGGGTACGCCTGTAAAGGTGGAGCCCCATCGGTTCTTCGGCTCCTGCAAGGGAGTTGTAACATCTCATGAGAGCAGTCTCTCCTCCGATGACGAACTGAGGGACTGGCTGAATGACTACAATGTCATCCACATTCAACGCCAGCCCCCCAGATATTCACGACAACTACTCACCCTGACCTTTGATGGCACAGTGTTGCCTGATAAGGTCAGCATAGGGTTCGAGTGGTGTAGGGTACGTCCCTACACCCCGAACCCTAGGGCGGGGGGCCTAGCTCAGAGGTAGCGCTCTGGGCTTCCAACCACTCGGTCCCAGGTTCGATTCCTGGTCGAGCCTAAGTTGGATGGCTGTTTCATCCTTCATCTCATTGCCATGGTCTCTGCCTGTCCTAATTAGCCCAACTGGTGCAGAAATACAGGACGTAAAGCCCTAATCTACCCCCCCCCCCACATCCCGAACCCTAAGAGATGTTACAACTGGCAACGATTTGGCCATTTCAGTGGCTCCTGCCGTTCGAAGGCAACCTGTGCCAACTGTGGATCACGGGAACACACCCATTCCCGTGACTCACCATGTACGAATACATCTTATTGTGTTAATTGTGGAGGTGATGGGCCAGCCTATCACCCTGGCTGTCCCAAATGGCAGCTAGAGAAAGAGATCCTGAAATTAAAGACCACCAAGGATATCTCCTTTCCCCAAGCGTGCCCTATAGCTGAACAGGCTGCTGGGGCAAGCTATGCCTCAGTCCTGTCTCAGATGGCTGGATCTAGATCTCCTTCACCCAGATCATCGCCCAGGCAAAGGATTAACCTAGATCCAAATTTTAAATATTCCAAGGCAGGCCAAAGCTCGCAGAAAGTAAACCAGAATCGAAGACTTCGCAGTCAGACGATCACCTGGCAAGAATGAAGCAGCATGCTACAGATGTCGGAAAAGGACATCTTGTAGCTTCATTAGTTACTGATTCACAGCTAAGTGTACCCTCACAGGGTGCACCTTCCGGTGATGAGTCGGAAGAGATATACAGCCGATGGAAGAGGAGGCAGGGACTACCACCATCCCTAGGCCTCAATGGGAGGGGGCAATTGATAAAATATCAATTGTTCCCAAAAGAACCCCCTCATCAGAAAAGCACTAGATAAATCTAGTGCACTAGGCACCATAAGACCACCATCTAAGCATGGTGGGGCCCCCAAAAAGACCTTAACACCAAAAGAGGCAGCGATTTTGAAGAAAAAGTAAATATTTATACTAATTCATACCATGCATTATAGATTTTACTATGATAGTATTAAACTCTTTTAAGTAACTCATGGACAGTATCATCCAGTGGAACTGTCGTGGTTTCAGAGCCAACTTTGACGAAGTAGGTTGCATGGTCCTAGACTTAAACCCTAGTGTTTTCTGTCTACAGGAAACTTTTCTGAAACCCCCGAATAGTTTGAAACTGAGAAACCATCATATGTATAATACATATGGCAATATTAACCATGATAGAGTCACTGGTGGCTCATCAATTTTAGTTAAAAATGGAATCATTCATGCTCTTAACACAAACCTTCAGGCTACAGCAGTTCATCTGAACCTGAATAAAACATTCACTATATGTTCCTTATATATTCCTCCACCCTTTCACCTTACAGCCAGTGATTTGCATAACCTTTACAATCAACTTCCTGAACCGCGTCTTATCCTAGGAGATTTTAACAGCCATAACCAATTGTGGGGAAGCACTTCCCTCAACAACAAAGGAAAAACCATTGAAGACTTTCTCAATGACCACACCCTTTGCTTATTCAATGATGGTTCACCCACATATCTTCACCCTGGTCCTGGAACATTTTCATCAATAGACCTTAGTATATGTGACCCAGCATTATTTCTGGATTTTGAATGGAGAGTATTAGAGGACACTCAAGGCAGTGATCACTTTCCCATTGTCCTACAAAATGTAGAATGTACTAGAGAAGTGGGTCAACCACGATGGAAGTTGCAGAAAGTGGATTGGACCTCTTTCGAAAAGCGCTGCTTAGAAACAATTACAATGTCGCATTATAGAAATTCTAATAGTCTCGTTGAAGATTTTACTGATGATATTACTGATATAGCCAATAGAACAATACCGATGACAACAAATAATTCTAAACATAGTGCAAGACCCTGGTTTGATGACGAAGTAAGAGAAGCTATTAAAAACCGTAAGAGAGCCCTCAGAATTTTTAAATCACAGCCGACCAATCAGCAATCTGAATAATTTTAAGTGCCTGAAAGCCAAAGTGCGTAGAATTGTCAGGCAAAAAAAACATAGTTGCTGGAGAGACTATGTCTCCAGACTCACTGAAAGAACTCCTAGCAATAAAGTCTGGAAAATGATTAAGAAGATTGAAGGAAAGAACCTAGCTTCACATGTAAGCATTCTAGAAGTGAATGGAGAACAGCTCTCCTCACCAGAACAAATATCAAACGGGTTAGGAGAACAGTTTGCGTACAACTCCTTGTCAGAGAACTATACGAGAGAATTTCAATGTGATAAGGCTCAAGCTGAGAGATTAACCCTAAATATACAGTCTGATAACAGTGAAGATTATAACTCCTACATCACCTTAGAAGAACTTCAGAAGGCCATCTCAAAAGCGACTGACTCTGCAACAGGCCCTGATAATATACATTATCAAATCTTAAAACACCTGCCTCAATCTTCTTTAAAACTATTACTCTATATCTTCAATCAAATTTGGGAGAAGGGAAGTCTTCCATCCCTCTGGAAACAAACCACGGTCATCCCAATTCCCAAGCCGAGGAAGGATCATAGTGATCCTCTGAATTATCGACCAATAGCCTAAACCAGTTGTCTATGTAAGACAATGGAACGAATTGTTACTGATAGACTGGTTTGGTTCCTGGAGTCGAACCAGCTTATTACAGAGTTCCAATCTGGATTTCGCCGTCACAGGAGCACATTAGATCATTTAGTCAGGCTGGAAACTTATGTTAGAGATGCTTTCATTAACAGAGAACACGTAGTAGCCATATTCTTTGACCTAGAAAAAGCTTATGACACTACATGGAAATATGGAATAATGAAAGATCTCCACGACTTAGGGCTTCGAGGTCACCTTCCAGTTTTCATCGGATCCTTCCTACAGGATCGCTTCTTTAAGGTCCGAGTGGGATCAATGATGTCAAGCCCCTACTCTCAGGAGAATGGAGTCCCTCAGGGTAGTATTCTCTCGCCCACCCTCTTTAACATCAAAATCAACAGTACAGTAAATTCCATCTCAGAAAATCTCATGTCGTCCCTATATGTTGAGGATTTCCTCATTTCATACCGTTCCAGATATATGCCAACCAAAGAACGACAACTGCAATTAAATTTGAATAGGATTTACAAATGGTCACTCGAAAATGGCTTCAAGTTCTCTAAACAGGAGACAGTTTGTATGCCTTTCTATTATTTACGATCAAACCATCCAGATCCATCACTAATAATTGACAACTGTCAAATAAAAGTGGTGAATGAAACAACATTTTTGGGTGTACTCCTTGACTCCAAATTGTCTTTCATTCCGCATATCAAAGCACTGAAAGCAAAGTGCCTGAAATCAATGAACCTCCTTAAAGTAGTGAGCAAATATAATTGGGGTGGGGACACAATGGTCCTCCTTCATCTCTATCGTGCAATTACTCGTTCTCGACTTGATTATGGTTCTGTGGTATATGGCTCCGCCAGACCATCTTATCTAAAATGCTTAAATTCTGTCCATCATCAAGGGTTACAACTTAGCTTAAGAGCTTTTCGTACATCTCCTGTAGAGAGCTTGTATGTACTGGCAGGGGAACCTCCACTTTCCCTTCGTAGTATCAAGTTGTCCATGCAATACCTACTTAAAGTAGCTTCAACTCCAACAAATCCTACATATGATGTAATATTTCATCCAAAATACATGCATCATTATGAATCTTGTTCAAACGCCATTCGACCACTGGGATTACGCATGAAATTCTATCTTGAGGCTGCAAAAATTGATAATACAATCATTGCCGAGACGGAAGTACCACCCATTCCGCCATGGATTCTCCCAGTCCCGAAAGTTATACTGGATTTAGCAGAGCTAAGGAAAAGCGAAACTAATCCGGTAGACTATCAAAACCTATTTTATAGTATAAGGTTTAAATACGAATCGTACAAATTTCTATACACAGATGGCTCAAAAATGGAAAGACGAGTAGGCTGTGCAGTCACTTCCTATAAAACCGTTATAGCTGAATGTCGTCTTCCAGACCACTGCTCAATATACACTGCAGAATTAACAGCTATTTACCTTGCCTTAAAGAACATCGAGGACTCAGAATCAGATCGTTATGTTATCTGTTCTGATTCCAAATCTGCTCTTCAAGCAATCTAAAATAAACAACTTGACAACCCTGGGATCTTAGATGTTCTTATTAAGTATTTCTATCTTCACGAATACAAAGACATAGTATCCTGCTGGATTCCTGGACACGCTGGCATTGAAGGGAATGAAAAAGCAGACCTGGCAGCAAAAAGGGCTCTTACAAAAGAGATAACGGATTTTACCATTCCATACACTGATTTTAAAATGACTATAAAATCTTTTTATCATGTCTTGCTGGCAAAGACAATGGAATGAATGTAATAACAACAAGTTGCATTCAATCTTACCTTGCATTCAAAATAAAATACCTAGTAGGTTCAATACTCACAAAGATCAAGGAATATATCACAGATGCCTCATAGGACATTCAAGACTTACACATTTACACCTTTTAGTCAATGAACCGGCACCGGTATGCCAGAGTTGTCGGTGCCCCCTAACAATCAAACATATTTTATTAGATTGCAGCCACTTACAACGCTTTAGAAGACCTTTGTTTCAAGCTACTACCTTACAACATCTCTTTACCAGATATCCAACCCAGACAATTATTGATTTTTTATATGCTTCTGGTTTCTACTACCAAATATAGTTAATCAATCTTAACCTAGAGAGCCTCTACATAGCCCACTCAGGTGCTGATGAGGCATTAAACAATAACTCACACACACACACACACATAAACAGATAGACACAATGCTTCTGAGATTATGCATGTGTTGAACCTTTGTGTACAATAGATTAAAAAAATAGGGTTGTGATTCGTTGTTGAGTGCTTTCCAATTAGCATAATCTGAGCATTTTTCAAGCATAATTTTAAACCTTTACTTGTATGGCTAAGTTTAAACAATATCATCAGTATATGGCAACAGCCTAAGTTACATTTGCTTATGTGACATCCCATGTCTAAATCTACATAGCCCACTCAGGTGCTGATGAGGCATTAAACAATAACACACACACACACACATTCCCCCACTGGTCACTGATGCAACAATGTTAAAATATTTGATTTATTTTTACATTAATTAATCCTTATGCCTCAGCATAGATGCCAAGTACAAGGAAACCCACAATTTGACATGTGCAAGAACACTGCTGGAATGAAGCTCATGAAGAGTTCCCAGGCAACCTTTAAGTGCAAAATCGCAGTTGGATGTCATTCAGATGAGACATTAAATTGGTGCTACCTTGTACTCAGTGTATATGCTGAGGCAAGTAAAAGACCCCACCCATGGGGTAAATGTGCAACATGGTTAGACTCCCCCTACTCACTGCATCAGTCAACCCTTCGAGTGGCAAGAACTTGCCTTAGATAGCTGCACTTTCAATTTCCATTTCTCTATCACAGACAAGAGTTGTTGTCTGATATGGGTTTCACTATAGGTTTAACTGCATGTAGCTAATGCCTATTAAATGCCATAATTAACTAAATATAAATGTACTACTTAAAAAAGGACCAATAACAGGGATGTGAACATCACAACAAAACACTTCCTAGCTGGATTTTACAACATGATCAAGCATTGAACATGGCTCGAACACTCATCGCAAAACTGTATGGTTTTGTTTTGTTTCTAGTTCCTGGTGAGTGTACAGTACATTTATCTAATTTTCTGAGAATAGATTGCCGTTAAGATTTCTTAAGTCAGACATCAAATAGGCCTACCTGCTCATCTTCTTAGCCCTATACAGCTGTACACTTTTCAAGGTATCCTTGAAAAGCTAGCTGTAGGTGAACTCTCATCGCTGCAATTAATTTTTATCTCATTCAGGGACTCATACTTGATCCTAACCCTTGATCTAGTCTTTAATGTTCAGAAATGACCAAAAATCATCTATTGGTAGATCATGGTAAGTTGGTGGTCCTTTGGTGGATACGATAAAGTCCTCCATAATGTTAGCAGAAAACCTAGCAAAACTTCTTCTGTCAAAGTAACAATATATAGAGATTTAGGCAAGTTGTGAGCAATTATAGGTGGAGCAGTTCACCTCAGCAGTTCTGTTGAAGTGCAGCAACTCTTTAAGGAAGCAATATACAGGTCCCAGATTGGCATTTTCGTAAATTGCTACACTGAGAGTCCGGTGCCCCCTAACAATCAAACATATTTTATTAGATTGCAGCCACTTACAACGCTTTAGAAGACCTTTGTTTCAAGCTAATACCTTACAACATCTCTTTACCAGATATCCAACCCAGACAATTATTGATTTTTTATATGCCTGTGGTTTCTACTACCAAATATAGATAATCAATCTTAACCTAGAGAGCCTCTACATAGCCCACTCAGGTGCTGATGAGGCGTTAAACAATAACTCACACACACACACACCAAATATAGATAATCAATCTTAACCTAGAGAGCCTCTACATAGCCCACTCAGGTGCTGATGAGGCGTTAAACAATAACTCACACACACACACACTACACTGAGAGTCATGAAGTGCTTAAAGAAAGTAGAAGGAAGTACATTCCGCAAAATAAATTGGCCGGTGTACAGAAGAATCTGTCGTAGCTCTGTTGCCTTCCTCCTCTCTAGCTTATGTGGGTTTCCTTGCAAATTCAAGCTGAATGTACTTCTTTATTTCAAGTAAATTGGTACTAATATGGTTCATTTGGTTGGTGGAAAGCCGACTTGGGTGACCAACAGGACCTTTTACCCAAGTGAAGACTAATTTTCTCATCATTGCCTAAAAAGCACTGGTGCATATAATGCATGGATCATGTCGATGTTGAGATCTGAAAATGGGGAACTGCTCTTATGGTGTTCCGGCTGTCGTACATTACGAAATGAATAGTCAGTCCTTGGTGTGACATTACCAGTATCTGGAAAAGTCACCCTGCCAGCTCTGTTTTTTCCCCGCAGAGTGGCAAAATGGAGTCCTTTCTGATTACATTTGTCACAGCCTTAGTATCCTGTATGTGACTTTATGCATCTGACCATGCTTCTAGCTGGAGCATCACATAATAATACCTTTCAGTGACACTTTGATGTTGACAATGTGTCCTATGTATTCAATACCTCCAGCCAACACACACTTGAGTTCATTTATCGTATCTATCAAGAAATCCAGTGTAGGTGGCTTCCCTGATGCAATAGTAACACATGAAGGGAAAGCCTTTGAAGGTTTAATGTTTGAAAAATAAGAGAGGACAGGCCAGCATGAGCTATTTGTACTCTTAAACGGAGGTAATTCAATGTTGAGGACCAATTCAAAAATCTTTAGAGTTTGCACAAAGGCAAGGGGAGGGGCAGGGGGCCTAGCTCAGAGGTAGCGCTCTGGGCTTCCAACCACTGGGTCCTGGGTTCGATTCCTGGTCGAGCCTTAGTTGGATGGCTGTTTCATCCTTTGTCTCATTGCCATGGTCTCTGCCTGTCCTAAATAGCCCATCAGGTGCAGAAATAAGGATGTAAAGCCCTTATCACACACACACACACACACACAAAGGCAAGGGGAAGCTTATTTAGAATTCCGAGTGTCATCTTCACCAGGCCAAAGTAATAAGAGGACATTCCTGACATATATCTTGTATCTGTACAGATCGCAGGGTGCCACGAAGAGTTCTAGATGTAAGTGGCAAGTCATCATGGCCATGGTTTTTAAGTATACCAAGAAGACATTAGCTTTGACATCGAATTTTTCAGACCATTCTCTCAAATCGTCTGCTAAAGATGGTTAATCGTAAATACCACTGTCAGAGTCATTGTCAGTGAGGTTCAAGTCTTCAACACTAGAGTAAAAATCTTCATCATCCGAGTCCACACCATTGTTCTTCAGGCGAGAAGTTTTATTTTCAAATGGGAATTCCATAGCGGATACATGATTACTGTTATGTTCAGTTTCTTCATGTCCCAGTTTGAATTGTTGTGTCATTCTGTGTTACAGAAGTACTTTTGGAAATGCAGTTCAATGACATTTCATCTTCTGAATCAGTGTCAGTTGAGCTATCAGCATGACTTGCTTCTTCTACGGGCTCCTTCCTCTTTGAAGTTTGGAAAAGAGGAATTTCTGACAGAAACCTTGCACCCCAGTGGCCAATACAGGGCTTAGTGCAATGCACATGCTCTACTCCCTACAACTAGCTCTCCCTCAACCTCTACCTATAGCTAGCGCTCTGTACCAGGCTCTTCCTGCATTTAGCTCTCTCTGCATAAAACTCTCTCTTCATTTAACTCTGCCTATAAATGGCACTCCCTACCTAGCTCTCCCTACCTAATCTAGACTTGAATAACCTCTCTGGTCAACATGTCATTAAACATAATACCATACACACAAACACTAGCAGGAAAAAGCCTGTTGTGTTATTCATTTTTTCAGTTGTCTTCCATGTGATATGTTTGATATTCCCAAATCTATAGCATAACAGGTGTTTAAGAAGAAACAATAATAAGTATTGGAGTCAATTGAAAGTAATATAGATCATAATTGCGCATGGCAATAATACGATCAAATATTTAATAATTGTACGCACATGAATTGTACAACATTTACGGCTTTCATTGCTCAGTATGGGATGCTAAGGAATATGAAAGAAGCAACACAAGTTATAGAATTATTCCAGATTGTCCATTCCCAGTGTATGATATTCACTCATATGGAGTGTGAAAACAATGTACATACTTCAAAATAACTTTTAATGGCTTCAATTGATGTATCCACACCATTTCTCCAATAAATAACATCCTCGTGGTTGATGGTGGTTGTATCCAATGCAATGGTATTTTACCCTTTTGAGTTGAAAGCCTGACCTCATTGGCCAAGGGTAGTGGTCAGGCATGTCACGGCAGGGTCAACTCATTTAAATATAGCATTTGGCTCTCTGCTGATTGGCTAGTTGGAGCCCTATCTCGACTTATTTACTGGAGCCTTTGCTGGAGTGCTCTGGAAACACAATTTAACACAATTTTTAGCATTTTTTCTGATTTTCCATTATTATGTGATCAGCATGAATGAATATCAAAATGAAGTTTAAAAAGTGAAAATACGATATGTTATTGGTACAATTTCATTCATTTAAGATAAATAATGTCTTTTGTAATTAGGTTTGAAAAAGTAGGAATTTTCCCTATTTTGCTCTAATTTTGAAACTTCTATAGTATCTATGGCCAGAAAACCTCCGAAAGGCACCACTACATTATTTTAGACATATTGATGGCAAAGTTTTAAGTATGTAGGAGCAGTAGTGTAAGATTTCTGCTTCAGAAACGAAACAATAAAATTTTTCTATTTTTCGAAATTTTGTAAAACAGCCAAAATATGTCAGTGTGACTATCAAAAGTTACCACTAGGCCATATAGAGTATTACTGTATGCAATTTCGTAAGGGTAAGTGCATTAGTGTTAGATTACTGCTCCAGAAACAAAAGTGCTACGCCCGCCCACCCATCTGCCTATCGAACAGACATTGATGATAACAAAACCCTTTTCGAACTACATTCGCTGAGGGTTAAAAATATGGAAACCTGCAATTTAAAAACACCACATAAGGCGCATCATCATACATTATAATCTCATCATGCATCTCATTGCCATGGTCCCTGCCTGTCCTAATTAGCCCATCAGGTGCAGAAATACATGACGTAAAGCCCTATTCACACACACACACACACACACACGCACACATTATAATCTCATCAAAAGATAAATCCTGTGTGGTTGATGTTCAACTATCTGGTGATGTCATTTCACATAATGGAGTGAATATTTAGTTTTCTAGCCGAAAATATAAGAGCCAAATATCTTAAATGTCTCTAACTAAATTTTCTACATTTTTCATTAAAATGAAACATGGACCATAAATTTCCATGCTGTTTGGGCAGTTCTGTTTTTTCCCCAGTTAATTTTCAACCATGAAGTTAATTCATTTCTGTACATCTCTTTTGTTGAAAAAATAGTGATTTATGAAAGCACCATGGCATCAAAGAGGGCATAAATAGGGAAGTAGAACTAAAGCCTAGATCTCGCATAGCCGGAAACATCGACGTATAGAGCCGTAACGGCCACGGAAAGCATTCCGTAGGTTGGAATTTTTAAACATGCATAAAAATTCTGTGAAACCGAGCCAGAAAAGTTATTATGCAATGAATACTTGGTTAAGTCGGCGGATAATAGGCCGCAGTCGGCAGATTGTCCGTCGTCTTCCATGGATTTCCGTCAGTTTCCGGTAGCTTCCTTCGGCTTGCGTCAGCTCTTACTTGGCTTCCGTTGGCTTCCGTTGGCTTTCATCAGTTATACGTGCCTTATGGCGTCTTGAATCATCCGGCTATGTGAGATCCCCTTTACATCGCTTCCATGGCAGGAGCTACGTAAGCACCCACGTATGATCGTCGGATATCCTTGGCCAATACGTCAACTTAGGTTCTACGTATCAACCATGGATTTTTCATTACTTTATGGCTATGTGACATCTAGGCTTAGGCTCACAGTATGGACATATGATAATCCTCACACTATATGAATTATTTTCTCATGTTACTTGTTGTTTTAGTAACTAACATGTCAAGCAAAAACATTTATTTGCATACTGATAGTGTCACGTAGCAATTTATCATGGTGGTGTTATATTATATGAATTATTATTCGAGCTATTAATTAGACATATTAGCAACAGGATATTTATACTCGAGTCAATATTTTTCTGGAACCGTGTAATTGAAATCAGTATGAGTTATTGTACTCCTGTTCCTGGATCACATAATATGTTTTTAATTGCCCAAAATAAACATTACACTATATTTTAGTTCCTAGTTGTTCATTAAAATATTTATCATGATAATGACACATTGTCAAGTTTATTTGCCACTCCTATTCCCCCCACTGTTCACTGATGTAACAATGTTATAATATTTGATGTATTTTTACATTAAGTAATCCTTATGAAATATCTGCATATGATGTCGGACCACAGAGTAATAATGCCACTAAACATCAGGTGACATAAAAATTTGGCATGTCCATTTTATTGTGCAATCAAACATTACATTTTATTTTTACTAATCACGTTTATATGACATCAAATCAAATATATTGGAAAATTGTGTAAACATAAATTGTAGCTTGGTTCAATATTTCCAATTATTTGGTTTTCTCAGCAGCTGTGTGGTCTAGACGCTAGTCCCCTGAAGGATCTAAGTGCAACCGTCTGTCTGTGTCTCAGTGCTACTCGGTCTGAAGCTTAGTCAGGTTATATGACCAGCTACCAGAGACAGACATAATAATAAGATGATAAGCTTTGGAGTCTACACCATGTTAATCATTTGCCCCATGGGTCGGGTCTTTATTTGCCTCAGCATAGACACCAAGTTCAAGGAAACCACTTATTGGACATGAAAGATTGCCATTTCGCTGGGATGTAGCTCATGAATAGTGCCCAGGCAACCTTTAAGTGCAAAATCACAGCTGGATGTCGTTCAGATGAGTCATTAAATTGGTGCTACCTTTTAATCAGCCATGGTCCCTGCCTGTCCTAATTAGCCCAACTGGTGCAGAAACACAGGACGTAAAGCCCTAATCACCCACCCCACCACCTTTTAATCAGTGTCTATGCTGAGGCGAGTAAAAGACCCCACCCATTGGGAAAATATGTTCCATGGTTGGACTCCCCCTACTCACTGCATCAGTCAACCCCTTCAAATGGCAAGAACTTGCCTTAGATAGCTGCATTTCTCTATCACAGATAAGAGTTTTTCGTCTGGCATGGGTTTCACTGTAGGCACTGTGCCATAAAATGCCATAATAAACTAAATATAATGTACTTCCTAAATGAGGACCAATATCAGGGATGTGAACATCACAACAAAACACTTCCTAGCTGGATTTTGAAAGTACAACATGATCGAGCGTTGAACATGGCTCAAACACTCATCGCAAAACTGTGTGCTTTTGTTTTGTTTCTAGTTCCTGGTGAGTGTATAGTACATTTATTTATAATTTTCTGAGAATAGACTGCCGTTAAGATTACTTAAGTCAGACATCAAATAGGCCTACCTGCTCATCTTCATAGCCCTATAAACTGGGCAGGGGCCTAGCTCAGAGGTAGTGCTCTGAGCTTCCAACTGCTGGGTCCCGGGTTCGATTCCCGGTCGAACCTAAGTTGGATGGCAGTTTCATCCTTCGTCTCATTGCGATGGTCTCTGCCTGTCCTAATTAGCCGAACTGGTGCAGAAATACAGGACATAACGCCTTAATCACACACACACACACAGCCCTATAAACTATGCTACCTTATTATCATTGGCATATTGTGTATTTTTATGATTAAATTCATGATTGCTAGGCATTTATCACAAATTTCTACTCCCAGACATCTGTTGGCTTTTTCATTACTAAAAGTAGAGGTTGTGATACAAGGCTCTGGCTCATAAAAACTGTATTTCCTTATTACATTACATTACAAAAACTCATTTATATCAGCCGATGCATCGTGTGGAGGTTCCCTCACGTCGTCAACAGGAACAATCAGTTCTCCTAATTACCCAAATAAATACGAGAACCATTTGAATTGCCGATGGGACATCGTTGTAGATGAAGGAAAAGTTGTTACTCTTAGATTCATGGCCTTTCACTTGGAAGGACATTCGTCTTGTAGATATGACAATGTAACGGTAATTAACAATACTTTCAAATTCTTTCTCATTTTTTGGTTTATGTTTTTTTTTTGTCTTTTTTTTATTCCAGTGGCCTTGGCCATTCAAACATTCTTATCCTTTGAATGTTTTATCATTGCAACTGGAATATATGAACCAGTCTGTGTGCAAAAGTGTAACTACTTAGTCTGCATGATCTGATTACATGATATTAGTGTGGTACATTTTACCGTAGGCTAGGGTTGCTTGGTAATGTAATGCTAAATTTACAAATAGTAAGCGTTATTACATGGATGGGACATCATGAATGTTGTAAAAGCATTATATGAGTTTCTGGATTTCAAAGTGAAGAAAACATGTAAATTCCAGATTTAACCTGTATCTTCCAAAAGGGAAGAGTCCATCGGCATGGGTTTTGCCATTGGCATAGCTAGACCTTCTCAAGTGGGGAGTGCAATGGAAACTAAGATTTATTGACACCTTTGCACACAATTCACTCTTATTCAAAATTCAACACGCAGCCACCTTTGCGGAAATGTGGAATTAATGCTAGGCTACCTTCTCCACTTGGGGTCTGAACACTGAATATTGTCTGGGAGCAGGGGGGGGGGGGGGAAGGACTTACATAGTAACTGCAGTTAATACATATTTTCATGGTCGCCAGTTCTACCTAACCAATACCTGTTTTTAATGTATTTCCATCAGTAATTTCCAACCTTATTAGGGAAACCTGACACATAATTACCATACAAGCTATTAATGGCTCATTCTATGCCAGAAATGGTGCCAAAAACATGCTTTTTATTAGTAATGTAGCCATTAAAATAGATGTCATAGTGTAGTATCTGAAAAAGGTGTGTTGACTGAGACAGAGTAACTGAAAAGCATTGACAAGTAACTGAAAATCAAATATAGCTCATTATGGGAATATATCAGAGCAGCACTAGTTACCAAATCAATGCCAATCTCAACACTAAAACCAAATTACCAATGTGGGACACTGTTACCATGACATTTTTTAAATTTAGGAGAAAAATGCTGTTGCTACATTTCTGTTTTCAGTTATTATTTCTTTCCAACTTTTTTTTGAGGTGACAAAATTTAACAATGCTGTGTAAATGTCAGTCAATTAAAAAAGCTCTTTTAAATTTAATTATGAAAGTAGCATATACCAGGTCCAGCTATCTCGGATCGCTCTTAAGACCCATCATATATCTCAAAATACCACAATAAATCCATTTTTTGAAAGGATTTTCTTGTTACAAAAAGCATGTGCATGATAAACCCTTCAGTATTTTATTATTGTTAGGTGTATAATGGTAACGGGAACATAGCACCACCAATCAGAACACTTTGTGGGAGTTCTCTGCCAGATGTAATACAGTCTTCGGTGAGGTCTATGAGGATAGAGTTTAAGACAGACCTTTCAGCACAGTATCATGGATTTAAGGCAGTGTACTATGCCACACAGCACCCAGGTACAGCGTTTTGTTTAAACATTCCAACAAAAAAAAAAATTGGAAATAATCTCGAAATATAAGAAATATTTATCACAATATTTAATATTCACTATAATTGGATTGTAATTCCTTTTCATATGGGAATGTTTCAAAGTTGTGAAGAGCACACAGTGGTTAGACTTCTACCACATAAAAGCAAAATGTAGAAATCGGTTTTTGGCAGAATTTCAAAAAAGATATAATTTCCACTATGCCACTCAGTGTGGTAAGAGGAACACTATTGTCAGGTAGAAGACAAAATGACAACATTGTAGAATTCTTTTCTCATGTATTGATATGCAAGCATGCTAACAGCTTTTGATATATGTATGCTTATATTTTCAAACTGATAGATTATTCGTGTGGAGGTAATCTCACAGCATCAACAGGAATAGTTGCCTCTCCTTTTTACCCGAATCCTTACCTGAACAGAGACAAATGTGAATGGAAAATCACTGTGGATGAAGGAAAAGTTGTTTCACTTACGTTCATGGCTTTTGACTTGGAAGAACATTCATCTTGCCAGTTCGACAATATTTCCGTAAATATAATTTTTCGGTTTCTATCTGATCAACAACTAAAATAATGCGTCATCAGTTTATCATACACAGCAAAGTTTGGAAATGCATTAGTTTTGCAAGTAAATAAACGGCACATGCAATCAGCACAATGTCATGTTGTTATATATAATATTACATACAAAACTGGCTCCATGTCATTGGAAGAATTTCATCAGATAATCACTGAATTTGCTAAAATTAACCCTAGCTAACATTCCACAAAAAAATTATAAAATATCAAACAGCTAAAACTTAAGCGGGGTTCACACTGTCACAGATAAGACAAACATATGACGATAGATGAACATTTTTTTTTACTCTTGCTCATCCTTGTCCATACGTGATTCAACCGAGCATATTATGTATACTCGCGCCAATTCTTAGAACTTTCCTGGTCGCGCTTGACCACTCAAGAGCATGCGTGGAGAAGGCAAAGAAAGTCAAACACGTTAAAAAAAATTGGCGGATGTTCTACAAGTGAATTATTTATATTAGTTACGTAACTCGCTTGGTAGTCAGTTGGCAAGGGTTCTACGTTCTACGTCTGTTCTACGTACGTCAGTGACTATCCTTGCCTATCCTGCCTCATCCTTGCTCACTCTTGGACCGCTCGCATGGGTGATCTAAGAGCAATCTACGAGCAATCTATGAGCAATCTACGAGCGATCTACGAGTACCTAGAGTACCTCTCGCATGCTTGGTGACTGACGTTCGGCAAGCATTTGACAGACGCTTTTTTGTTAAATGATTATTCAATTAGAACAGAAAATTAACAGAAATTAAAGTTGCCAAACGGATAGCCAAGTATTAGTATCTAATCATAAGAAGTGTAAAGTACAGCATTTTCTTAAATGTAGGTCATGAGGTAAAGCTATGTTAATCTGAAGAGCTATTAATATCAAATGAAATTTCTCCAATATAACCAATTAATGACTGGAAGTGTACGTCTGAACCAAAAGAATGCTTGGTTCAACAATACAGGGTGCGGCATAAAAACTTGCACCAGCAGCTACTGCTACTTCTTTTGTTATTACCTCAATTGACAGTGATCGCATGCAGCTGTAATCATACACAAGGAAGTAATAATAGCCCTAAATTATCTTTATTAATATAATTATTTCTTTACTCAAGAATGATAGATCATGTGGATCAAATAGCACATGCACACTTGTCACACATTTGGGGCATTTTCTCCTCGGCCTTACAGACAACTTAGCCCACTCAGGTGCTGATGAGGCGTTAAACAATAACACACACACACACACACTTACAGACAACTGTCTTGACCTACGGGAAAGTTGTGACTATGATTTGACATGTGAATATAATTGAATATTAATATATATAAATTTGATAATCTTTTTCATTAATAATATATTATTTCTCTATAAAACAAATTGTGATATCCGTTTCAAAAATATAGCTGACATATTTACTTGCAAAATCCAATGTGTTTCCAAACTTCAGCACGGAAGTGTTTCTGTAAGGTTCTGCAACCTGTCTGTTTTCTTAGCATATCATTAACCCTGTCCGTCTATCATGACTAATAAACATTGTAATATTAACAGGCAGTGGCAGTACATGATCACAGTAAACTGTGCATCATCCTAAACTGATATCGTACTCTAGTGGATGTAAAGTTTGTAATAACAGTTTTCTGACATATTCCACCCAAGATATTTAGCAACAAGAAATGTATAATACATAATTAATCCTTAAGATGTGAAGTTGCACACCTTTGTAATTATTCTCAGGTGTATGATGGTGAATCTGAGAAATCTCCAATGATGGGAGAGTTCTGTGGGAGCACTCTTCCAGCAAACATCCAGTCTTCCGGAAAGTCTATGAAGATTGTTTTCAAGACAGATCCAGGTCTAGCAAAGACTGGGTTTCAGGCTGTGTACTATGCCACACTGCAATCAGGTACATTTTGTCATTAAAGCACTTGCATATACCAAAATTTAAATAATATGTACATTAAAGCCTTATATGTTAGTGTTCTACTGATAATTCATGGTCTTAAAAAAGCTTATTTATTCTGCATGATGAGTCATATTCTGTCACAGTTTCAACTAATTTGGTTATGTGCAATACTGATGCACCCTATTAGTCATACATTGCAAATCAGTAATTATGCCTGCCTTCAACTTGTCAACTTTATTTTGGTGGCTAAAAATTCATACGATTTGTAAGTCGACAAGGGAACACAACTTCCCATACACAGTTTTCACTCCTTGATGTTAGGTCATAGGCATGACACAATCACTACATCATTTGGATGTCAATTGCATGTGTTCTTCAGCAGCTCAGGGTGAAAACATGACGAAATCATGCAATGTGTTTCAAAATAGGTGAAACAAAATGTGGAAAAACTCTTACTGCACCAAGAGGAATGATCACTGTACTTCCATACCCGAACGACGGCCCGAGGATCGATGAGTGTGTCTGGGACATCTCCACGGATGCAACAAACATAACTACTCTTGTTTTTGTCAATTTTGATTTGGGAGAAAATTCAACTTGTGAAAATAGCAGTATCACAGTAATTACCAATATCTTTTATTTATTTTATTTCTGGACATTAAAAGTATATTTTACTAGATTCAAATTTGATAATCTGCTTTATAGTGGAAATAATGCACCAACTTGTCATCCTTGGTCTTCTTTTAGAATTATTTAAAATTATTTTTACTCTGATTTTATCATTAGGATTTCTGTGTAATACGGTTATATTTATAAGTTTTTTGTACATGTCGCAACAATTAATTTCATGTTGTCACAGGAATAAAGAGTATAGGGATTGTTATCATTCATTGCCTAATAAAGATACATTTGAATATGTAACTATGCCTCTTTAAGTCTAGCACCGTAAATATTTATATTGCATCCTTAGGTGTACGACGGTAAAACAGAAAATCCTTCAATGATCGGCAATTTCTGTGGGAGCGCTCTTCCAGAGAAAATTCAATCTTCTGGAAATTTTATGAAGGTCGTGTTCAGGACAGATCATTCCATAGAACACTCTGGATTTCAAGCTGTGTATTATGCCACTAAACAACTTACAGGTATGGTTTGTAAGAATTTGAGTATTAACATTGCAGCATAACTGCTCTCACAAATATCCTTCACTGTAATTATTTTCTGTTTTATGGCAAGATACCGCAAATATATCCTGTGGCATAATACTATCGAATTTACAGCTAAGGTACAGATAACTTAAGACATGCATGTACCGTAATTTTACATTGAACATCCTTTGTTCCACCTTACGGTAGCAAGATAATGTGCAAAAGGTTAATCAGCAAGATGCAGTAAAAAGTACAGGAAATTTGTTTCTGTGTCGTAATGCTGAAGCAGTTTTGGAGATTCTAATTACATGTGCAGTTCCTTTAAAAACCATGTTGAGGAAAAAGTGTGGTGGCTTGGTCACTAAGTCAAAAATTAGATAACAAAACAAGATACCAGATTAATGTATGATTTTTCTAATGGTTTCCAAATGAAAAATCATTGTTTAACCTCTCAAATAATTTCTTAAAGTTTGTGTACATGCAGGCTTAGGCTTAACCTAAAATGGTCATTAAAGTCAGGACTACGCAGCAGGGAACACTAGGTGTAGGTGAATGGAGAGCCAGTTGCTTTTGAAATCTTTCAAGTTGAATTAGTGAGGTGCATGGTGTTCATGTCCATTTAAATTTATTTCCAGTGCCAAATACATCTGCTGGAACAACAAGATCAGAACGATTGTTCGAGACGATATTTCTTCCTGGTGAGATTATCATTTGCATGATACTTATATTTCAGATTGGGTGCAGTATTATTAACGGCATGACAAATGTAGAAAAATATTCATAGTAGCAAATGAGATTTACATTTCTTGTCATATTGTATTAATGTTTCTTTTACTTTATAGTTGTCGGGCCACTTGGGCTTTTATGTCTCACCCTTGTTGTGGCATTGTTATGCATATGTGCCAGGAGAAGCAGGTACGTTGGCAAGAAATCATACAATACATCAAATTTAATACGTCATGGCAGCCATGCTGAACCATGGCATGTATTCTTAACACTAAGAATGCAACCCTTGTCTACAATCCTAGGTCAATATGGTCTTGCTATTTTTACAAGGTATTGATTGTGTCTAATGTGTATTTTATTTAGTGTTTCAAGGTCAATGCAACAGACGGAATGTAGGACCGAAGAAAACATGGTTGAATTGTATGAAAATCAACAACTGCCAATGGCTGATGTTCCACGATACGTGACAACGCCCGTTGAGGAGTACATGGCACCTGCATTGCAAGTTCCGATACAGCAACAACCCTTGCCACCAATTCCCATTCAGGAAGACTGTTGCGAATATGAGAATTTGTAAATCCAATTTAACCATCTCAAAGATAACAGATTTTCAATAACTTTCCACGGGGGGCGTAAACATTTAGAGAAATGGACACGAGCTCCATCTGGTGAAAAAAATCTGCATTCAAAAATGGTGATGTGCCATCAAAAGTATGACTTTCTTCAATGGATCTGTTTTGAGAATGACTTGAGTGTTATACTTCCACAAGATGGCAGTTGATTATAATTGTTCAAAGAGGGCCTCACCGCCTTTTTTGTTATCGGAGCAAAATATTTGATTGTAACAGATTGGCTTCATAAAACGAGCAATATCTTGTATGTTATAAGAATACTTTTGTCTTGTAAGCATATTATAAATCAAAAATATAACCTTTACTCTTGTATAACAATGTTTCATTAATGACAGAAATTTTTTTGTTTCATTGTATTACATCATGTGCATCACTGCATGGATATTTACATTTGTGACATTTTTCATCTTTGATTTATTTTATTTTTTATGTGAGTTTTGACTAACTACTCTAACAAATAAGTTCTTATTCGGTTATTATATTGCTTCTTTACATGTAAATGTCAATTTTGCCAATTTTGAAGTTTAAATTAGATTTAATTCCACTTGATCACATGTTTGTATAGCTAAAATAAATTAAATTGTCATGTATATTTTAATACTTGTGTAAATGTTCACTATTCACGACAAAATATTTCAATATTTCGCACTATATGTTTTGCATGTATTTTATTGACTTTGTAGTTTTCCCATGTAATTCTATCACACTATCAATAAAGTTTCATATTTAAATAAATATTTCTCAGTGGCAGGCATATTTAAATCAATATTCATCAGGGGTAATTCAATGACAGGCCAAAGGTTCATGTCAAGAACATAATATAATGTACACCAATTTACCATTGAATTTTTATGGTTTATCACAGTATCCTAAGCACAGCATTCAAAAGTCTGCAAGAAATTACATTGACATGATTCGTGAAGATTTGCAATGATATTTCATGACAAAGTTTGAATTACATGCTTCTGTATATCCGTATTTTGGTTTATTATATAGCTTGCTGTCATTTATACAATAAGTCAACTTTTCACAGATTGTGTGTATTTTTGGAAATCTCTTTTTCCAAATGGCCTTATTATTTGATAAGATATTTAATTGTATCGAACAAAACCATATCCCTTTACTTATCATGGCTTGCTAAATGAATCCTGTGTGGAAAAAAGCTGTCATTCATCTGATAAGACAACTTTTCTTTTTGGAAATCTCTTGTTCCAAATGGCCTTATCATTTGATAAGATATTTAATTATTTAAATATAGCAAACAAAGCCATATCCCTTTACTTATCATAAGTGTATCCTGTTGGAAATAAAGGTATCACAAAGAACATTAAATATCCAGAAGTTATGGCAAGACTGAAGCAGCATGCTACAGATGTCGGAAAAGGACATCTCGTAGCCACATTAGTTCCCACTTCTCAGCATAGTATACCTTCACAGGGTGCACCTTCCGGCGTTGAGTCGGAAGAGATGCATCAGCCGATGCAACAGGAGGCAGGGACTAATGCGATCCCTAGGCCTCAACGGGAGGGGGCAAGTGATAAAATATCAAAAGATCCCCCCTCAACAGAAAAGCACTTGAAAAATCTAGTGCACTGGGCATCATAAGACCGCCATCTCGGCATGGTGGGGCCCCAAAAAGAACATTATCACCAAAAGTGGCAACAAATTTGAAAAAAAGTAAGTATAGACTTCACTATGATATTATTAAATTTGTTTAACTAACTCATGGACAGTATCATTCAGTGGAACTGTCGAGGTTTCAGAGCCAACTTTGATGAAGTAGGTTGCATGGTCCTAGACTAAAACCCTAGTATCTTCTGTCTATAGGAAACTTTTCTCAAACCCCCGACTAGTTTAAAACTGAGAAATTATCATATGTATCATACATATGGCAATATTGCCCAAGATAGAGCCACTGGTGGCTCATCAATTTTAGTTAAAAATGGAATCATTCATACCCATATTGCTCTTAACATAAACCTTCAGGCTACAGCAGTTTGTCTGAACCGGAATGAAACATTTACTATATGTTCCTTATATATTCCTCCACCCTTTAACCTTACAACCAGTGATTTGCTTAATCTTTACAATCAACTTCCTGAACCGCGTCTTATTCTAGGAGATTTTAACAGTCATAACCAATTGTGGGGAAGCACTTCCATCAACAACAAAGGAATAATCATTGAAGATTTTCTTAATGACCACACCCTTTGCTTGTTCAATGATGGTTCACCCAAATATCTTCACCCAGGTCATGGAACTATTTATACATAGACCTTGGTATATGTGATCCAGCGTTATATCTGGAATTTGAATGGAGAGTATTAGAGGACACTCACGGAAGTGATCACTTTCCCATTGTCCTACAAAACGTAGAAGGTACTAGAGAAGTGGGTCAACCCCGATGGAAGTTGCATAAAGCAGATTGGACCTCCTTCCAAAAGCACTGCTTAGAAACAATTACCATGTCACATTATAGGAATTGTAATAGTCTGGTTGAAGTTTTTACTGATGATATTACTGATATAGTCAATAAAACAATACCAATGACAAAAAATAATTCTAAACGTAGTGCAAGACCCTGGTTTGATAACGAGGTAAGAGAAGCTATCAAAAACCGTAAGAGAACCCTCAGAATTTTTAAATCACAGCCGACCATTAGCAATCTGAATAATTTTATGAGCCTAAAAGCCAAAGCACGTCGAATTGTCAGACAAACAAAACGTAGTTGCTGGAGAGACTATGTTTCCAGACTCACTGAAAGAACTCCTAGCAATAAAGTCTGGAAAATTATTAAGAAAATTGAAGGAAAGAACCTAGCTTCACATGTAAGCATTCTAGAAATGAATGGAGAACATCTCTCCTCACCAGAACAAATATCAAACGGGTTAGGAGTACAGTTTGCGTACAACTCTTCGTCAGAGAACTATACAAGAGAATTCCAATGTTATAAGGCTCAAGCTGAGAGATTAATCCTAAGTATACAGTCTGATAACAGTGAAGATTATAACTCATACATCACCTTAGAAGAACCTTAGAAGAACTTCAGAAGGCCATATCAAAAGCGACTGACTCTGCAACAGGCCCTGATAATATACATTATCAAATCTTAAAACACATACCTCAATCCTCTTTAAAAATATTACTCTATATCTTCAATCAAATTTGGGAGAAGGGATGTCTTCCATCCCTCTGGAAACAAGCCACGGTCATCCCAATTCCCAAGCCGGGGAAGGATCATAGTGATCCTATGAATTATCGACCAATAGCCTTAACCAGTTGTCTATGTAAGACAATGGAACAAATTGTTACAGATAGACTGGTTTGGTTCCTGGAGCCCAACCAGCTTATTACAAAGTTCCAATCTGGATTTCGCCGTCACAGGAGCACATTAGATCATTTAGTCAGACTGGAAACCTATGTTAGAGATGCTTTCGTAAACAGAGAACACGTAGTAGCCATATTCTTTGACCTAGAAAAAGCCTATGACACTACATGGAAATATGGAATAATGAAAGATCTCCACGACCTAGGGCTTCAAGGACACCTACCTGTTGTCATCGGATCTTTCGTACAGGATCGCTTCTTTAAGGTCTGAGTGGGTTCAAGGATGTCAAGCTCCTACTCTCAGGAGAATGGTGTCCCTCAGGGTAGTATTCTCTCGCCCACCCTCTTTAACATCAAAATCAACAGTATAGTAAATTCCATCTCAGAAAATCTCATGTCGTCCCTATATGTTGACGATTTCCTCATTGCATACCGTTCCAGATATATGCCAACCATAGAAAGACAACTGCAATTAAATTTGAATAGGATTCACAAATGGTCACTTGAAAATGGCTTCAAGTTCTCTAAACAGAAGACAGTTTGTATGCCTTTCTATTATTTACGATCAAACCATCCAGATCCATCACTAATAATTGATAACTGTTAAATAAAAGTGGTGAATGAAACAAAATTTTTGGGTGTACTTCTTGACTCCAAATTGTCTTTCATTCCGCATATCAAAGCACTGAAAGCAAGCGCCTGAAATCAATGAACCTCCTTAAAGTAGTGAGCAAATATAATTGGGGTGGGGACACAACAGTCCTCCTTCGTCTCTATTGGGCGGGGGCCTAGCTCAGAGGTAGCGCTCTGAGCTTCCAACCGCTGGGTCCCGGGTTCGATTCTCGGTCGAGCCTAAGTTGGATGGTGGTTTCATCCTTCGTCTCATTGCCATGGTCTCTGCCTGTCCTAATTAGCCCAACTGGTGCAGAAATACAGGACGTAAAGCCCTAATCACCCACCCACCCACCCTTCGTCTCTATCGTGCAATCACTCGTTCTCGACTTGATTATGGCTCTGTGGTATATGGCTCCGCCAGACCATCTTATCTAAAATGCCTGAATTCTGTACATCATCAAGGGTTGCGACTAAGCTTAAGAGCATTTCGTACATCTCCTGTAGAGAGCTTATATGTACTGGCAGGGGAACCTCCACTTTCTCTTCGTCGTATCAAGTTATCCATGCAATACATACTAAAAGTAGCTTCAACTCCATAAATCCAACATATGATGTAATATTTCATCCAAAGTACATGCATCATGATGAATCTCGTTCAAACGCCATTCGACCACTGGGATTACGCATGAAATTCTATCTTGAGGCTGCAAAAATTGATACTACAATCATTGCCGAGACGGAAGTACCACCCATTCTGCCATGGATTCTCCCAGTCCCGAAAGTTATACTGGATTTGGCAGAGCTTAAGAAAAGCGAAACCAATCCGGTAGACTATCAAAACCTATTTTAAACTATAAGGTTTAAATAAGAATCGTACAAATTTCTATACACAGATGGCTCAAAAATGGAAAGACGAGTAGGCTGTGCAGTCACTTCTTATAAAACCGTTATAGCTGAATGTCGTCTTCCAGACCACTGCTCAATATACACTGCAGAATTAACAGCTATTTACCTTGCCTTAAAGAACATCGAGGACTCAGAATCAGATCGTTATGTTATCTGTTCTGATTCCAAATCTGCTCTTCAAGCAATCCAAAATAATCAACTTGATAACCCTGGGATCTTAGATGTTCTTATTAAGTATTTCTATCTTCACAAATACAAAGAAATAGTATTCTGCTGGATTCCTGGACACGCTGGCATTGAAGGGAACGAAAAAGCAGACCTGGCAGCAAAAAGGGCTCTTACAAAAGAGATAACTGATTTTACCATTCCATACACTGATTTTAAAATGACTATAAAATCTTTTATCATTTCTTGCTGGCAAAAGACAATGGAATGAATGTAATAACAACAAGTTGCATTCAATCTTACCTTGCATACAAAATAAAATACCTAGTAGGTTCAATATTCGCAAAGATCAAGGAATATATCACAGATGCCTCATAGGACATTCAAGACTTACACATTTACACCTTTTAGTCAATGAACTGGCACCGGTATGCCAGAGTTGTCGGTGCCCCTAACAATCAAACATATTTTATTAGATTGCACCCACTTACAATGCATTAGAAGACCTCTGTTTCAAGCTACTACCTTACAACTTCTCTTTACTAGATATCCAACCCAGCCAATTATTGATTTTTTATATGCTTCTGGTTTCTACTACCAAATATAGATAATCAATCTTAACCTAGAGAGCCTCTACATAGGCCACTCAGGTGCTGATGAGGCGTTAAATAATAACACACACACACACAGACCGAAGAAAACATGGTTGAATCGCTGTATTTAAATCCACAATTTCCAATAACTGATGTTCCACGATATGTGAAAATGCCCATTGACGAGTTCATGGCACCTGAATCGCAAGTTCCGATACAGCAAGAACCATTCCCGCCAATTCCCATTGAGGAATCTTGCATATATCAGAATGCGCAAGTTCCGATACAGCAAGAACCATTCCCGCCAATTCCCATTGAGGACTCTTGCATATATCAGAATGTGTGAATCTAATACATTCTACATGACAATCGGTTTTCAATAATGGCTCACAGAGGGCATCACTATTAATGAATTGACATAAGTGCCACCTGGTGAAATACCATGATTTCATAGCATGCTAGACTTTACAATGACAGGCATAGAATTTAAATCCATATATTTGTATCTATTAAACAATAATATTATTAAGAAATTGTATTCATTGTATATAATGATGAAAAATCCACTGAAATAATAAGGGAAATTAATTAATTAATCTAACCCCGAGCTCCCTCCATTCTGCTAAAAGTGTTATGTAACAACCACATGTCGCTATCAAGACATGACGTGGTTGCTATTTAGGCTCCTAGTTCAAACATCAAGCTTTGCCAGATTTTTTTTTATTGAATAATTAACCTCAGCAACAAGTATATCATACAAAATACATGTACTAAACATGTCACACATGTCATTTTCATTATCACCTATTACAGTAGAATTAATTGACTTTCTATATCTAAATAAGGACAGAATACAAAAATAATGCAATCATTTAAGCAAGAAAAGCATGGTAAAATAGCAGACCATAGGGAAACTCCATTCGTATGGAATGATGGCAAAAATAGATGAAATAAATGTCTAATATAATCATCGAAGTTGCTGGAAAAGCTGCCAGAAATACCATCTGAGTTTGCCTTTTGCATTTCCTATTCATTTTTAATTCATTTACAGTTATTATATTATTTCCTTGGATGGAAAAGGAATAGCTTGCAAAAGATGATTTAATATCTAGCTGCTAACTTCATTAGTTACAGTGATGTCTTGAACATTGTTGAAGATTTGTGTGCACTATGCAGGCATTCACTGAGGGTTTGTGGCCGCGCAGCCTA
Source organism: Alitta virens (assembly GCA_932294295.1). Lineage (NCBI taxonomy): Eukaryota > Metazoa > Annelida > Polychaeta > Phyllodocida > Nereididae > Alitta > Alitta virens. The sequence continues at coordinate 30,975,398 of OW028585.1, read as the reverse complement.
TGTTTGATATTATATATTTCATTTTATAATACAATTGTACTTAGTACTTAATCAAAACATGTCTCCCAAAAGGAATTCTAAAATTTTTCATCACTGCTTGTTTTACAGTAAGTGTTTAAACTAGTTTTGGTTGATTCATTGTGAAATTTATTAAATCAATGCCATGAATAATAGATCAGAACTTGTGTCACAATATTATCGTTTTTGTTTTTCAAAGATTAATGAGTGTTAAGAAAAGACAAAACAGGATCAAGGGCATATCTAGAAAGTCGCTAAATAAAAGGGTATCTGTGGAGCTGGACATTGCAAGGACCTTTTGTTAGCATTGAAGTCACCTTGCAAGGGGAGTCTGGGAGCATATACCCCCTGGAAAAATTTCAAAATACAGAACAATAAGCATTCTGAGCTATCCTTTGAAAATGATAGACATTCATAAACAGATAGACACAATGCTTCTGAGATTATGCCTGTGTTGAATCTTTGTGTACAATAGATTAAAAAAATAGGGTTGTGATTTGTTGTCGAGTGCTTTCCAATTAACATAATCTAAGCATTTTTCAAGCATAATTTTAAATCTTTACTTGTATGGCAAAGTTGAAACAATATCATCAGTATATGGCAACAGCCTAAGTTACATTTGCTTATGTGACATCCCATGTCTAAATCTACATAGCCCACTCAGGTGCTGATGAGGCGTTAAACAATAACACACACACACACACATTCCCCCACTGGTCACTGATGTAACAATGTTATAATATTTTATTTATTTTTACATTAATTAATCCTAATGAAAAATCTACGGATGATGTCGAACCACAGAGTAATAATGCCAATAAACATCAGGTGACATAAAAATCATGTCCATTTTATTTTGCAATCAAAAATTACATTTTATTGTTACTTATCACTTTTATATGACATCAAATCAAACATATTGGAAAATTGTGTAAACATACATTGTAGCGTGGTTCAATATTTCCAATTATTTGGTTTTCTCAGCAGCTGTGTGGTCTAGTGGTTAGATGCTAGTCCTTTGAAGGATCTAGGTTCAACCCTCTGTCTGTGTCCCAGTGCTACTGGGTCTAAAACTTAGTCAGGTTATATGACCAGCTGCCAGAGGGTCTGAAGCTTAGTCAGGTTATATGACCAGCTGCCAGAGGCAGATATAATAATAAGATGATAAGCTTTGGAGTCTACACCATGTTACACATTAACCTCATGGGTGGGGGGTCTTTTATTTGCCTCAGCATAGATGCCAAGTACAAGGAAACCCACAATTTGACATGTGCAAGAACACTGCTGGGATGAAACACATGAAGAGTTCCCAGGCAACCTCTAAGTGCAAAATCGCAGTTGGATGTCATTCAGATGAGACATTAAATTGGTGCTACCTTGTGCTCAGTGTATATGCTGAGGCAAGTAAAAGACCCCACCCATGGGGTAAATGTGCTACTACATGGTTAGACTCCCCCTACTCACTGCATCAGTCAACCCTTCGAGTGGAAAGAACTTGCCTTAGATAGCTACACTTTCAATTTCCATTTCTCTATCACAGACAAGAGTTATGGTCTGATATGGGTTTCACTATAGGTTTAACTGCATGTAGCTAATGCCTATTAAATGCCATGATTAACTAAATATAAATGTACTACCTAAATGAGGACCAATATCAGGGATGTGAACATCACCACAAAACACTTCCTATCTGGATTTTAAAAGTACAACATGATCAAGCATTGAACATGGCTCGAACACTCATCGCAAAACTGTGTGGTTTTGTTTTGTTTCTAGTTCCTGGTGAGTGTATAGTACATTTATCTAATTTTCTGAGAATAGATTGCCATTAAGATTACTTAAGTCAGACCTCAAATAGGCCTACCTGCTCATCTTCTTAGCCTTATACTGCTGTACACTTTTCAAGGCATCCTTGAAAAGCTAGCTGTAGGTGAACCCTCATCGCTGCAATTAATTTTTATCTCATTCAGGGGCCCATACTTGATCCTAACCCTTGATCTAGTCTTTAATGTTCAGAAATGACCAAAAATGATCTATTGGTAGATCATGGTAAGTTGGTGGTCCTTTGGTGGATACGATAAAGTCCTCCATAATGTTAGCAGAAAACCTAGCAAAACTTCTTCTGTCAAAGTAACAATATATAGAGATTTAGGCAAGTTGTGAGCAATTATAGGTGGAGCAGTTCACCTCAGCAGTTCTGTTGAAGTGCAGCAACTCTTTAAGAAAGCAATATACAGGTCCCAGATTGGCATTTTCGTAAATTGCTACACTGAGAGTCCGGTGCCCCCTAACAATCAAACATATTTTATTAGATTGCAGCCACTTACAACACTTTAGAAGACCTTTGTTTCAAGCTAATACCTTACAACATCTCTTTACCAGATATCCAACCCAGACAATTATTGATTTTTTATATGCCTGTGGTTTCTACTACCAAATATAGATAATCAATCTTAACCTAGAGAGCCTCTACATAGCCCACTCAGGTGCTGATGAGGCGTTAAACAATAACTCACACACACACACACACTACACTGAGAGTCATGAAGTGCTTAAAGAAAGTAGAAGGCAGTACATTCCGCAAAATAAATTGGCCGGTGTACAGAAGAATCTGTCGTAGCGCTGTTGCCTTCCTCCTCTCTAGCTTATGAGGGTTTCCTTGCAAATTCAAGCTGAATGTACTTCTTTATTTCAAGTAAATTGGTACTAATATGGTTCATTTGGTTGGTGGAAAGCTGACTTGGGTGACCAACAGGACCTTTTACCCAAGTGAAGACTAATTTTCTCGTCATTGCCTAAAAAGCACTGGTCCATATAATGCATGGATCATGTCGATGTTGAGATCTGAAAATAAGGAACTGCTCTTATGGTGTTCCGGCTGTCGTACATTACGAAATGAATAGTCAGTCCTTGGTGTGACATTACCAGTATCTGGAAAAGTCACCCTGCCAGCTCTGTTTTTTCCCTGCAGAGTGGAAAAATGGAGTCCTTTCTGATTACATTTGTCACAGCCTTAGTATCCTGTATGTGACTTTATGCATCTGACCATGCTTCTAGCTGGAGCATCACATAATAATACCTTTCAGTGACACTTTGATGTTGTGTCCTATATATTCAATACCTCCAGCCAACACACACTTGAGTTCATTTATCGTATCTATCAAGAAATCCAATGTAGGTGGCTTCCCTGATGCAATAGTAACACACAAAGGGAAAACCTTTGAAGGTTAAATGTTTGAAAAATAAGAGAGGACAGGCCAGCATGAGCTATTTGTACTCTTAAACGGAGGTAATCCAATGTTGAGGACCAATTCAAGAATCTTTAGAGTTTGCACAAAGGCAAGGGGAGGGGCAGGGGGCCTAGCACAGAGGTAGCGCTCTGGGCTTCCAACCACTGGGTCCTGGGTTCGATTCCTGGTCGAGCCTTAGTTGGATGGCTGTTTCATCCTTTGTCTCATTGCCATGGTCTCTGCCTGTCCTAAATAGCCCATCAGGTGCAGAAATACAGGATGTAAAGCCCTTATCACACACACACACACACAAAGGCAAGGGGAAGCTTATTTAGAATTCCGAGTGTCATCTTCACCAGGCTAAAGTAATAAGAGGACATTCCTGATATATATCTTGTATCTGTACAGATCGCAGGGTGCCACGAAGTGTTCTAGATGTAAGTGGCAAGTCATCATGGCCATGGTTTTTAAGTATACCAAGAAGACATTAGCTTTGACATCGAATTTTTATTTTCAAATGGGAATTCCATAGCGGATACATGATTACTGTTATGTTCAGTTTCTTCATGTCCCAGTTTGAATTGTTGTGTCATTCTGTGTTACAGAAGTACTTTTGGAAATGCAGTTCAGTGACATTTCATCTTCTTCTGAATTAGTGTCAATTGAGCTGTCAGCATGACTTACTTCTTCTACGGGCTCCTTCCTCTTTGAAGTTTGGAAAAGAGGAATTTTTGACAGAAATTCCTCTTTTCCCAATTTTTTTATACACTAGTGCACGTTTTCTTGTCTTCATCTTAAGGTCTGCATGGTAAGAGAAGAATATATTGTAAGGTGTGAACAACAGTCGCCAAACCAAGTAATAATAGGGATGTTCAAATGGTAATTCCCATCCATAAGCATGATAAGATGAAATATATCGGCAAATCATCATGTTGAACAGTGTTGAATCATTGATACTGCACTATAAACTGTTGTCATGATTCGTCATGTATAGCTGCAGTTATTTCATTTGCTGTGACTTGTTAACTTGTAATTTGTCTTGTGTTTGTGCATTTGATGAATAATTGTCGTGATAGATAGATAGATAGATAGATAGATAGATAGATAATTAGATAGATAGATAATTAGATAGATAGATAGATAGATAGATAGATGGATATTACACTCAGTTGGACTAAGAAGGCATTATATGCCAAACCCAACTTGACAAGACTTAATATTTTAAGGCAGTTATGATTTATTGAACAATATTATCGCTAGCAGATCCAAACTTCTGATTGGCTAAGAGCCATGCAATATTTTATGATATTGCATGGCTATAGTGTACGGTGCATTTTAGAAAGGGCAAAAACACTGTTACAATTTTGTGTCGATGAACTAATGCCATGCAACCATGCAGTGCATTACGTGCATTTATCGTAACAGACAATTTGATTGAGTCCCACAAAATGTTTCACACATTTCAGCGTGCTTGCAAATTATAGCAATATTTTGGTCTATCACACATACACAGTGGCTCTTGCCCAAAAAAAAAAAAAAAGTTTAAACTGTTGAAATCAGTTCACAGAATCAAAATTTATTAACCACTTTCACGTCCATTCAAATATTCATGGGGGCATTGCTCCATCAATGACGTCAACTCTATTTCAGCGTATGTCCATTGTATCAAAAAAGATATGATTGCAAGATCTTTGCCCTTAATAAGGTGGTTCAGGTGTAAAAGAAATCATAAGGAGATTTGTGTATGCATATATAATTGCACTTTCACTTTCAAAACCTCATTTTGACGCCATTTGTGTTGTTTGTAACATTCCCCAAAATCCTCGTACTAATGATATCAATAGTATTTTGGGACATTAAAGCATGTATATGTAAGTTAAATCCTGGTAAGGCATGTTCACAATGACATCCATGAAATTTTACATATATATTTATTTTTAAAATTTGACAACTTTATTGACATTATATAATAATCCTACTAATTGCAAAAATATGATAACTTGCTATTCCACCAACTATTCACCAATTTCTTTCTATGCAATGGTCCTTTGCAAAATTATATAACAGTGCATTACTAAATTAATACTAATTCGGGGCCCTCATCAATAAGTTCACATGTATTTAGTCAAAACTTTTACACATAAACCAATATTCATTGCTACTGATTAGCTTAGTAAACTTATATGGCCAGCTGCCAGTGGCAGTTGTAATGATGAGATCAGATGGACTGGAGCACATGCACAATCCATAATGTTTTTTGGGTGCTTTCTCGGGAAAGAAATCAAATCTCTGCTGTAAATAAACCTCAATCTGAACACTCACATAGGCTATTTGGTCAACAGTCACAAGTGAGGTAGACAATACCTTTGACCTTAACACAAGGAGGCTAAATTGATCTGAAATGGGGTCCACCATCTTGTCTGCCATAGAGAGAGGTAAAAGCCTGAGGAAGCACCAGGTCTGAACCTTGTGTTTCTCTTCCACTAGGGTTGGTTTTTGCTATCACCAGGGGCGTAGCCAGGGCGATGTTGGGGTTAGAACCCCACCCCCCCCTTCAAAGCCCTACATCTTAGTGAAAATTCGATGAAAAGATAGCATCAATAACCTCCATAATGCCGAAAGACCTGCCAAGACAAAAAAGTATATTTTATAGTTAATATGCATATATATATATATATAGAATGTCTTGTTTTTTTATTTTATTTTGCAATTTAAAAGCTTTTGAAGGGCAAAACCACTCCCAAAGGTTAGTATTGGCTATGCCCCTGGGGCTATCACAATCTCTTAAGTACTTTAAAGCTTGTAAACTGTTGAGATGGTCAATATGATCAGAGGTTAAAAAGTATATTTTCGTCCCAAGAAAATAATGTTCAATGCAATATCGGATGAAATGACACCCTGAAAAGATTACATTACCTAGATCTCCGTACACTTCGCTCCCTATAACTTGCTCTTCCTATACCTAATGGTCCCTACACCTTGCTGTCCCATACTGAGTCTCCCAACCTAGTCCATTCCCGGTCGAGCCTTAATTGGATGGCTGTTTCATCCTTCATCGCATTGCCATGGTCTCTGCCTGTCCTAATTAGCCCAACTGGTGCAGAAATACAGGACGTAAAGCCCTAATCACCCACCCCACCCACCCAACCTTGTCCAGACTTGAATGACCTCACCGGTTAACATGATGTAAAACATATCACACGCACAAACTAGCAAGGTAATGTTTTTTTATTCTTTTTTCAATTGTCTTACATATAGCTGGGTTAGGGTTGCTGTCACATGGTTGTGGGAGCAGGGGGCTCAGTGGTAGCGCACTGGCTGCCAACCACTTCGAATCTAGCCCACATTGGAAGGTTGCTTCATCTTATGTCTCCTTTGCACCATGGCAATGAGAGGATAAATAATAATTTGTGTAGCACCCGTTTCAAAAACAAATTCAGCTCAATGCCGCTTGGTTTAAGGAAACCTATTGCCAAAAAATTCTAAAGAAATTAGTCTTTAGTTTTCTTTAATAAAGCTATCATTGGTTCAACTCAGCTTTGTAATGGTTATTGCATAAAGACTGCAAGTTGACCATGGATTGAGGGGTGGGGGCCTAGCTCAGTGGCAGTCCAAAGAGCTTCCAACCACTGGGTTAGGGTTCAATTCCCGGACGAGCCTATGTTGGATGGCTGTTTCATCCTTAGTCTCATTGCCATGGTCCCTACCTGTCCTAATTAGCCCATCAGGTGCAGAAATACAGGACGTAAAGCCCTAATCCACCACAACCACCATGGATTGATAATCTGAGACCAATCCATTGAGACAGAGTGAAAACACCAGACAGACAGTTTCAAGGTTTATTCGACAGACAGAATGTCAACCATAAAACATAGTAAAATACAAGTCATCATACACAGTAATCAGTTCAGACTACAGAGTCCTGAGTGGGGAAACTGAGAAGCAATGGCTGTAATTATGGCAACAGGACCCTATGTCACTGTCCCCTGGCTACTACCCAGCTCTGATTGACTACTACTCTACAATTAGCTTATCTATAGCGGTTGAGGGGGGCACTGTGGCCCGTTGGCCAATCAGATGCTTGGAGATGCAGCTGCTGCCCCCTAGCGGGACATCATTCCTGCTTCAGCAGCCAGTGAGCCAACATCTTTACAATTTGAGGTATTCTGTTAATTTACACCAGAGATGAGGTGCAATGACTTATAACACTCAGGCACCATATTCATTCCTATAATGAGGTAAAACAATTTCTTCTTAATAATAAAAATTTGATATCATGACTGACTTTTTGTCAGAAAATGATAGACATTCATAAACAGATAGACACATTGCCTCTGAGATTATGCATGTGTTGAACCTTTGTGTTCAATAGATTAAAAATATAGGGTTTTGATTCATTGTTGAGTGTTTTCAAATTAGCAAATCTAAGCATTTTTTAAGCATAATTTTAAACCTGTACTTGTAGTGCAGAGTTAAAACAATATCATCAGTATATGACAACAACCTAAGTAACATTTGCCTATGTGACATCCAATGTCTAAATCTTTTAATTTACAGAGTCTATGGTGATAAATATTGAGAATTAAATCGGTGAAAATTGGTATAATTCTGATGTTAATCAGCAGAAATGATTCAAATTGTACAATAAAATGCCTTTTCACCTGAAAAGTCTGTGTCACCTAACTTTAAATTCATATATCAGACATAACCATAATGTATTACGATTTATTAGATCAAATGCTTTTGTGTGGTTGTTGCATTATACCAAAATAATATTGAGGAATATTAATTCACCCTTGGGTGTGGAAAGGTCTCCTAGTCTTTCTTCAAAAATTACAACAGGATGGTTGCGAAAAGGCTTGTTGCATTCAGTACACTGTGTGACGTCATCTCACAGCATTAGTGAAGTGACCTAATTATGGACATTCTTTGCTAGCTTACCTAGTTAAACAAAATAATTGGTTAAACTATGTAGCAGATAGGGCCCTCGAAGGTCCTGGGCCTCCACGCGGCGAGGGTGGAAACACTTGAGGTGAAGTCCTCAATCCCCAGTGGCTAAAACAGGGCAGTGCACATTGCACAAGCTGCTCCAGCTTTACAGGAGGGTGTGTCCCCTACCATACAGGGGAAACACAAAATGAAGATGTCAAATTTACATCCACCAGACCGGCTCGCACGTCACCTGGGTTACCAAGGTGCGCGTCCCTCAGCAGGAAACCAGGCTGAGGTCGAAAAATTGGCTACTGGAATAAATCGAGATGCTAAACGCTCTCGAACAACATCAACTGAATCAGACGAAAAACTGGTAGGAAAGACAGAGGACACTAGTCTGTTGATCCAGACTAACACCAGATACCAAACGGAGACACTGTTAACTCTGAAAGAATTTGGAAGGACTCCTGTAATAGTAGAACCACATAGGGCGATGAATTCAGTCAAGGGAACAGTGCTGTCCCGAGAAAGCCACCTGTGCTCCGATGAAGAACTAAGAGAGTGGCTGTCAGACAGGGAAGTACATGATATCCAGAGAATTAAACTAAGAATAGAACCTCTTGAACTCCTCATTCTGACATTCCACGGGAATTACCTGCCTGACAAGGTATCTGTTGGATTTGAATGGTGCAAAGTTCGCCCACATGTTCCTAATCCACAAAGATGCTTTAAATGCCAAAGTTATGGTCATAGGAATCGAAACTGTAACAGACAGGAAAAATTTGCAAACTGTGGATCTACCGATCTCACTCATACCAGGGAAAATCCCTGCACACTGAACCCCAGATGTGTGAACTGTGACCATAGACATGCGGCATTTGATCGCAGATGTCCAAAATGGATTCTGGAAAAAGAGGTACTGAGGTTGAAAGCCACGCAGAACATCAGCTTTCCTCAGGACCGTAGAATAGCTGAATAATCCATAGGACCAATCACATATGCATCAGTAGTGACATTATCACCAAAACCCAGATCTTAACCTCATAAAAGTGGACCTAGGTCTCCCTCACCCAGATCATCGCCCCGGCGAAAGATTGACTTAGATCCTAATTTCAAATATTCGAAGGCAGGCCAAAGCTTTCAGAAAGTTAATTCAGAATCTCAGTCTTCACAGTCAGACGATCACCTGGCAAGATTCAAGCAGCATGCTACAGATGTCGGAAAAGGACATCTCGTAGCAACATTAGTTCCCACTCCTGAACATAGTATACCTTCTCAGAAAGCACCTTCGAACAATGGAACAAGAGGCAAGGAATAATACCCTCCCAAAACCTGAACAGGAGGGGGCAAGTAATAAAATGCCAATTGTTCCCTTAACAGAAAAGTACTTGAAATAACTATAGCACTGGGTATCATAAAACCGCCATCTAGGCATGGTTGGGCCCCATAAAGTGCATTATCACAAAAAGAGGCAACGAATTTGCAAAAGAAGTAAGTATTCATACAGAATTTTACAATGCATTACAGACTTCACTATGATATTATTAAATTTGTATAACTAACTCATGGACAGTATTATTCAGTGGAACTGTCGTGGTTTCAGAGCCAACTTTGATGAAATAGGTTGCATGGTCCTAGACTTACACCCCAGTGTTTTCTGTCTACAGGAAACTTTTCTGAAACCCCCGAATAGTTTAAAACTGAGACAATATCATATGTATAATACATATGGCAATATTGCCCAGGAGAGAGCCACTGGTGGCTCATCAATTTTAGTTAAAAATGAAATCATTTATACCCATATTGCTCTTAACACAAACCTTCAGGCTACAGCAGTTCGTCTGAACCTAAATGAAACATTCAATATATGTTCCTTATATATTCCTCCACCCTTTTACCTTACAGCCAGTGATTTGCATAATCTTTACAATCAACTTCCTGAACCGCGTCTTATTCTAGGAGATTTAACAGCCATAACGAATTGTGGGGAAGCACTCCCTCAACTACAAAGGAAAAACCATTGAATATTTTCTTAATGACCACATCCTTTGCTTGTTCAATGATGGTTCACCCACATATCTTCACCCAGGTCATGGAACATTTTCATCAATAGACCTTAGTAGAGGCTATTAAAAACCGTAAGAGAAATCACAGCTGACCATTAGCAATCTGAATAATTTTAAGTGCCTGAGAGCCAAAGCACGTAGAATTGTCAGCCAAAAAAAAAACGTAGTTGCTGGAGAGACTATGTCTCCGGACTCATTGAAAGAACTCCTAGCAATAAATAAACTTTGAATAAAGTCTGGAAAATTATTAAGAAAATTGATGGAAAGAACCTAGCTTCACATGTAAGCATTCTAGAAATGAATGGAGAACATCTCTCCTCACCAGAACAAATATCTAACGGGTTAGGAGAACAGTTTGCTTACAACTCCTCATCAGAGAACTATACAAGAGAATTCCAATGGTATAAGGCTCAAGCTGAGAGATCAACCCTAAATATACAGTCTGATAACAGCGAAGATTATAACTCATACATCACCTTAGAAGAACTTTAGAAGGCCATCTCAAAAGCGACTGACTCTGCAACAGGTCCTGATAATATACATTATCAAATCTTAAAACACCTACCTCAATCCTCTTTTAAGATATTACTCTATATCTTCAATCAAATTTGGGAGCAGGGATGTCTTCCATCCCTCTGGAAACAAGCCACAGTCATCCCAATTCCCAAGCTGGGAAAGAATCATAGTGATCCTATGAATTATCGACCAATAGCCTTAACCAATTGTCTATGTTAGACAATGGATAGCCCACTCAGGTGCTGATGAGGCGTTAAACAAAAAGACACACACACACATGTAAGACAATGGAACGAATTGTTACAGATAGACTGGTTTGGTTCCTGGAGTCCAACCAGCTTTTTACAGAATTCCAATCTGGATTCCGCCGTCACAGGAGCACATTAGATCATTCAATCAGACTGGAAACTTATGTTAGAGATGCTTTCATAAACAGAGAACACCTAGTAGTTATATTCTTTGACCTAGAAAAAGCCTATGACACTACATGGAAATATGGAATAATGAAAGATCTCCACAACTTAGGGCTTCGAGGTCGCCTTCCAGTTTTCATCGGATCTTTCCTACAGGATCACTCTCTTTAAGATCCGAGTGGAATCAATGATGTCAAGCTCCTACTATCAGGAGAATGGAGTACCTCCGGGTAGTATTCTCTCGCCCACCCTCTTTAAAGTCAAAATCAACAGTATAGTATATTCCATCTCAGAAAATCTCATGTCATTCCTATATGTTGACGATTTCCTCATTGCATACCCTTTCAGATATATGTTAACTATACAACGACAACTGCAATTGAATCTGAATAGGATTCACAAATGGTCACTTGAAAATGGCTTCAAGTTCTCTAAACAGAAGACAGTTTGTATGCCTTTCTGTTATTTACCATCCAGATCCATCACTAATAATCGACAACTGTCAAATAAAAGTGGTGAATGAAACAAAATTTTTGGGTGTACTTCTTGACTCCAAATCGTCTTTCATTCCGCATATCAAAGCACTGAAAGCAAAGTGCCTGAAATCAATGAACCTCCTTACAGTAGTGATCAAATATAATTGGGGTGGGAACACAACGGTCCTCCTTCATCTCTATCGAGAAATTCTCGTTCTCGACTTGATTATGGGTCTGTGGTATATGGCTCTGCCAGACCATCTTATCTAAAATGCCTGAACTCTGTCCATCATCAAGGGTTGTGACTAAGCTTAAGAGCTTTTCGTACATCTCCTGCAGAGAGCTTATATGTACTGGCAGGGGAACCTCCGCTTTCCCTTCGTCGTATCAAGTTGTACATGCAATACATACAAAAAGTAGCATCAACTCCAACAAATCCAACATATGATGTAATATTTCCTCCAAAGTACATGCATCATTATGAATCTTGTTCAAACGCCATTCGACCACTGGGATTACGGATGAAATTCTATCTTGATGCTGCAAAAATTGATACTACAATCATTGCCAAGACGGAAGTACCACCAATTCCGCCATGGATTCTCCCAGTCTTCAAAGTTATACTTAATCTGGCAGAGCTTAAGAAAAGCGAAACCAATCCTGCAGACTATCAAAACCTATTTTATACTATAAGGTTTAAATACGAATCGTACAAATTTCTATACACAGATGGCTCAAATATGGAAAGACGAGTAGGCTGTGCAGTCACCTGCATGTTAAACCATTATAGCTGAATGTCGCCTTCCAGACCACTGCTCAATATACACTGCAGAATTGACAGCTATTTAACTTACCTTAAAGAACATCGAGGACTCAGAATCAAATTATTATGAAGGGAATGAAAAAGCAGACCTGGCAGCAAAAAGGGCTTTTACAAGATATTTTATTATTTATTTATCTTTATCCTTTAGCTAGCCGAGTGGTGGCCTTTGTAAGTCCTGAGCTTCCTTGTGGCAAGAGTGGACTATGGATGGAAACCTCGCACCCCAGTGACCAATACAGGGCTTAGTGCAATGCACATGCTCTACTCCCTAAAGCTAGCTCTCCCTCAACGTAGCTCACCCTACATCCAGCTTTCTCTACACCTAGCTCTCTCTATAAATAGCACTTCCCTGTCTTGCTCTCCCGATTGCTATTCAATTCGGCCTTCGGCCAGTTCGGCCCGGCCGAAACGACCCATTTAGCAGGGTCAGTTCAGCCTACAAAAAAAGTCAGTTTGGCTCCATATACATTAGCATTGAGCACTGTTGAGGCCGAACAGGCCCCGTTCTGTCCATTCGGTCTAAGAAATGAGTCTATTCGGCTCTGACGAAATAATACTTTATCTGCCCTTATCATCCCCACCCCCCTGTCGCCGCTAAGAAATATATTATCTTGATAAGTAATCATGATAGAACACCTACTTGTTCGCCGTAATGAGCCCTTTTAAAACAAAACACGTTTATTTTTATTTATGCTGGCTTACACAAACAGTAGACCTGAGTAACATAAGTATGCACTTAACATGAGTATTTATGCATTTAACATGGTTTACAACCCTAATGTAGCCTATACAACATATATATGATATTTCCTAAAGCAGCACATTTGAATTGTATTAATATTTAGATTTTTATCTAAATATGCAAATTTATTAGTAAATATAATATAAATTAAAACAAACATAAATGTGAGTTTTATTTGTGATTTCATCATCACATTCTTTCAATTAATATCACAAAGCATTTCCAATTGCATTCAATTCTTTCAAAGCATCAATAATAGAAAAAAATTTAATTAAGGATTGCACTTAAACATTACAAATTTCATTATACATTAAAACCGATTCCTTTCATTGAAAATTGCACTTAACCGATTCCATTCATTAAAGATTGCACTTAAAGCAGGAAGCCGAAACGTCTCAATTACGGGGGCCGAACCGTCTTGTTTTTTAGATCGATTTGGCCCCCAATAAATAGGGAGCCGAATGGACTCAGCTAAAAAACCGAACCGACTCAGCTGGCAGGCCGAATGGTCTTGTTTTGGCGAGGCCGAACAGGCTCAAGGCCGAAACAACCTGCTACCGCTCTCCCTACCTTGTCTAGACTTGAGGGTGCTGTTTAGGTTGGGTTTGTGTTTCCGGAAACATGTAGAAAAGTTTATTCTATCATACACAGAATCAATTTTATAAATAGTTCTCCCTGTGAATCAACAGCCAGGGCTCATGAGCTGTTAGTAGGTATCTTGCATTTAAAACAAAAAGGCATTTGAAGCAAATGTCTCCGGCTTTTTTTAAACAATGTACACTGTAAAGAGCATCAAATAAAACAACAACTGTTCAGGTTTTAGGACTGAACAAGCATCGGTACCAACACTTGTGATTGCCAAGTGAGGCAGTTTTTTCTCGACATAAGGCTCTACTTGATGTCCTGTACACCTCTATGCTGGTTCCAAACTGTCTGAAAAGAAACATACTTCAAAAATGTATCCGTCAAGATTTTCATACATGGAACTGCATGATGCATCCATATCCATGAAACTATCAGAGTAGTGGCCCTTGAAAGTCCTGAGCCCCCTCAGACAAATGAGGACTATACGTGAAGACCCACACCCCAGTGGCCAATACAGGGCTCTGTGCAATGCAAATTCTATTCCCAACACCTAGATCTCCCTCAACCTAGCTTTCGCATTCTCTACGCCTAGCTCTCCCTATGACTAGCGTTCTGTACCAGGCTCTTCCTGCATTCAGCTCCTTCTGCACAAAGCTCTCCCTTCATTTAACTCTGGACTTCCAACCACTGGGTCCCGGGTTCAATTCCCGGTCGAGCCTATGGTCCCTACCTGTCCTAATTAGCCCATCAGGTGCAGAAATACAGGACGTAAAGCCCTAATCCACCACCACCACCATTTAACTCCCTACCTAGCTCTCCCTATTTAATCTAGACTTGAAAAACCTCTCTGGTCAACATAGTCATTAAACATAGTACCATACACACAAACACTAGCAGTAAAAAGCCTGTTGTTATTTGTTTTTTCAGTTGTCTTACATGTGATATGTTTCTTAGTATTTATAACCAAACACTTAACAGGTGTATATGGAGAAACAATAATAAGTATTGGGAGTCAATTGAAGGTACATGGCAATACTATGATCAAATATTTAATAATTGTATGCAGATGAATTGTACAACATTTAAGGCTGTCATTGCTCCATATGGGATGCTAAGGAATATGAAGGAGGCAACAGAAGTTTTTAGCATTTTTTCCAGATTGTCAATTATTAATGAAAAAAAAGAAAGACGAAACAAATGTCAAAATGAAGCTTGAAAGTGATAGTACTATAATCTAGATATATCATTGGCAAAATGTTACTGATGTAAGGATCATAGAGTCATTGGTATGAGGGTGTGAAAGAATACCAAATTGATATATTTTCCTTATTATATAAAATTAATGTCATTAATGGTCATGAAACCCCAAAGAGGTATCTCAAAACTATTTCAGACATATTCTTATTAAGTTTTGTATGCATGTAGCTGCAGTAGTGTGTGAGTCCTGCTCTGGAAATTTTTATGTTTTTTTTAAATTTTTCTCTAAATGTTTTAAAACACAGCTGAGATATGTCAATTTGACTATAAAGATTCACAGCTAAGCTATATAGAGCAATAACATATAAATTATTTTGTCGGGGTTAGTGCATTATTGCTAGAGTTCTGCTCCGGAAACTTAAGTTAACACAATTTTTAGCATTTTTTCTGATTTTCCATTATTATGTAATCAGCATTAATGAATATCAAAATGAAGTTTGGTGAAAATAATATAATTTAGATATGTTATTGGTACAATTTCATTCATTTAAGATAAATACTGTCTTTTGTAAGGAGGTTTGAAAAAAGTAGGAATTTTTCCTATTTTGCTCTAATTTCGAAATTGCTTTAGTATTTATGGCCATGAGACCCCAAAAGCCACCACTACATTATTGTAGACATATTTATGACAAAGTTTTAAGTATGTAGGAGCAGTAGTGTCAGATTTCTGCTTCGGAAACGAAAATAATTATATTTTCGAAATTTTGTACAACATAGCCAGAATATGTCAGTGTGACTATCAAAAGTAACCTTTAGGCCATATAGTGTATTACTGTATGAAATTTTGTAAGGGTAAGTGCATTAGTGTTAGATTTCTGCTCCGGAAACAAAAGTGCTACACCCGCCAGCCGGCCTGCTCGCCCGCCTGCCCGTCTACCCACTGGACAGACATTGATGCAATGGTTAGAAATGTGGAAACATGCAATGTAAAAACACCACATACCACATAAGGTGCATCATCATACATTATAATCTCATCAAAAGTTAAATCCTGTGTGGTTGATGTTCAATTATTTGGTCATGTCATTTCACTTAATGGAGTAAAAATTTAGTTTTCTAGCCAAAAACGTATGAGCCAAATATCTTAAATGTCTCTAACTAAATTTTCTACATTTTTCATTAAAATGAAACATGGACCATAAAATTCCATGCTGTTTGGGCAGTTCTAAATTGTGTTAAATTTTTATCTTTAACACTGAAGTTTATTCGATTCTGTAATTCTCTTTTGATGACCAAATGGTGATTTATGGAAATGCCATGGCATCAAAGAGGGCATTAATAAGGAAGTAGTACTAAAGCCTAGATCTCACATAGCCGGAAACGTCAATGTAAAGAGCCAGAACGGCCACGGAAAGCATTCCGTAGGTTTACGTAGGATTATGTGAGGTTTTCGTGGGTTTACTTCCCCTTCCCTCGCTTTCATGGCTGTTCTGTCACATTCCGGCTATAGCCACGGAAATTTTAAACATGCATGAAAATTCTGTGAAACCGAGCCGGAAAGATTATTATGCAATGAATACTTGATTAATACTTGGATCATAAGCCGCAGTCGGCGGATCATATGCCGCAGCGGATCATATGCCGCAGTCAGCGGATTGTCCGTCGTCTTCCATGGATTTCCGTCACTTTCCGTTAGCTTCCTTCAGCTTTTGTCAGCTCTTACTTTGTCTTCTGTTGGCTTTCATCAGTTATACGTGACTTACGGCGTCTTGAATCATCCGGCTATGTGTGATCCCTCTTATGTAGCTTCCACGGCAGGAGCTACGTAAGCACCCACATATGATCGCCGGATATCGGTCACATACGCCAACACATACGTAGCCATATGTCAATGCCTAGCCACTTTTTTTTGTCGAGAATCCTTGGCATATATGTCAACTTTTGTTCGACGTATCAACCACGGAATTTTCCGTCACTTGACGGCTATGTGAGATCTAGGCTTAAGCTCACAGTATGGACATATAATCTTCATATTATATAAATTATTTTCTCATGTTACTTGTTGCTTTAGTAACTTACATGTCAAGCAAGAACATTTATTTGCATACTGACAGTGTCATGTAGCAATATGTCATGATGATGGTATATAATATGAATTATGATTGGAGCTATTAATTAGACATATTAGCAACAGGACATTTATACTCGAGTCAATATGTTTCTTTAACCATGTGATTCAAATCCATATGTGTGATTGTACTACTGTTCCCGGATCACATAATATGTTTTCAATTACCAAAAATAAACATTACACTAAATTTTAATGTAGTTCCTAGTTGATCATTAAATATTTATCATATTTGTCACTCCTATTCCCCCACTGGTTACTGATGTAACAATGTCATATAATGTCGGATATCACAGAGTTATAGTGCCACTAAACATCTGGTGACATAAAAATTTGGCATGTCCATTTGATTGTGCATTCAAACATTCAATTTTATTTTTATCATGTTTATATGACATCAAATCAAACATATTGGAAAACTTTATAAACATACATTGTAGCTTGGTTCAATATTTCCAGTTATTTGGTGTTCTCAGCAGCTGTGTGGTCTAGTGGTTAGACGCTAGTCCTTTGAAGGATCTAGGTTCAACCCTGTGTCTGTGTCTCAGTGCTACTGGGTCTGAAGCTTAGTCAGGTTATATGAACAGCTACCAGAGACAGACATAATAATAAGATGATGAGCTTTGCAGTCTACACCATGTTACACATTTGCCTCATGGGTGGGGTCTTTTATTTGCCTCAGCATAGACACCAAGTACAAGGAAACCCCCAATTTGACATGTGCGATCAACACTCCGCTGGGATAAAGCTCATGCAACCTTGAAATGCAAAATCCCAGTTGGATGTCTTTCAGAGGAGTCATTAAATTGGTGCTACCTTGTACTCAGTGTCTATGCTGAGGCGAGTAAAAGACCCCACCAAAAGGGTAAATGTGCTACATGGTTGGACTCCCCCTACTCACTGCATCAATCAACCCTTCGAGTGGCAAGAAATTGCCTTAGATAGCTGCACTTTCAATTTCCATTTCTCTATCACAAACAAGAGTTGTTGTCTGATATGGGTTTCACTGTAGGCGTTATAGGTTTAACTGCATGTAGCTAATGCCTATTATGTACATATAACAGTGTTGGCGTTCTGGTCCAGAGACGAAGCATGATGTCTGCCACTTCCCCATCCGCCCACCCAGCACATGGAAAACTCCTTACCAAAGCAAATACAATACCTTTTGGTAATGTTCTGCCGAGGGTAGAAACCTGCCTTTTTTTTTACTATTCATAGTTCTTGGACTGTGGTTCCGGGAAGTACAACTGCATGATATCGCCCATATTTCTTTTTAGACAAAGCTGCAGTCAGTGATGGTTTACCTACTGAGTGTTATAAATATGCAAGCGAAAAACTCAAAGGACTTTTCGGCTCAGTCTTCAACTATATATTAGATAGCGGAGAATATCCCTTACAATGGTCAGAAGGGCTAATAACAGCCTTACACAAAAAGGGAGATCCCTCAGATCCAGATAACTACAGAAAAATAACTGTTAACGTTGTTATAGGAAAAGTCTTTGATTCTATACTTAATGCCCGTCTATATTACAAAAACGAAGCTCTAATTATTGATGATACATATCAATTTGGGTTTACGCCAGGGGCCAGCACAACAGACTGTTTGTTTGTACTTGACACTATAATTAGATACCAACAAAAGAAGCGAAAACCTATATATCTTTGTTTTGTGGATTTCACTAAAGCGTTTGACTACATTAACAGGAATGCTCTTTACTATAAATTAATGAAACAACAGGTTGGTGATAAAATGCTTAGAGTTATCATGAGTATGTATGACAAAGCTAGTGCAAGAGTGAAACATCTAGGAAACACTAGTGATCCTATCGATAGTAAATGTGGTGTTTTGCAAGGGGGAATTCTCAGTCCAAAACTCTTTAATGAATTCTTATATGACTTACCCACTTACCTAAATGAATAGAATGGCATAAAAATAAATGATCTGTCCTTCACACACCTATTATATGCAGATGATATAGTTCTTGTAGCAGACTGTGAGACATCATTTCATAGTAAATGTAGGTAAAACTAATGTAATGAAAATAGGTGATAATTCACAGCATCAGTTGAAAAATTAATTGAAAATGTAGAAACCTTCAAATACCTGACCAACAAACGTATATATATTGACCAACAAACGTAATATTCACAGTAAAATGGGAAAATACCTTGCAACTCAGGCCCAGAAAGCATTGTTTGCGCTTCAAGGAGACACTAAACATTCTTTAGGATATATAACCCCAAAACTAGCGATGAAAATGTTTGATACATATATTTTGCCTATTCTTGAATATAATTGTGAAATTTGGAGTAACGTGAAGCCAATTGATGATATAGAAAAAATACAAATAGGATATCTTAAAAATATGCTAGGAATACGAAGACAAACACCAACATTGGCAGCTTATAGTGAAACTGGCAGATTTCCATTGCATGTCAGACAACAGGTTAGAATGGTAAACTACTGGCTAAAACTGAAACGCCTACCTGATAGCTGTATACTTAAAAAATGTTTAAATATTCATGAAAATGCACTAAGTTCAGGTCAGAGTAGTTGGCTAAGAAAAGTTAAACAAATTATTACTGAATTTGTACAAATTGAGGACTTGAATACAATTGCTAGAACATTTGCAGTAAACATATACACTAAAACGCAAGAGAACCTATTGGCAAAAATATATGACTCTATCCAGCAACCAAAACTTAGAACATATAAACTCAGCAAACCAGATTATAGAATTGAACCATACCTTCTGTTAAACTTGGGTAGAAAAACTTATAATAAAATAGCTAGATTCAGAACCAGTTCCCATAACCTTCGTATAGAAACAGGTAGACATGAAAGACCATTAATACCTGTAGAAGAGAGACTATGTACGAAATGTAACCTAAATGAAGTTGAGGATGAGATACACTCATTAATAATATGTCCAAATAACACATCACTGCGCCTACGACTGTTTGATCTGAATGACACCAATAAATTTATATCTATCATGTGCTCAAAGGAATCTGAGCTACTGAGGTGCCTGGGAAAATTCTTTATTGATATTGATATGTGAGTTATATGTTCTCCATCTTCTGACACAGTACAGTATATATACATAGATGTTACTATAAACATTTAAAAAAAAAAAAAAAAAAATTATAAAAAATTTAAGTTTGGGGGCTGGAACCGCGTTACTAGTATAGCATATCTAGTTTACAAACTTTATTTGAACATTTCTGTATTTTCTGTATTTCTGTATTTTCTGTTCTTTATTTTATTTATGACATATATATCATGGATGATATTTTACTGTCAATAAAAATTATATATAATAATAAATTAAACTAAATTGTCATTTTCATTGGTTTGAGATGTGTATAATGTTGTATTACTTTATCGATGAAGACAAGTAATGTTCCCCAATTCGTAAAAAAAATATAATTATCCTGTGGAGCTCTCAAAGGACATGGTAAGAAAAAAAAAAGTATATTCAAATGTCTGAAGATAGATTTTTATTTATTCGAACAATGATATTCTTTGTTCAGACAAGGATATTATTGTTCAGACAAGGAATATTAACGTCTGAAAGTAATCATTTGTGGTCAAGCAGGATAAATTGTCTGATATTATGTTTCAAAATCGTAGGATAAATTGTCTGATATTGTGTTCCGAAATCTTATCGTTATCAGTATATGCAACTTGTGGCGGCACTCTGACAACATCCAGAGGAATAATCAGTTCTCCCAATCACCCAAGTTATTACCCAGCCAGGGAGAACTGTGAATGGGACATCACTCTGGATGAAGGAAAAACGGTCTCACTGGTTTTCACTGATTTTCACTTGGAATCACAGTCAACATGTAACTATGACAGTGTCACGGTAATTTTCCATTTTTGCTCTCATAAAATTTCTCAGCGCAATAGCTAGGTGCAAATCTGACATGGTGCTAACAGCAGCATATGGATGGATTCTTTAACTTGAAATAAGGTACATACAGATCTGAGTTTTTAATTTGAATTCAAATTTATTGACCACAAAAAAAAGGAGGGTTCCAAACATTATCACATTACCAAATTAAGACAAAATCTGTATATCATTTGTATATGGCATTGTTTCATATGTACAGTAAACAATATCTTTATGTAATAATTCATAGGTCTATGATGGCATTTCAAGGATTGGAAAATTCTGTGGAAGCACTATTCCAGGCATCGTTCAGTCTTCAGGAAGGTCCATGAAGATTGTATTTAAGACGGATGCTTCACGACAATTTGCAGGGTTTCAGGCCATGTACTATGCAGGTAATCAAATCACACATTATCACAAACTTAATTCTTTTTTTGAGAACTATTTATCAATCTACATTAATTTTTTATGATACTTGGTCTGCCTGTGATAAAGCATTGGAATGTGCAAAGAGATTATCTTTAAGAATGTGAACCAATTAATTACAAAGTTCTTTTTTGTTTCTCCAAATCAACTTTTCAATCAGTTTTTTTTACCATATGGTAATGATATGTAGTATTGATAGATAGATAGATAGATAAGTTATTTACATATGGTGGCAGACACCTAATAGGTATTTATGCCTTTTACAAAAACATTGATTTATATCTTATCATCTTTTTTATTGTACAGTTTAGGCTTATAATATTCTTATTGGAGAAGTACTATCACATTGGCATTTTAAAGAAATCATATCATTGTATGTTTTTTTTGTGAACACAATCAAAAAAGTATTTGCACTAAAATAAAGCAAATGTTTTATAAATGATATTCTCACTGAAAAGGCAAATTACTAATATTTACATATGCTTTTATATTATGCCATGCAGCTGGGCACTCTTGTGGACAAGTTCTCACTGCACCAGGGGGAGTCATAACCTCTCCCTCTTATCCTAACCTTTACCAACACAATGAAAACTGCACATGGAACATTAGAGTAGAAAGCGGAAAAGTTATCTCTCTTTTTTTCATTAACTTAGTCTTGGAAGGATGTTGTGGTTGTGGCAGTGTTACAGTAATTATCCACATTTTCATTTTTATTTATTTATCATTTTATTTTTGTTGTTTATCGATTTATTCTTAAGAATGCTGCTGATTCACTGTTGCATTCAGCTGGCAATAAGTAGAGTGAAGTAAGACTTTGTCAGTATCTTTTAATATATACCAGTATTTACTATGACAAATTTACTGTTCATCTTTGTATACCAAATCTCAGGTGTACGATGGAAATTCCAAACATTCTCAAATCATTGGAAAGTTCTGTGGAAATACTCTTCCAGACAAAGTTCAGTCTTCTGATAATTTCATGAGGATTGTATTTAAGACTGATGATTCAGTACGATCCATGGGATTTCGAGCAGTTTACTATACAACATCGCCTTCAGGTATATTTGTTTTCTGAAATACTTATTACTAACATGTGTGACATTTATTAGTGCATATGAAATTCTGAAACCTTGACATATAAACCTATATAATCATCTAAACAAACATATTTTAAAAAAAAGGCTTTCTAGGAGAAAACAATACAATGTCATGAAACATGTGTATTTTGAAACATCTTTGCACTGAGTGAGACTGGGTGAGACTGGGTTAATTTGTCCATATATTGGATTCATTTGATACTTTATGCCATGCCCAGGTGAATTGTCTCCCCTGTACAAGACTTTCCCGGAAAATGAACTGAATGCAGGACTATTTTCAGTACCTATTCTACAGGGCACTATAAATGTTATTTGACCTGAGGGAGTTATAGTTGCTCTATAGTGTCAACTATCACTCCCTCGGGTCATATAAAATTTCTAGGGCCCCGAAGTGACAAGAATTATTTTTTTACTGAAGCTTCTTTTGGTTCTGAGAAACAAAAAGAAAGTTTACACCAGCTCCTTTCAGTCTTCAGATGTTTGCTAAAACCCAAGTTTAGGATAAATTTGCTTAAAACCAAGGCATTTTACATTTAGGCTTATAATACCTTGTTTTTCTGCCAAAATCCATGAAATCATTCATTCAGCACTGGTGAGTAGTGACATCACAATCAATAAACAATGGTGATGACATCACAAATGGCAACTATAATGAGGAGGCAGTCACTATTCTTTAGGTATAGTGCCCCCAGGGCAAGAGAACTTTCTAAGCAATGTCATGTGACGTTGTTTTAGTCAGTCACAGCTCATGAGACATTGCAGAGGTATAATAAAAGGGAATATACTGAATTAGCTAATAAATCTGAGGCATGGGATAAAGAGATCATAACATTACACGGGTTGATTCAATATATCCCTCTATCAATATAAATACTAAGTCTCAGGGGTACATCAGGGATGTAGTACATCAACCCATAATCTTTGTGTTTCAAAATTGGTGCAACAGAATGTGGAAGAAATCTTACTGCACCGAGAGGAATGATCACTGTACTTCCATACCCAAATGACTACCCGAATATCGATGAGTGTGTCTGGGACATCTCCATGGATGCAGGAAACATTACTACTCTTGTTTTTGTTAATTTTGATTTGGGAGAACGTTCAACTTGTGAAAATAGCAATGTCACAGTAATTATCAATATTTTTTATTTATTTCTGGACATTAAAAGTATTTTTTTTAGAGTCAAATTTGATAATCTGATTTATAGTGGAAATAATTCACCAACTTGTCATCTTTGGTCTTCTTTCAAAATTATTTTTACTCTGATATTATTATTATAATTTCTATATAATACGTTTATATATATATACATTATTGGTACATGTTGCAACAAATAATTTTATGTGGTCACAGCAAATAAAGAATATCGGGATTGTTATTATTCATTGCCTAATAAAAATACATTTGAATATCTAACTATGCCTCTTTAGGACTAGCTCAGTTAATATTTTTATTGTCATTCTTAGGTGTACGACGGTAAAACAGAGACGTCCTCAATGATCGGCAAGTTCTGTGGGAGCGCTCTTCCAGAGAAAATTCAGTCTTCTGGAATGTTCATGAAGGTTGTGTTCAGGACAGATCATTCCATAGAACACTCTGGATTTCAAGCTGTGTATTATGCAACTAAACAACTTACAGGTATGGTTTGTAAGAATTTGAAATGTATTAACATTGCAGCATAATTGCTCTCACAAATATCCTTCACTGTAATTAGTTTCTGTTTTACTGCAAGATACCGTAAATCTATCCTGTGGCATAATACTATCGAATTTACAGCTAAGGTTTAGATAACTTAAGACATGCATGTACCCTAATTTTACATTGAACATCCTTTGTTCCACCTGACGGTACCAAGGTAAGGTGCTAAAAGTTTGTCATAAGAGGTATAATATGAGGGAATATATTGAATTAGCTAATAAATCTGAGGCATGGGATAAAGAGATCATAACATTACACGGGTTGATTCAATATATCCCAAATATACCCTCCCCCTCCCTCTATCACTATAAATACTAAGTCTCAGTGGTATATCGGGGATATACTACATCAACCCATAATCTTTGTGTTTCAAAATAGGTGCACCAGAATGTGGAAGAAATCTTACTGCACCGAGAGGAATGATCACTGTACTTCCATACCCAAATGACTACCCGAGGATCGATGAGTGTGTCTGGGACATCTCCATGGATGAAGGAAACTTTACTACTCTTGTTTTTGGCAATTTTGATTTGGGAGAAAATTCAACTTGTGAAAATAGCAGTGTCACAGTAATTATCAATATTTTTTATTTATTTATGGACATTAAAATGCTTTCTTTAGAGTAAAATTTGATAATCTGATGTATATTGGAAACAATTCACCAACTTGTCATCTTTGGTCTTCTTTTAGAATTATTTTTGCTCTGATATCATTATTATGATTTCTTTGTAATACGTTTATATTTATAAATTCTTTGTGCATGTCACAACAACTAATTTTATGTTGTCACAGCAATAAAGAGTATCGGGATTGTTATCATTCATTGCCTAATAAAAATACATTTGAATATCTAACTATGCCTCTTTAGGACTAGCTCAGTTAATATTTTTATTGTCATTCTTAGGTGTACGACGGTAAAACAGAGACGTCCTCAATGATCGGCAAGTTCTGTGGGAGCACTCCTCCAAAGAAAATTCGGTCTTCTGGAATGTTCATGAAGGTTGTGTTCAGGACAGATCATTCCATAGAACACTCTGGATTTCAAGCTGTGTATTATGCCACTAAACAACTTACAGGTATGGTTTGCAAGAATTTGAGTATTAACATTGCAGCATAACTGCTCTCACAAATATCCTTCACTGTAATTATTTTCTGTTTTATGGCAAGATACCGCAAATCTATCCTGTGGCATAATACTGTCGAATTTACAGCTAAGGTTTAGATAACTTAAGACATGCATGTACCCTAATTTTACATTGAACATCCTTTGTTCCACCTGACGGTACCAAGGTAAGGTGCTAAAAGTTTGTCATAAGAGGTATAATATGAGGGAATATATTGAATTAGCTAATAAATCTGAGGCATGGGATAAAGAGATCATAACATTACACGGTTTGATTCAATATATTCCAAATATACCCTCCCCCCCCCCTCTATCACTATAAATACTAAGTCTCAGTGGTATATCGGGGATATACTACATCAACCCATTATCTTTGTGTTTCAAAATAGGTGCACCAGAATGTGGAAGAAATCTTACTGCACCGAGAGGAATGATCACTGTACTTCCATACCCAAATGACTATCCGAGGATCGATGAGTGTGTCTGGGACATCTCCATGGATGAAGGAAACACTACTACTCTTTTTTTTGTCAATTTAGATTTGGGAGAAAATTCAACTTGTGAAAATAGCAGTGTCACAGTAATTATCAATATTTTTTATTTATTTCTGGACATTAAAAGTATTCTTATTAGAGTAAAATTTGATAATCTGATTGATAGTGGAAATAATTCACAAACTTGTCATCTTTGGTCTTCTTTCAAGATTATTTTTACTCTGATATTATCATTATAATTTCTGTATAATACGTTTATATATATACATTATTGGTACATGTTGCAACAAATAATTACATGTGGTCACAGCAAAT
Source organism: Alitta virens (assembly GCA_932294295.1). Classification (NCBI taxonomy): domain Eukaryota; kingdom Metazoa; phylum Annelida; class Polychaeta; order Phyllodocida; family Nereididae; genus Alitta; species Alitta virens. The sequence goes on along the minus strand of OW028585.1, from coordinate 30,949,222 downwards.
AAAGAATATCGGGATTGTTATTATTCATTGCCTAATAAAAATACATTTGAATATCTAACTATGCCTCTTTAGGACTAGCTCAGTTAATATTTTTATTGTCATTCTTAGGTGTACGATGGTAAAACAGAGACGTCCAAAATGATCGGCAAGTTCTGTGGGAGTGCTCTTCCAGAGAAAATTCAGTCTTCTGGAATGTTCATGAAGGTTGTGTTCAGGACAGATCATTCCATAGAACACTCTGGATTTCAAGCTGTGTATTATGCCACTAAACAACTTACAGGTATGGTTTGTAAGAATTTGAGTATTAGCATAGCAGCATAACCGCTCTCACATATATCCTTCACTGTAATTAGTTTCTGTGTTATGGCAAGATACCGCAAATCTATCCTGTGGCATAATACTATCGCATTTACAGCTAAGGTTTAGATAACTTAAGACATGCATGTACCCTAATTTTACATTGAACGTCCTTTGTTCCACCTGACGGTACCAAGGTAAGGTGCTAAAAGTTTGTCATAAGAGGTATAATATGAGGGAATATAGTGAATCAGCTAATAAATCTGAGGCATGGGATAAAGAGATCATAACATTATATGGGTTGATTCAATATATCCCAAATAAACCCTCCCCCTCCCTCTATCACTATAAATACTAAGTCTCAGTGGTATATCGGGGATATACTACATCAACCCATAATCTGTGTTTTAAAATAGGTGCACCAGAATGTGGAAGAAATCTTACTGCACCGAGAGGAATGATCACTGTACTTCCATACCCAAATGACTACCCGAGGATCGATGAGTGTGTCTGGGACATCTCCATGGAAGCAGGAAACTTTACTACTCTTGTTTTTGGAAATTTTGATTTGGGAGAAAATTCAACTTGTGAAAATAGCAGTGTCACAGTAATTATCAATATTTTTTATTTATTTCTGGACATTTAAAGTATTTTTATTAGAGTAAAATTTGATAATCTGATTTATAGTGGAAATAATTCACAAACTTGTCATCTTTGGTCTTCTTTCAAGATTATTTTTACTCTGATATTATCATTATAATTTCTGTATAATACGTTTATATATATACATTATTGGTACATGTTGCAACAAATAATTATATGTTGTCACAGCAAATAAAGAATATCGGGATTGTTATTATTCATTGCCTAATAAAAATACATTTGAATATCTAACTATGCCTCTTTAGGACTAGCTCAGTTAATATTTTTATTGTCATTCTTAGGTGTACGATGGTAAAACAGAGACGTCCTCAATGATCGGCAAGTTCTGTGGGAGCGCTCTTCCAGAGAAAATTCAGTCTTCTGGAATGTTCATGAAGGTTGTGTTCAGGACAGATCATTCCATAGAACACTCTGGATTTCAAGCTGTGTATTATGCCACTAAACAACTTACAGGTATGGTTTGTAAGAATTTGAGTATTAACATTGCAGCATAACTGCTCTCACAAATATCCTTCACTGTAATTAGTTTCTGTGTTATGGCAAATCTATCCTGTGGCATAATACTATTGCATTTACAGCTAAGGTTTAGATAACTTAAGACATGCATGTACCCTAATTTTACATTGAACGTCCTTTGTTCCACCTGACGGTACCAAGGTAAGGTGCTAAAAGTTTGTCATAAGAGGTATAATATGAGGGAATATATTGAATTAGCTAATAAATCTGAGGCATGGGATAAAGAGATCATAACATTACTCGGTTTGATTCAATATATTCCAAATATACCCTCCCCCCCCCCCTCTATCGGGCAGGGGCCTAGCTCAGAGGTAGCGCTCTGGGCTTCCAACCGCTGGGTCCCGGGTTCGATTCCCGGTTGAGCCTAAGTTGGATGGCTGTTTCATCCTTCGTCTCATTGCCACGGTCTCTGCCTGTCCTAATTAGCCCAACTGGTGCAGAAATACAGGACGTAAAACCCTAATCACCCACCCACCCACCCCCCCTCTATCACTATAAATACTAAGTCTCAGTGGTATATCGGGGATATACTACATCAACCCATTATCTTTGTGTTTCAAAATAGGTGCACCAGAATGTGGAAGAAATCTTACTGCACCGAGAGGAATGATCACTGTACTTCCATACCCAAATGACTATCCGAGGATCGATGAGTGTGTCTGGGACATCTCCATGGATGAAGGAAACACTACTACTCTTTTTTTTGTCAATTTAGATTTGGGAGAAAATTCAACTTGTGAAAATAGCAGTGTCACAGTAATTATCAATATTTTTTATTTATTTCTGGACATTAAAAGTATTCTTATTAGAGTAAAATTTGATAATCTGATTGATAGTGGAAATAATTCACAAACTTGTCATCTTTGGTCTTCTTTCAAGATTATTTTTACTCTGATATTATCATTATAATTTCTGTATAATACGTTTATATATATACATTATTGGTACATGTTGCAACAAATAATTACATGTGGTCACAGCAAATAAAGAATATCGGGATTGTTATTATTCATTGCCTAATAAAAATACATTTGAATATCTAACTATGCCTCTTTAGGACTAGCTCAGTTAATATTTTTATTGTCATTCTTAGGTGTACGATGGTAAAACAGAGACGTCCAAAATGATCGGCAAGTTCTGTGGGAGTGCTCTTCCAGAGAAAATTCAGTCTTCTGGAATGTTCATGAAGGTTGTGTTCAGGACAGATCATTCCATAGAACACTCTGGATTTCAAGCTGTGTATTATGCCACTAAACAACTTACAGGTATGGTTTGTAAGAATTTGAGTATTAGCATAGCAGCATAACCGCTCTCACATATATCCTTCACTGTAATTAGTTTCTGTGTTATGGCAAGATACCGCAAATCTATCCTGTGGCATAATACTATCGCATTTACAGCTAAGGTTTAGATAACTTAAGACATGCATGTACCCTAATTTTACATTGAACGTCCTTTGTTCCACCTGACGGTACCAAGGTAAGGTGCTAAAAGTTTGTCATAAGAGGTATAATATGAGGGAATATAGTGAATCAGCTAATAAATCTGAGGCATGGGATAAAGAGATCATAACATTATATGGGTTGATTCAATATATCCCAAATAAACCCTCCCCCTCCCTCTATCACTATAAATACAAAGTCTCAGTGGTATATCGGGGATATACTACATCAACCCATAATCTATGTTTTAAAATAGGTGCACCAGAATGTGGAAGAAATCTTACTGCACCGAGAGGAATGATCACTGTACTTCCATACCCAAATGACTACCCGAGGATCGATGAGTGTGTCTGGGACATCTCCATGGAAGCAGGAAACTTTACTACTCTTGTTTTTGGAAATTTTGATTTGGGAGAAAATTCAACTTGTGAAAATAGCAGTGTCACAGTAATTATCAATATTTTTTATTTATTTCTGGACATTAAAAGTATTTTTATTAGAGTAAAATCTGATAATCTGATTTATAGTGGAAATAATTCACAAACTTGTCATCTTTGGTCTTCTTTCAAGATTATTTTTACTCTGATATTATCATTATAATTTCTGTATAATACGTTTATATATATACATTATTGGTACATGTTGCAACAAATAATTATATGTGGTCACAGCAAATAAAGAATATCGGGATTGTTATTATTCATTGCCTAATAAAAATACATTTGAATATCTAACTATGCCTCTTTAGGACTAGCTCAGTTAATATTTTTATTGTCATTCTTAGGTGTACGACGGTAAAACAGAGACGTCCTCAATGATCGGCAAGTTCTGTGGCAGCGCTCTTCCAGAGAAAATTCAGTCTTCTGGAATGTTCATGAAGGTTGTGTTCAGGACAGATCATTCCATAGAACACTCTGGATTTCAAGCTGTGTATTATGCCACTAAACAACTTACAGGTATGGTTTGTAAGAATTTGAGTATTAACATTGCAGCATAACTGCTCTCACAAATATCCTTCACTGTAATTAGTTTCTGTGTTATGGCAAGATACCGCAAATCTATCCTGTGGCATAATACTATCGCATTTACAGCTAAGGTTTAGATAACTTAAGACATGCATGTACCCTAATTTTACATTGAACATCCTTTGTTCCACCTGACGGTACCAAGGTAAGGTGCTAAAAGTTTGTCATAAGAGGTATAATATGAGGGAATATAGTGAATCAGCTAATAAATCTGAGGCATGGGATAAAGAGATCATAACATTATATGGGTTGATTCAATATATCCCAAATAAACCCTCCCCCTCCCTCTATCACTATAAATACTAAGTCTCAGTGGTATATCGGGGATATACTACATCAACCCATAATCTGTGTTTTAAAATAGGTGCACCAGAATGTGGAAGAAATCTTACTGCACCGAGAGGAATGATCACTGTACTTCCATACCCAAATGACTATCCGAGGATCGATGAGTGTGTCTGGGACATCTCCATGGATGAAGGAAACACTACTACTCTTTTTTTTGTCAATTTAGATTTGGGAGAAAATTCAACTTGTGAAAATAGCAGTGTCACAGTAATTATCAATATTTTTTATTTATTTCTGGACATTAAAAGTATTCTTATTAGAGTAAAATTTGATAATCTGATTGATAGTGGAAATAATTCACAAACTTGTCATCTTTGGTCTTCTTTCAAGATTATTTTTACTCTGATATTATCATTATAATTTCTGTATAATACGTTTATATATATACATTATTGGTACATGTTGCAACAAATAATTACATGTGGTCACAGCAAATAAAGAATATCGGGATTGTTATTATTCATTGCCTAATAAAAATACATTTGAATATCTAACTATGCCTCTTTAGGACTAGCTCAGTTAATATTTTTATTGTCATTCTTAGGTGTACGATGGTAAAACAGAGACGTCCAAAATGATCGGCAAGTTCTGTGGGAGTGCTCTTCCAGAGAAAATTCAGTCTTCTGGAATGTTCATGAAGGTTGTGTTCAGGACAGATCATTCCATAGAACACTCTGGATTTCAAGCTGTGTATTATGCCACTAAACAACTTACAGGTATGGTTTGTAAGAATTTGAGTATTAGCATAGCAGCATAACCGCTCTCACATATATCCTTCACTGTAATTAGTTTCTGTGTTATGGCAAGATACCGCAAATCTATCCTGTGGCATAATACTATCGCATTTACAGCTAAGGTTTAGATAACTTAAGACATGCATGTACCCTAATTTTACATTGAACGTCCTTTGTTCCACCTGACGGTACCAAGGTAAGGTGCTAAAAGTTTGTCATAAGAGGTATAATATGAGGGAATATAGTGAATCAGCTAATAAATCTGAGGCATGGGATAAAGAGATCATAACATTATATGGGTTGATTCAATATATCCCAAATAAACCCTCCCCCTCCCTCTATCACTATAAATACTAAGTCTCAGTGGTATATCGGGGATATACTACATCAACCCATAATCTGTGTTTTAAAATAGGTGCACCAGAATGTGGAAGAAATCTTACTGCACCGAGAGGAATGATCACTGTACTTCCATACCCAAATGACTACCCGAGGATCGATGAGTGTGTCTGGGACATCTCCATGGAAGCAGGAAACTTTACTACTCTTGTTTTTGGAAATTTTGATTTGGGAGAAAATTCAACTTGTGAAAATAGCAGTGTCACAGTAATTATCAATATTTTTTATTTATTTCTGGACATTTAAAGTATTTTTATTAGAGTAAAATTTGATAATCTGATTTATAGTGGAAATAATTCACAAACTTGTCATCTTTGGTCTTCTTTCAAGATTATTTTTACTCTGATATTATCATTATAATTTCTGTATAATACGTTTATATATATACATTATTGGTACATGTTGCAACAAATAATTATATGTTGTCACAGCAAATAAAGAATATCGGGATTGTTATTATTCATTGCCTAATAAAAATACATTTGAATATCTAACTATGCCTCTTTAGGACTAGCTCAGTTAAAATTTTTATTGTCATTCTTAGGTGTACGATGGTAAAACAGAGACGTCCTCAATGATCGGCAAGTTCTGTGGGAGCGCTCTTCCAGAGAAAATTCAGTCTTCTGGAATGTTCATGAAGGTTGTGTTCAGGACAGATCATTCCATAGAACACTCTGGATTTCAAGCTGTGTATTATGCCACTAAACAACTTACAGGTATGGTTTGTAAGAATTTGAGTATTAACATTGCAGCATAACTGCTCTCACAAATATCCTTCACTGTAATTAGTTTCTGTGTTATGGCAAGATACCGCAAATCTATCCTGTGGCATAATACTATTGCATTTACAGCTAAGGTTTAGATAACTTAAGACATGCATGTACCCTAATTTTACATTGAACGTCCTTTGTTCCACCTGACGGTACCAAGGTAAGGTGCTAAAAGTTTGTCATAAGAGGTATAATATGAGGGAATATAGTGAATCAGCTAATAAATCTGAGGCATGGGATAAAGAGATCATAACATTATATGGGTTGATTCAATATATCCCAAATAAACCCTCCCCCTCCCTCTATCACTATAAATACTAAGTCTCAGTGGTATATCGGGGATATACTACATCAACCCATAATCTGTGTTTTAAAATAGGTGCACCAGAATGTGGAAGAAATCTTACTGCACCGAGAGGAATGATCACTGTACTTCCATACCCAAATGACTACCCGAGGATCGATGAGTGTGTCTGGGACATCTCCATGGAAGCAGGAAACTTTACTACTCTTGTTTTTGGAAATTTTGATTTGGGAGAAAATTCAACTTGTGAAAATAGCAGTGTCACAGTAATTATCAATATTTTTTATTTATTTCTGGACATTTAAAGTATTTTTATTAGAGTAAAATTTGATAATCTGATTTATAGTGGAAATAATTCACAAACTTGTCATCTTTGGTCTTCTTTCAAGATTATTTTTACTCTGATATTATCATTATAATTTCTGTATAATACGTTTATATATATACATTATTGGTACATGTTGCAACAAATAATTATATGTTGTCACAGCAAATAAAGAATATCGGGATTGTTATTATTCATTGCCTAATAAAAATACATTTGAATATCTAACTATGCCTCTTTAGGACTAGCTCAGTTAATATTTTTATTGTCATTCTTAGGTGTACGATGGTAAAACAGAGACGTCCTCAATGATCGGCAAGTTCTGTGGGAGCGCTCTTCCAGAGAAAATTCAGTCTTCTGGAATGTTCATGAAGGTTGTGTTCAGGACAGATCATTCCATAGAACACTCTGGATTTCAAGCTGTGTATTATGCCACTAAACAACTTACAGGTATGGTTTGTAAGAATTTGAGTATTAACATTGCAGCATAACTGCTCTCACAAATATCCTTCACTGTAATTAGTTTCTGTGTTATGGCAAGATACCGCAAATCTATCCTGTGGCATAATACTATCGCATTTACAGCTAAGGTTTAGATAACTTAAGACATGCATGTACCCTAATTTTACATTGAACGTCCTTTGTTCCACCTGACGGTACCAAGGTAAGGTGCTAAAAGTTTGTCATAAGAGGTATAATATGAGGGAATATAGTGAATCAGCTAATAAATCTGAGGCATGGGATAAAGAGATCATAACATTATATGGGTTGATTCAATATATCCCAAATAAACCCTCCCCCTCCCTCTATCACTATGAATACTAAGTCTCAGTGGTATATCGGGGATATACTACATCAACCCATAATCTGTGTTTTAAAATAGGTGCACCAGAATGTGGAAGAAATCTTACTGCACCGAGAGGAATGATCACTGTACTTCCATACCCAAATGACTACCCGAGGATCGATGAGTGTGTCTGGGACATCTCCATGGAAGCAGGAAACTTTACTACTCTTGTTTTTGGAAATTTTGATTTGGGAGAAAATTCAACTTGTGAAAATAGCAGTGTCACAGTAATTATCAATATTTTTTATTTATTTCTGGACATTAAAAGTATTTTTATTAGAGTAAAATTTGATAATCTGATTTATAGTGGAAATAATTCACAAACTTGTCATCTTTGGTCTTCTTTCAAGATTATTTTTACTCTGATATTATCATTATAATTTCTGTATAATACGTTTATATATATACATTATTGGTACATGTTGCAACAAATAATTTCATGTGGTCACAGCAAATAAAGAATATCGGGATTGTTATTATTCATTGCCTAATAAAAATACATTTGAATATCTAACTATGCCTCTTTAGGACTAGCTCAGTTAATATTTTTATTGTCATTCTTAGGTGTACGATGGTAAAACAGAGACGTCCTCAATGATCGGCAAGTTCTGTGGGAGCGCTCTTCCAGAGAAAATTCAGTCTTCTGGAATGTTCATGAAGGTTGTGTTCAGGACAGATCATTCCATAGAACACTCTGGATTTCAAGCTGTGTATTATGCCACTAAACAACTTACAGGTATGGTTTGTAAGAATTTGAGTATTAACATTGCAGCATAACTGCTCTCACAAATATCCTTCACTGTAATTAGTTTCTGTGTTATGGCAAGATACCGCAAATCTATCCTGTGGCATAATACTATCGCATTTACAGCTAAGGTTTAGATAACTTAAGACATGCATGTACCCTAATTTTACATTGAACGCCCTTTGTTCCACCTGACGGTACCAAGGTAAGGTGCTAAAAGTTTGTCATAAGAGGTATAATATGAGGGAATATATTGAATTAGCTAATAAATCTGAGGCATGGGATAAAGAGATCATAACATTATATGGGTTGATTCAATATATCCCAAATAAACCCTCCCCCTCCCTCTATCACTATAAATACTAAGTCTCAGTGGTATATCGGGGATATACTACATCAACCCATAATCTGTGTTTTAAAATAGGTGCACCAGAATGTGGAAGAAATCTTACTGCACCGAGAGGAATGATCACTGTACTTCCATACCCAAATGACTACCCGAGGATCGATGAGTGTGTCTGGGACATCTCCATGGAAGCAGGAAACTTTACTACTCTTGTTTTTGGAAATTTTGATTTGGGAGAAAATTCAACTTGTGAAAATAGCAGTGTCATAGTAATTATCAATATTTTTTATTTATTTCTGGACATTAAAAGTATTTTTATTAGAGTAAAATTTGATAATCTGATTTATAGTGGAAATAATTCACAAACTTGTCATCTTTGGTCTTCTTTCAAGATTATTTTTACTCTGATATTATCATTATAATTTCTGTATAATACGTTTATATATATACATTATTGGTACATGTTGCAACAAATAATTATATGTTGTCACAGCAAATAAAGAATATCGGGATTGTTATTATTCATTGCCTAATAAAAATACATTTGAATATCTAACTATGCCTCTTTAGGACTAGCTCAGTTAATATTTTTATTGTCATTCTTAGGTGTACGATGGTAAAACAGAGACGTCCTCAATGATCGGCAAGTTCTGTGGGAGCGCTCTTCCAGAGAAAATTCAGTCTTCTGGAATGTTCATGAAGGTTGTGTTCAGGACAGATCATTCCATAGAACACTCTGGATTTCAAGCTGTGTATTATGCCACTAAACAACTTACAGGTATGGTTTGTAAGAATTTGAGTATTAACATTGCAGCATAACTGCTCTCACAAATATCCTTCACTGTAATTAGTTTCTGTGTTATGGCAAGATACCGCAAATCTATCCTGTGGCATAATACTATCGCATTTACAGCTAAGGTTTAGATAACTTAAGACATGCATGTACCCTAATTTTACATTGAACGTCCTTTGTTCCACCTGACGGTACCAAGGTAAGGTGCTAAAAGTTTGTCATAAGAGGTATAATATGAGGGAATATAGTGAATCAGCTAATAAATCTGAGGCATGGGATAAAGAGATCATAACATTATATGGGTTGATTCAATATATCCCAAATAAACCCTCCCCCTCCCTCTATCACTATAAATACTAAGTCTCAGTGGTATATCGGGGATATACTACATCAACCCATAATCTGTGTTTTAAAATAGGTGCACCAGAATGTGGAAGAAATCTTACTGCACCGAGAGGAATGATCACTGTACTTCCATACCCAAATGACTACCCGAGGATCGATGAGTGTGTCTGGGACATCTCCATGGAAGCAGGAAACTTTACTACTCTTGTTTTTGGAAATTTTGATTTGGGAGAAAATTCAACTTGTGAAAATAGCAGTGTCACAGTAATTATCAATCTTTTTTTATTTATTTCTGGACATTAAAAGTATTTTTATTAGAGTAAAATTTGATAATCTGATTTATAGTGGAAATAATTCACAAACTTGTCATCTTTGGTCTTCTTTCAAGATTATTTTTACTCTGATATTATCATTATAATTTCTGTATAATACGTTTATATATATACATTATTGGTACATGTTGCAACAAATAATTTCATGTGGTCACAGCAAATAAAGAATATCGGGATTGTTATTATTCATTGCCTAATAAAAATACATTTGAATATCTAACTATGCCTCTTTAGGACTAGCTCAGTTAATATTTTTATTGTCATTCTTAGGTGTACGATGGTAAAACAGAGACGTCCTCAATGATCGGCAAGTTCTGTGGGAGCGCTCTTCCAGAGAAAATTCAGTCTTCTGGAATGTTCATGAAGGTTGTGTTCAGGACAGATCATTCCATAGAACACTCTGGATTTCAAGCTGTGTATTATGCCACTAAACAACTTACAGGTATGGTTTGTAAGAATTTGAGTATTAACATTGCAGCATAACTGCTCTCACAAATATCCTTCACTGTAATTAGTTTCTGTGTTATGGCAAGATACCGCAAATCTATCCTGTGGCATAATACTATCGCATTTACAGCTAAGGTTTAGATAACTTAAGACATGCATGTACCCTAATTTTACATTGAACGTCCTTTGTTCCACCTGACGGTACCAAGGTAAGGTGCTAAAAGTTTGTCATAAGAGGTATAATATGAGGGAATATATTGAATTAGCTAATAAATCTGAGGCATGGGATAAAGAGATCATAACATTATATGGGTTGATTCAATATATCCCAAATAAACCCTCCCCCTCCCTCTATCACTATAGATACTAAGTCTCAGTGGTATATCGGGGATATACTACATCAACCCATAATCTGTGTTTTAAAATAGGTGCACCAGAATGTGGAAGAAATCTTACTGCACCGAGAGGAATGATCACTGTACTTCCATACCCAAATGACTACCCGAGGATCGATGAGTGTGTCTGGGACATCTCCATGGAAGCAGGAAACTTTACTACTCTTGTTTTTGGAAATTTTGATTTGGGAGAAAATTCAACTTGTGAAAATAGCAGTGTCACAGTAATTATCAATATTTTTTATTTATTTCTGGACATTAAAAGTATTTTTATTAGAGTAAAATTTGATAATCTGATTTATAGTGGAAATAATTCACAAACTTGTCATCTTTGGTCTTCTTTCAATATTATTTTTACTCTGATATTATCATTATAATTTCTGTATAATACGTTTATATATATACATTATTGGTACATGTTGCAACAAATAATTTCATGTGGTCACAGCAAATAAAGAATATCGGGATTGTTATTATTCATTGCCTAATAAAAATACATTTGAATATCTAACTATGCCTCTTTAGGACTAGCTCAGTTAATATTTTTATTGTCATTCTTAGGTGTACGATGGTAAAACAGAGACGTCCTCAATGATCGGCAAGTTCTGTGGGAGCGCTCTTCCAGAGAAAATTCAGTCTTCTGGAATGTTCATGAAGGTTGTGTTCAGGACAGATCATTCCATAGAACACTCTGGATTTCAAGCTGTGTATTATGCCACTAAACAACTTACAGGTATGGTTTGTAAGAATTTGAGTATTAACATTGCAGCATAACTGCTCTCACAAATATCCTTCACTGTAATTAGTTTCTGTGTTATGGCAAGATACCGCAAATCTATCCTGTGGCATAATACTATCGCATTTACAGCTAAGGTTTAGATAACTTAAGACATGCATGTACCCTAATTTTACATTGAACGTCCTTTGTTCCACCTGACGGTACCAAGGTAAGGTGCTAAAAGTTTGTCATAAGAGGTATAATATGAGGGAATATATTGAATTAGCTAATAAATCTGAGGCATGGGATAAAGAGATCATAACATTATATGGGTTGATTCAATATATCCCAAATAAACCCTCCCCCTCCCTCTATCACTATAAATACTAAGTCTCAGTGGTATATCGGGGATATACTACATCAACCCATAATCTGTGTTTTAAAATAGGTGCACCAGAATGTGGAAGAAATCTTACTGCACCGAGAGGAATGATCACTGTACTTCCATACCCAAATGACTACCCGAGGATCGATGAGTGTGTCTGGGACATCTCCATGGAAGCAGGAAACTTTACTACTCTTGTTTTTGAAAATTTTGATTTGGGAGAAAATTCAACTTGTGAAAATAGCAGTGTCACAGTAATTATCAATATTTTTTTTTTATTTCTGGACATTAAAAGTATTTTTATTAGAGTAAAATTTGATAATCTGATTTATAGTGGAAATAATTCACAAACTTGTCATCTTTGGTCTTCTTTCAAGATTATTTTTACTCTGATATTATCATTATAATTTCTGTATAATACGTTTATATATATACATTATTGGTACATGTTGCAACAAATAATTATATGTGGTCACAGCAAATAAAGAATATCGGGATTGTTGTTATTCATTGCCTAATAAAAATACATTTGAATATCTAACTATGCCTCTTTAGGACTAGCTCAGTTAATATTTTTATTGTCATTCTTAGGTGTACGATCGTAAAACAGAGACGTCCTCAATGATCGGCAAGTTCTGTGGGAGCGCTCTTCCAGAGAAAATTCAGTCTTCTGGAATGTTCATGAAGGTTGTGTTCAGGACAGATCATTCCATAGAACACTCTGGATTTCAAGCTGTGTATTATGCCACTAAACAACTTACAGGTATGGTTTGTAAGAATTTGAGTATTAACATTGCAGCATAACTGCTCTCACAAATATCCTTCACTGTAATTAGTTTCTGTGTTATGGCAAGATACCGCAAATCTATCCTGTGGCATAATACTATCGCATTTACAGCTAAGGTCTAGATAACTTAAGACATGCATGTACCCTAATTTTACATTGAACGTCCTTTGTTCCACCTGACGGTACCAAGGTAAGGTGCTAAAAGTTTGTCATAAGAGGTATAATATGAGGGAATATAGTGAATCAGCTAATAAATCTGAGGCATGGGATAAAGAGATCATAACATTATATGGGTTGATTCAATATATCCCAAATAAACCCTCCCCCTCCCTCTATCACTATAAATACTAAGTCTCAGTGGTATATCGGGGATATACTACATCAACCCATAATCTGTGTTTTAAAATAGGTGCACCAGAATGTGGAAGAAATCTTACTGCACCGAGAGGAATGATCACTGTACTTCCATACCCAAATGACTACCCGAGGATCGATGAGTGTGTCTGGGACATCTCCATGGAAGCAGGAAACTTTACTACTCTTGTCTTTGGAAATTTTGATTTGGGAGAAAATTCAACTTGTGAAAATAGCAGTGTCACAGTAATTATCAATATTTATTATTTATTTCTGGACATTAAAAGTATTTTTATTAGAGTATAATTTGATAATCTGATTTATAGTGGAAATAATTCACAAACTTGTCATCTTTTGTCTTCTTTCAAGATTATTTTTACTCTGATATTATCATTATAATTTCTGTATGATACGTTTATATATATACATTATTGGTACATGTTGCAACAAATAATTACAGGTGGTCACAGCAAATAAAGAATATCGGGATTGTTATTATTCATTGCCTAATAAAAATACATTTGAATATCTAACTATGCCTCTTTAGGACTAGCTCAGTTAATATTTTTATTGTCATTCTTAGGTGTACGATGGTAAAACAGAGACGTCCTCAATGATCGGCAAGTTCTGTGGGAGCGCTCTTCCAGAGAAAATTCAGTCTTCTGGAATGTTCATGAAGGTTGTGTTCAGGACAGATCATTCCATAGAACACTCTGGATTTCAAGCTGTGTATTATGCCACTAAACAACTTACAGGTATGGTTTGTAAGAATTTGAGTATTAACATTGCAGCATAACTGCTCTCACAAATATCCTTCACTGTAATTAGTTTCTGTGTTATGGCAAGATACCGCAAATCTATCCTGTGGCATAATACTATCGCATTTACAGCTAAGGTCTAGATAACTTAAGACATGCATGTACCCTAATTTTACATTGAACGTCCTTTGTTCCACCTGACGGTACCAAGGTAAGGTGCTAAAAGTTTGTCATAAGAGGTATAATATGAGGGAATATAGTGAATCAGCTAATAAATCTGAGGCATGGGATAAAGAGATCATAACATTATATGGGTTGATTCAATATATCCCAAATAAACCCTCCCCCTCCCTCTATCACTATAAATACTAAGTCTCAGTGGTATATCGGGGATATACTACATCAACCCATAATCTGTGTTTTAAAATAGGTGCACCAGAATGTGGAAGAAATCTTACTGCACCGAGAGGAATGATCACTGTACTTCCATACCCAAATGACTACCCGAGGATCGATGAGTGTGTCTGGGACATCTCCATGGAAGCAGGAAACTTTACTACTCTTGTCTTTGGAAATTTTGATTTGGGAGAAAATTCAACTTGTGAAAATAGCAGTGTCACAGTAATTATCAATATTTATTATTTATTTCTGGACATTAAAAGTATTTTTATTAGAGTATAATTTGATAATCTGATTTATAGTGGAAATAATTCACAAACTTGTCATCTTTGGTCTTCTTTCAAGATTATTTTTACTCTGATATTATCATTATAATTTCTGTATAATACGTTTATATATATACATTATTGGTACATGTTGCAACAAATAATTACAGGTGGTCACAGCAAATAAAGAATATCGGGATTGTTATTATTCATTGCCTAATAAAAATACATTTGAATATCTAACTATGCCTCTTTAGGACTAGCTCAGTTAATATTTTTATTGTCATTCTTAGGTGTACGATGGTAAAACAGAGACGTCCTCAATGATCGGCAAGTTCTGTGGGAGCGCTCTTCCAGAGAAAATTCAGTCTTCTGGAATGTTCATGAAGGTTGTGTTCAGGACAGATCATTCCATAGAACACTCTGGATTTCAAGCTGTGTATTATGCCACTAAACAACTTACAGGTATGGTTTGTAAGAATTTGAGTATTAACATTGCAGCATAACTGCTCTCACAAATATCCTTCACTGTAATTAGTTTCTGTGTTATGGCAAGATACCGCAAATCTATCCTGTGGCATAATACTATCGCATTTACAGCTAAGGTTTAGATAACTTAAGACATGCATGTACCCTAATTTTACATTGAACGTCCTTTGTTCCACCTGACGGTACCAAGGTAAGGTGCTAAAAGTTTGTCATAAGAGGTATAATATGAGGGAATATAGTGAATCAGCTAATAAATCTGAGGCATGGGATAAAGAGATCATAACATTATATGGGTTGATTCAATATATCCCAAATAAACCCTCCCCCTCCCTCTATCACTATAAATACTAAGTCTCAGTGGTATATCGGGGATATACTACATCAACCCATAATCTGTGTTTTAAAATAGGTGCACCAGAATGTGGAAGAAATCTTACTGCACCGAGAGGAATGATCACTGTACTTCCATACCCAAATGACTACCCGAGGATCGATGAGTGTGTCTGGGACATCTCCATGGAAGCAGGAAACTTTACTACTCTTGTTTTTGGAAATTTTGATTTGGGAGAAAATTCAACTTGTGAAAATAGCAGTGTCACAGTAATTATCAATCTTTTTTTATTTATTTCTGGACATTAAAAGTATTTTTATTAGAGTAAAATTTGATAATCTGATTTATAGTGGAAATAATTCACAAACTTGTCATCTTTGGTCTTCTTTCAAGATTATTTTTACTCTGATATTATCATTATAATTTCTGTATAATACGTTTATATATATACATTATTGGTACATGTTGCAACAAATAATTACATGTGGTCACAGCAAATAAAGAATATCGGGATTGTTATTATTCATTGCCTAATAAAAATACATTTGAATATCTAACTATGCCTCTTTAGGACTAGCTCAGTTAATATTTTTTTTGTCATTCTTAGGTGTACGATGGTAAAACAGAGACGTCCTCAATGATCGGCAAGTTCTGTGGGAGCGCTCTTCCAGAGAAAATTCAGTCTTCTGGAATGTTCATGAAGGTTGTGTTCAGGACAGATCATTCCATAGAACACTCTGGATTTCAAGCTGTGTATTATGCCACTAAACAACTTACAGGTATGGTTTGTAAGAATTTGAGTATTAACATTGCAGCATAACTGCTCTCACAAATATCCTTCACTGTAATTAGTTTCTGTGTTATGGCAAGATACCGCAAATCTATCCTGTGGCATAATACTATCGCATTTACAGCTAAGGTTTAGATAACTTAAGACATGCATGTACCCTAATTTTACATTGAACGTCCTTTGTTCCACCTGACGGTACCAAGGTAAGGTGCTAAAAGTTTGTCATAAGAGGTATAATATGAGGGAATATAGTGAATCAGCTAATAAATCTGAGGCATGGGATAAAGAGATCATAACATTATATGGGTTGATTCAATATATCCCAAATAAACCCTCCCCCTCCCTCTATCACTATAAATACTAAGTCTCAGTGGTATATCGGGGATATACTACATCAACCCATAATCTGTGTTTTAAAATAGGTGCACCAGAATGTGGAAGAAATCTTACTGCACCGAGAGGAATGATCACTGTACTTCCATACCCAAATGACTACCCGAGGATCGATGAGTGTGTCTGGGACATCTCCATGGAAGCAGGAAACTTTACTACTCTTGTTTTTGGAAATTTTGATTTGGGAGAAAATTCAACTTGTGAAAATAGCAGTGTCACAGTAATTATCAATCTTTTTTTATTTATTTCTGGACATTAAAAGTATTTTTATTAGAGTAAAATTTGATAATCTGATTTATAGTGGAAATAATTCACAAACTTGTCATCTTTGGTCTTCTTTCAAGATTATTTTTACTCTGATATTATCATTATAATTTCTGTATAATACGTTTATATATATACATTATTGGTACATGTTGCAACAAATAATTACATGTGGTCACAGCAAATAAAGAATATCGGGATTGTTATTATTCATTGCCTAATAAAAATACATTTGAATATCTAACTATGCCTCTTTAGGACTAGCTCAGTTAATATTTTTTTTGTCATTCTTAGGTGTACGATGGTAAAACAGAGACGTCCTCAATGATCGGCAAGTTCTGTGGGAGCGCTCTTCCAGAGAAAATTCAGTCTTCTGGAATGTTCATGAAGGTTGTGTTCAGGACAGATCATTCCATAGAACACTCTGGATTTCAAGCTGTGTATTATGCCACTAAACAACTTACAGGTATGGTTTGTAAGAATTTGAGTATTAACATTGCAGCATAACTGCTCTCACAAATATCCTTCACTGTAATTAGTTTCTGTGTTATGGCAAGATACCGCAAATCTATCCTGTGGCATAATACTATCGCATTTACAGCTAAGGTTTAGATAACTTAAGACATGCATGTACCCTAATTTTACATTGAACGTCCTTTGTTCCACCTGACGGTACCAAGGTAAGATGCTAAAAGTTTGTCATAAGAGGTATAATATGAGGGAATATAGTGAATCAGCTAATAAATCTGAGGCATGGGATAAAGAGATCATAACATTATATGGGTTGATTCAATATATCCCAAATAAACCCTCCCCCTCCCTCTATCACTATAAATACTAAGTCTCAGTGGTATATCGGGGATATACTACATCAACCCATAATCTGTGTTTTAAAATAGGTGCACCAGAATGTGGAAGAAATCTTACTGCACCGAGAGGAATGATCACTGTACTTCCATACCCAAATGACTACCCGAGGATCGATGAGTGTGTCTGGGACATCTCCATGGAAGCAGGAAACTTTACTACTCTTGTTTTTGGAAATTTTGATTTGGGAGAAAATTCAACTTGTGAAAACAGCAGTGTCACAGTAATTATCAATATTTTTTATTTATTTCTGGACATTAAAAGTATTTTTATTAGAGTAAAATTTGATAATCTGATTTATAGTGGAAATAATTCACAAACTTGTCATCTTTGGTCTTCTTTCAAGATTATTTTTACTCTGATATTATCATTATAATTTCTGTATAATACGTTTATATATATACATTATTGGTACATGTTGCAACAAATAATTACATGTGGTCACAGCAAATAAAGAATATCGGGATTGTTATTATTCATTGCCTAATAAAAATACATTTGAATATCTAACTATGCCTCTTTAGGACTAGCTCAGTTAATATTTTTATTGTCATTCTTAGGTGTACGATGGTAAAACAGAGACGTCCTCAATGATCGGCAAGTTCTGTGGGAGCGCTCTTCCAGAGAAAATTCAGTCTTCTGGAATGTTCATGAAGGTTGTGTTCAGGACAGATCATTCCATAGAACACTCTGGATTTCAAGCTGTGTATTATGCCACTAAACAACTTACAGGTATGGTTTGTAAGAATTTGAGTATTAACATTGCAGCATAACCGCTCTCACATATATCCTTCACTGTAATTAGTTTCTGTGTTATGGCAAGATACCGCAAATCTATGCTGTGGCATAATACTATCGCATTTACAGCTAAGGTTAAGATAACTTAAGACATGCATGTACCCTAATTTTACATTGAACATCCTTTGTTCCACCTGACGGTACCAAGGTAAGGTGCTAAAAGTTTGTCATAAGAGGTATAATATGAGGGAATATATTGAATTAGCTAATAAATCTGAGGCATGGGATAAAGAGATCATAACATTATATGGGTTGATTCAATATATCCCAAATAAACCCTCCCTCTCCCTCTATCACTATAAATACTAAATCTCAGTGGTATATCGGGGATATACTACATCAACCCATAATCTTTGTGTTTTAAAATAGGTGCACCAGAATGTGGAAGAAATCTTACTGCACCGAGAGGAATGATCACTGTACTTCCATACCCAAATGACTACCTGAGGATCGATGAGTGTGTCTGGGACATCTCCATGGAAGCAGGAAACTTTACTACTCTTGTTTTTGGAAATTTTGATTTGGGAGAAAATTCAACTTGTGAAAACAGCAGTGTCACAGTAATTATCAATATTTTTTATTTATTTCTGGACATTAAAAGTATTTTTATTAGAGTAAAATTTGATAATCTGATTTATAGTGGAAATAATTCACAAACTTGTCATCTTTGGTCTTCTTTCAAGATTATTTTTACTCTGATATTATCATTATAATTTCTGTATAATACGTTTATATATATACATTATTGGTACATGTTGCAACAAATAATTACATGTGGTCACAGCAAATAAAGAATATCGGGATTGTTATTATTCATTGCCTAATAAAAATACATTTGAATATCTAACTATGCCTCTTTAGGACTAGCTCAGTTAATATTTTTATTGTCATTCTTAGGTGTACGACGGTAAAACAGAGACGTCCTCAATGATCGGCAAGTTCTGTGGGAGCGCTCTTCCAGAGAAAATTCAGTCTTCTGGAATGTTCATGAAGGTTGTGTTCAGGGCAGATCATTCCATAGAACACTCTGGATTTCAAGCTGTGTATTATGCCACTAAACAACTTACAGGTATGGTTTGTAAGAATTTGAGTATTAACATTGCAGCATAACTGCTCTCACAAATATCCTTCACTGTAATTAGTTTCTGTGTTATGGCAAGATACCACAAATCTATCCTGTGGCATAATACTATCGCATTTACAGCTAAGGTTTAGATAACTTAAGACATGCATGTACCCTAATTTTACATTGAACATCCTTTGTTCCACCTGACGGTACCAAGGTAAGGTGCTAAAAGTTTGTCATAAGAGGTATAATATGAGGGAATATATTGAATTAGCTAATAAATCTGAGGCATGGGATAAAGAGATCATAACATTATATGGGTTGATTCAATATATCCCAAATAAACCCTCCCCCTCCCTCTATCACTATAAATACTAAGTCTCAGTGGTATATCGGGGATATACTACATCAACCCATAATCTTTGTGTTTTAAAATAGGTGCACCAGAATGTGGAAGAAATCTTACTGCACCGAGAGGAATGATCACTGTACTTCCATACCCAAATGACTACCCGAGGATCGATGAGTGTGTCTGGGACATCTCCATGGAAGCAGGAAACTTTACTACTCTTGTTTTTGGAAATTTTGATTTGGGAGAAAATTCAACTTGTGAAAATAGCAGTGTCACAGTAATTATCAATATTTTTTATTTATTTCTGGACATTAAAAGTACTTTTATTAGAGTAAAATTTGATAATCTGATTTATAGTGGAAATAATTCACAAACTTGTCATCTTTGGTCTTCTTTCAAGATTATTTTTACTCTGATATTATCATTATAATTTCTGTATAATACGTTTATATATATACATTATTGGTACATGTTGCAACAAATAATTACATGTGGTCACAGCAAATAAAGAATATCGGGATTGTTATTATTCATTGCCTAATAAAAATACATTTGAATATCTAACTATGCCTCTTTAGGACTAGCACAGTTAATATTTTATGTCATTCTTAGGTGTACGACGGTAAAACAGAAATGTCCTCAATGATCGGCAAGTTCTGTGGGAGCGCTCTTCCAGAGAAAATTCAGTCTTCTGGAATGTTCATGAAGGTTGTGTTCAGGACAGATCATTCCATAGAACACTCTGGATTTCAAGCTGTGTATTATGCCACTAAACAACTTACAGGTATGGTTTGTAAGAATTTGAGTAATAACATTGCAGCATAACTGCTCTCACAAATATCCTTCACTGTAATTATTTTCTGTTTTATGGCAAGATACCGCAAATCTATCCTGTGGCATAATACTATCGAATTTACAGCTAAGGTACAGATAACTTAAGACATGCATGTACCGTAATTTTACATTGAACATCCTTTGTTCCACCTGACGGTACCAAGGTAAGGTGCGAAAAGTTTGTCATAAGAGGTATAATAAAAGGGAATATATTGAATTAGCTAATAAATCTGAGGCATGGGATAAAGAGGTCATAACATTACACGGGTTGATTCAATATATCCCAAATATACCCTCCCACTCCCTCTATCACTATAAATACTAAGCCTCAGTGGTATATCGGGGATATACTACATCAACCCATAATCTTTGTGTTTCAAAATAGGTGCACCAGAATGTGGAAGAAATCTTACTGCACCAAGAGGAATGATCACTGTACTTCCATACCCAAATGACTACCCGAGGATCGATGAGTGTGTCTGGGACATCTCCATGGAAGCAGGAAACTTTACTACTCTTGTTTTTGGCAATTTTGATTTGGGAGAAAATTCAACTTGTGAAAATAGCAGTGTCACAGTAATTATCAATATTTTTTATTTATTTCTGGACATTAAAAGTATTTATTTTAGAGTAAAATTTGATAATCTGATGTATATTGGAAACAATTCACCAACTTGTCATCTTTGGTCTTCTTTCAGAATTTTTTTTGCTCTAATATCATTATTATGATTTCTTTGTAATACGTTTATATTTATAAATTTTTTGTGCATGTCACAACAACTAATTTCATGTTGTCACAGCAATAAAGAGTATCGGGATTGTTATCATTCATTGCCTAATAAAAATACATTTGAATATCTAACTATGCCTCTTTAGGACTAGCTCAGTTAATATTTTTATTGTCATTCTTAGGTGTACGACGGTAAAACAGAGACGTCCTCAATGATCGGCAAGTTCTGTGGGAGCGCTCCTCCAGAGAAAATTCAGTCTTCTGGAATATTCATGAAGGTTGTGTTCAGGACAGATCATTCCATAGAACACTCTGGATTTCAAGCTGTGTATTATGCCACTAAACAACTTACAGGTATGGTTTGTAAGAATTTGAAATGTATTAACATTACAGCATAACCGCTCTCACAAGTATCCTTCACTGTAACGAGATTCTGTAGTTTTCTTGTAATTTAACCACAGTTGTTATTGGTAACAAATGTAAGTTTGCTATACAGCATGCTACTATTAATGTGGGCAATCTATCCTGTGGCATAATACTATCGAATTTACAGCTAAGGTAAAGATAATAGCCCACTATAGCAGACTATCATAATATATTCAGTAGATTGATGTAAGATAGACCTTCCACACAACATGTCACTGCATGATACCGCAACATTTTATGGTAAGATACAATAAATCTCAACTATAGTATGATACAGTAAAAGTTTCTCTAGATGGCCCAACAATAGCTTATTATCAGTTGCACCAACAGTACATCAGAATTTTAAGGTAAAGTGCTATTTGTGAAAACTTCACAGTAAGCAATCATTACAACTTAAGACATGCATGTACCATAATTGTACGACGAACGTCCCTTTGTTCTACCTTACGTTAGCAAGATAATGTGCGAAAAGTGTGTCAGCAAGATGCAGTAAAAAGTACAGGAAATTGTATTGTAATGCTGAAGCAGTTTTTGTGAATTCTAGCTACATGTGCAGTTCCTGTGGAAAAAGTGCGGTGGCTTGGTCACTAAGTCAAAAATTAGATCTCAAAGCCAGATAGCGGATTAATGCATGATTTCTGTAATGTTGCCAAATGAAAAATCATTGTTTACCCTCTCAAATAATTTCTTAAAGGTCATGCAGGCTTAGGCTTAACCTAATATGGTGATTGAAGTCAGGTCTAGGTAGTAGGGAACACTAGGTGTAGGGAGAGCTAGGTGAATGGAGAGCTAGGTGAATGGAGAGCTAGGTGAATGGAGAGCTAGGTGAATGGAGAGCTAGGTGAATGGAGAGCCAGTTGCTTTTGAAATCTCTTAAGTTGAATTAGTGAGATGCATGGTGTTCATGTCCATTTAAATTTATTTCCAGTGCCAAACACATCCGCTGGAACAACAAGATCAGAACGATTGTTTGGGGCGATATTTCTTCCTGGTGAGATTATCATTTGCATGATTTCAGATTTTTTTAATAATCTTCATGTCAATTGGGTGCAGTATTATTAACATCATGACAAATGTAGAAAAATATTCATAGTACCATATTAATAGCAAATGAGATTTACATTTCTTGTCATATTGTATTAATGTTTCTTTTACATTATAGTTGTCGGGCCACTTGGGCTTTTATGTCTCACCCTTGTTGTGGCATTGTTGTGCATATGTGCCAGGAGAAGCAGGTACGTTGGCAAGAAATCATACAATACATCAAATTGAATACGTCATGGCAGCCATGCTGAGCCATGGCATGTATTCTTAACACTAAGAATGCAACCCTTGTCTACAATTCTAGGACAATATGGTCTTGCTATTTTTACAAGGTATCGATTGTGTCTAATGTGTATTTTATTTCAAGGTCAATGCAGCAGATGGAATGTAGGACTGAAGAAAATGTGGTTGAATCGTATGTAAATCAAGAACTGCCACTGGCTGATGTTCCACGATATGTGACAACGCCCATTGACGAGTACATGGCACCTGCATTGCAAGTTTCGATACAGCAACAAGCCTTCCCACCAATTCCCATTGAGGAAGACTGTTGCGAACATGAGAATTTGTAAATATAATTAAACCCGCTCAAAGATAACAGATTTTCAATAACTTTCCATAGGGGGCGTAAACATTTAGTGAAATTGACACAAGCTCCATCTGGTGAAAAAACTATGCATTCAGTAAAAAATGGTGATGTGTCCAAGGTGCCTTTAAAAGTATGACTTTCTTCAAGGGATCCATTTTGAGAATGACTTGAGTGTTATACCTTCACAAGTTGACAGTTGATTAAAATTTTTCAAAATGGGCCTTACCGGGTTTTTTGTTATCTGAGCAAAATATTTTTAACAGATTGGCTTTCTAAAACAAGCAATGTTTTGTATGCATGTTATCAATAAAAAATATAACCTTCACTCTTGTATTACAATGTGTCCTTGTATAATTAATGTGTTATTAATGACGGAAAAATAATTGTTTATTGTATTGCATTGTGTGCATGGATATTAACATTTTGTGACATTGTTCATTTTGATTTTTGATTTTTTATGTGTGTTTTGACTAACGACTCTAACAAATCTTTATTGTTTATAATGTGTTGCTTCTTTACATGTAAAATCAATTTTGCCAATTTTTGAAGTTTAAATTAGACACTATTCAAGACTAAATATTCACTATTTCGCACTATATGTTTTGCATGTAATGTATTGGCTTTGTAGTTTTTCCATGTAATTCTATCACAGAATCAATAAAGTTTTATATTTAAATAAATATTTATCAGGGGCACACATATTTAAATCAATATTCATCATGGGTAATTCAATGGCAGGCCAAAGGTTCATATATAGAACATATGTACACCAATTTACCATTGGATATTCACAGGGCGGGGGCCTAGCTCAGAGGTAGAACTCTGGGCTTCCAATCACTGGGTCCCGGGTTCCATTCGTGGCAGATTTGGCTATAGGGTTCGATTCCCGGTTCATCCTTCGTCTCATTGCCATGGTCTCTGCCTGTCCTAATTAGCCCAACTGGTGCAGAAATACAGGACATAAAGCCCTATTCACACACACACACACACCATTGGATATTCATGGTTTATCACAGTACCCTGAGCACAGCATTCAAAAGTCTACAAGAAATTACAATGACTTGATTCATTGGAGATTTGCAATGATATTAACATGTTAATAATACTTAACACGCCTTGTGTGGACTTCTGTAGTAGATGCCACAAAACTGATCACACCACAGGTCATTTTGGCCATGGCCAAAGATACCCAACACCAGGCTTGTAGGGCTGAAATACTCATTTCTGATGGCTCTACCAAGAAATATTGAGAGAGTCTAAATCAGCTATAAAGTAAATTGACCTGTGAGATATTCTCTGCACATAAAATGCATTCCAAACTACAGTAATGTTTAAAACTATATAGTGGCATAACGTCATTAAAGAATGGTCGTGATTTTCATTTTGGCTAATAGGTTAATGATCTTGTTTATGCAAATACAAGCTACCTATATATTATAACTGCTGTTTTAGAGCAATACGCAATCATATCATATTTTTTATATGCAGCCAACGTTACCAGACAGAGATGGCCAAAGATACCCCAGTTTACAATATTTATTGACAAAGTTTGGATTACATGCTTCTATATATCCGTATCTCTTTTTGGCCTTGTCATTTGATGAGATATCTAATTATTTCATTTCATCAAACGAAACTATATCTCTTTACTTATCATGCTTGGTAAATGCATCCTGTTGAAAGAATAGGTATGACAGAGATTATTAAATATCAGGAAGTTATGTCCAGCTTATCATAGATAATAGTTATTGAATTGTATCAAGCAATTGACACCTTGTAATATTTCATGGAGCTGTCTTTATGTATATATAAACATTATATGCCCAGTAAAGAAATACATAGATACTCATAAATACAATTGGACAGCTTAAAGGTTTTAGCCAATGAAAAATATTATTTGACATAACAAGTTACAACTGATTTAAAAATCAGGACATCATGTGAAGCTTCCTCACTCTCCTAGGATACTTCATTCCAGGTCAAACTGTCACTCATTGCTACTGATCAGCATGGTAAGCTTATATGGCCAGCTGCTAATGGCAGATGTAATGATGAGTTTATATGGACTGGAGCACATGCACAATCCATAATGTTTTGTGGGTGCTTTCTCGGGAACTAGATCAAATCTCTGCTGCAATATATCCTTGATCTCAACTCTCACATACACTATTTGGTCAACAGTCACAAATGAGATAGACAATACCTTTGACCTTTACACCAAGAGACCAAATTTGATATGAAATGGGGTCCACCATCGTGTCTGCCTGAGATAGCGGTAAAAGCCTGAGGAAGCACCAGATCTGAATGAACCTTGTGTTTCTCTTCCGCTAGTGTTTGTTGTTGCTATCACCAGGGGCTTAGCAAGGGGGGATGTTGGGGGTTAGGACCCCCCCCCCCCCCATATTCAAAGCCCTACATTTTAGGGAAAATTCTATGAAAAGATCAATAACCTCCATAATGCCGAAAGCCTTGCCATGACCAAAAAGTATATATTATAGTTAATATGCATATATATATATAGAATGTCTTGATTTGGTTCTTTTTTTTTGCATTTCAAAATGTTTGAAGGGCAAAACCCCTTCCAAAGGTCAGTTTTCGCTATGCCCCTGGCTATCACAATCTCTTAAGTGCTTTAAAGCTTGTAAACTGTTGAGATAGTCAATATGATCAGAGATTAAAAAGTATTTTTTCGTCCCAAGTAATGATGTTCAGTGCAAGATCGAATGAAATGACACCCTGGAAAGATTACATTACCTATATCTCCATACACTTCGCTCCCTATAACTTGCTCTTCCTATACCTAATGGTCCCTACACCTTGCTGTCCCATACTGAATGCTCCCAACCTAGTCCAGACTTGAATGACCTCACCGGTTAACATGATGTAAAACATATCACACACACTAGCAGAGTGATGTTTTTTATTTTTTTTTAATTGTCTTACATATAGTTGGGTTAGGGTTGCTGTCGCATGTTTGTGGGAGCAGGGGGCTCTTTTGGTTGCACACTGGCTGCCAACCACTTCGAATCCGGCCCACATTCGACGGTTGCTTCATCATATGTCTCATTGCCATGGTGAATGGAATACCTTAGACTTTCAAATTCCCATTGTCTCTCCCAAGTGATCTAAATACCCATTGGTGCCCAAACTATTTGAGGTTTGATGTTCCAGGGGATGCTTCTGTTGGTGATACAGGCAGAAAGAGAAGGGAGGGCTTTGATTCTATGCTGTCTTTGATTGAATAATGGGTGGTCCCCCTCTAGCGGCCAGATATGGTCATTTAAATGTCTTTACTTGTCTTTTTACGATAATGATAGCAGGTTCTCCGTTTGCCACTGCCGGTGAGGGCAGTGTGCATGTACAGATGTACTGCATAATGACATGGCAACATGCGATGTAAAAAACTTAATACATATTATAATCTCATCTATAGATAAATCGTATGTAGTCGATGTTTGACTGTCTAAGTATATGTCATTTCACTTTATGGAGTGAGGGCGGGGGCCTAGCTCAGAGGTAGTGCTCTGGACTTCCAACCGCTGGGTCTCGGGTTCGATTCCGGGTCGACCCTAAGTTGGATGGCTGTTTCATCCTTCGTCTCATTGCCATGGTCTCTGCCTGTCCTAATTAGCCCAACTAGTGCAGAAATACAGGACGTAAAGCCCTAATCCCACGCACACACACACATACACACTTTATGGAGTGAAAATTTGGTTTTCTCTGGATTGTGATAAAAAAAAAATTTAAAAGCCAAATATCTTAAATTTTATCAACCCAATTTTCAACATTTTGTGCTTTAAAATTAAGGATGGACCATACAATTCCATGCTGTTTGGGCAGTTGAAAATTTTGTACAAATTTTTTATTCAATCCTGAAATTTATTCAGGAGCACTATTTATTCATTTGTGTACCTCTTTTGGAAAATTTGAGACCAAACGGTGATTTATGGAAATACCATGGCATCAAAGAGGGCATTAATGGGAAGTCATTGCAGTGTAGAATTAAGCCCTCACTATGGACATAATATGATGATCCTCACACCATATGAATTATTTTCCCATTTTATATATTGTTTAGGTGATTGACATTTTAAGCATAATCTGAGCGCATACTGACAGCAATTTATCTTGGTGGTATATCAAGTGAAATAGGATAAGAGCTAATGATTAGGCATATTAGCAACAGGATACTTGTATTCATATTACCCGAATCAATTTTTTAACCATGAAATTGAAATCAGTATGGCCATTAAATATTTATCATGGCCATGGCACGAGTCTTTTTTGTCACTTCTATACCTCGACTGGCCACTGATGTAATAATATAACATTTGATTTATTTTTACATCAGTTAACCCCGGAAGGATCCAGGTTCAACCCCATCTCTATGTATCAGTGTTACTGGGTCTGAAGCTAAGTCAGGTTATATGACCAGCTGCAAGAGGCAGACATAATGATGAAATGATAAGACTCCCTTGTACTCAGTGTCTATGCTGAGGCTAGTAAATGACCCCACTCATGGGGAAAATGTGTTATGTAGTTGGACTCACCACAGCAGTCAACCCTTCGAGTGGCAAGAATTTGCCTTAGTCAGCTACACTTTCAATTTCCATTTCTCCAGGAACTATAGCTTTAACTGCATGTAGCTAATGCCTATTAAATGCCATAATTAACTCAGATACAAAATATAATCTACTTCCTAAATGAGGACCAATATTTGGTATGTAAACATCACAACAAAACACTTCCTAGCTGGATTTTGAACATACAACATGATCGAGTGTTGAAAATGGCTCGGACACTCATCGCCACACTGTGTGCTTATTTTTTGTTTCTTGTTCCTGGTGAGTCATATATTCATTTTATGCCCTCTTAGAATAGTCTGTTATGTTTACCAGTTTCAATAGATGTAGGAAAAACTCATAAGTTAACACTTGCGCTGTCAGATTACATCCTAACATAGACTTATGGTTTAGGGCAGAATACCATTCCTGACATAGGCCTACGTGTGAACCATATGGTCATAGCTTCAATTTTGCTTTGAAGCCAGAATACTGACCCCTGGATGTTAAGATGTTAAGATTTTAAAACCAAGTGTCAACGTGTCAATTTGCAGCCCCCAGATGTGCAGGTGTTAAAATAAATGTTTTAAGCAGCTGGGTGTTAAAGGTCAAGGCATCCCCCAATCCCATATTGGCCAGCTCTGCAGAAGGTCCTGGGTTTGATTTCCGGCCCAGGAACTCTTCTTGAGCTGCTTCCCAGCTGGATGTCAATTGCATGAGACGCTAAATTGGGGGTGTCTTGTACTCAGTCTCTATTTCGATGCAAAAGACCCCACCATTGGGATAAATGTGTAACATGGTGTGGACACCAAGCATTATCATCTCATCATTGTATCTGCCTTTGGCAGCTAGTCAGATAAGCTGACTAAGATTGGGAAATGATAGTTATCAATTTAAAACATACATACATACATACGCTTAAATTCTTTCAAGTTTTATTGATATTGTTGCAAAAATAGAGTGCCGGGGTTTAGGGAATGTAACAAACATCACAATTTTCAGCAATTTTTTCATATTTTCCTTTGTAATGAAACACATGTGAAATAAATAAATAAATGCCAAAATGAACTATTGAAGTGAAAGTAGTCAGCTGAATAGCATATATATATATATAAGTGTACAATAATAGTTGGGATGCAGAAGTTTGAGTGCATGCATTTTCCCCCTTTACTATGCTTCTATTCTATTTGATCCCCCAAAAGGCACAATTCTCTATTTTAAACATATTATGGCAAAGTTTCAACCATGTAGGGGCATTAGTGTTGGAGTTCTCTGGAAACAAAATAATGTTTTTATTTTTTTTTCACTTTTTCCCAATTCAATAAAACATAGCTGTGACATGTCAATGAGACTATCAAAAAGTACAGCCAGGACAAAATAACTTATGAGATACCAAATTATATTAATTTACATATAACAGTGTTGGCGTTCTGGGCCAGAAACGAAGCATGCCATCTGCCCCTTCCCCATCGCTCACCGGGCTCATGGAAAACTCCTTACCAATACAAATACAATACCTTTTGGTTAATGTTTTGCCGAGGGTAAAAACCTGCTCTTTTTGTTTTTACTATCTTCATTCATAGTTCTGGGACTGTGGTTCCTGGAAGTACAACTGCATGATATCACCCATATTTCTTTTAAGACTTTGCTTCATTTTACTGTTTTTAAAGTCAAATGAATGGTGTTGTGATTGTCACCATAATAATAAATTAAATTAAATTGTCATTTTTATTGGTTTGAGATGTGTGTAATGGTGTATTACTTTATCAATGAATGCAAGCAATGTTCCCCAATTCGTAAAAAAAAACATAATTATCCTGTGGAGCTTTTAAGGGACATGGTAACAAAAAAAGACTTAATATTCTTATGTCTGAACATAGATTTTTCTTTATTCGGTGAAGATATTCTTTGTTCAGACAAGGAAATAATTTGTTCTGACAAGGAATATTTGTGTCTGAACGTAATCATCTGTGTTCAAGCAGGATAAATTGTCTGATGTCATGTTCCAAAATCGTAGGATAAAATGTCTGATATTGTGTTCCGAATTCTTCGTTATCAGTATATGCAACTTGTGGCGGCACTCTGACAACATCCGGAGGAATAATCAGTTCTCCCAATCACCCAAGTGATTACCAAGCCAGTGAGAACTGTGAATGGGGCATCACTGTGGATGAAGGAAAAATGATCTCACTGGTTTTCACAGATTTTCACTTGGAATCAGAATCAACATGTAACTTTGACAGCGTCACGGTAATTTTCCACTTTTGCTCTCATAAAACTTCTCAGTGCAATAGCTAGGTGCAAATCCGACATGGTGCTAACAGCAGCATATGGATGGATTCTTTAAATTGAAATGAGGTACATACAGATCAAAATTTTTAATTTGAATTCATATTTTATTGACAAAAAAAATTGAAGGGTTCCAGACATTATCACAGTGCCAAATTAAGACAAAATCTGTATATCATTTGTACATGCCATTTTTTCATATGTACAGTAAACAATATCTTCATGTAATAATTCATAGGTTTATGATGGCAATTCAACGATTGGAAAGTTCTGTGGAAGCACTATTCCGAGCATCATTCAATCTTCAGGAAGGTCCATGAAGATGGTATTTAAGACGGATGGTTCAGAACAATTTGCAGGATTTCAGGCCGTGTACTTTGCAAGACTTCAGCCAGGTAAAATTTTCATCAAATCACACATTATCATCAACTTTTTTTTTTTTTTAAAGAACTATTTATCAATCTACAAGAATTTTTTATCATCTCAAAATGATATTTGGTTTGCCTGTGATAAACCATTGGAATGTGCAATCAATTTGTTTACATTCTATGATATATTCCCATTGCAAAGTTGTTTTTTTCTGCTCCAAATAAACCGTTCAATCAATTTATTTACCATATGTTAATGATATGTAGTATGTACATATGGTGACAGAAAAATAGGCAGTTAGTTTCATTAAAAATGGCCTGTCAAATTAAAACTAGACAAAAATAATTTCTTACATTTACCAAAGTATATATTTATGTGGTGAATGATGTAAGCCAATTATTAGCCATAGAAGTGGACAGAAGCAGCTGACTTAAGCATGTTTAGACCACAGCCAGGTACAGGTCACTACAGACAGCTGGAATCGACTGTATTTTATGAAACTAACTGTATATATGCCTTTTACAAAAACATTGATTCATATTTAATCATCTTTTTATTGTACAGTTTAGGCTTATATTATTCTTATTGATATATGCTGACCTTCCATTCCAAGAAGGAATACTATCACATTGAAGAAATTATATCATTGTATAATTTCTTTTGTGTACACAATCAAAACATAGGCTGTGCTGCAGCTTAACCTTCAGCGAGTCCCACAAAGCACACAGGCATCATTAATGGTTAAGTGTTCATCCGACAGGCAGGAGGGCGGGCTTACTCTTTCATTTCCAGAGCAGAACTCTTAAGACACACTTTCATTTCTGGAGCTGAACTCTAACACTAATGCACTTATCCTTGTGAAATTGTATACAGTAACACTCTATATGGACTAGTGGTGCCTCGCGATAGCCACACTGACATATCTCGGCTATGTTTTACAAAATTTGGAAAAATATGTTTTCTTGAGTGTCTATATAGTGTGTGCGATGAACCGTAACAATTGCCACTTGGCCTACATAGCCTGTTACACAATGCTAATAAGAGTCCAAGATGTCCTATTTTTGAATTTGAACTCTTGAATTTCTTAATTTGTTCATTATATTCTGTTAAGTGTGAAATAATACAGTGTTCCCGTGGGTTATTACAAAGTCTGATAAAGCCTTACTTTCTTTTTGTAAAAAGTAGGATCAATACCTTGAGTGTTTTTTGGATGATGAAATTAACAATATTGGTGTATATTACTATATTATATATATTTTTCATGTTCGCATGATATTATAATGTCTTAAAAATGTCTTACTTCTTATGAAGGTAAACCTTCAGGAACCCAGTATTAACAGCAATCCATTCTGTTCAGAGTAAAGCCAAGTGAGCATAAAACGTATTGTCTATCCTTTTCCAGCCATTTAATTATTCTGTTTCGAAGTTTTTATGCACAATAAGAAGTATTCAGTTTGCTAGTATTATCAGCACAATAGCATTTTCCCGTAACTAACATTATATGTCCAAAATAGTCATATATGGGCTATGGCAATGATCCTAAGGAATATATATGAAATTCAGCAACATGAAGATGTTGGGTATAATTTCATACAAAATGAACCTTTTAAGGTTTGTATTTATATTAAAGGTTTATTTTGTATAGAATGATACTCAACACACCCATTTTAATGCCTTTATAAGTCAAGATATTTTTGCTCGCTGTTTATATTTAGCTGGCAACTGAAGGAACTATAAATTATCAATTGCCACACTCCCTTCGACAGTTACTGATTTGTTGGGTTGCGGATTTCCATTAAATCTGTGGCGTTTAAATTAGTATTGATAACCGAACACTTTATAGGTGTATATGAATAAAAAATAACTATTGGAGTCAATTGGAAGTAATATAGATCATTATGCAACTAATTATTCGAAATTGCTAATTATAAACAATAATGTTGAATGGGTTGAGCATGGTAATACTATGATCAAATATTTTATAATTGTATGCACATGAATTGTGCAACATTTACGGCTGTAGAGTTCTGCTCCGGAAAATCAATTTTGCACAATATTTTGCATTTTTTCCAGATTTTCCATTATTATTAACATAAAGGAAAATGCATGTGACAAATGTCAAAATGAAGCTTAAAAGTGAAAGTACTATAAACTAGATATATCATTGGCAAAATGTTCTTATGTAAGGGTCATAAAGTCATTGATATGAGCGTTTGAAAGAGTACCAAATTTTAATATTTTTGTTATGATATAATATTATATGTCAATAATGGTCATGAACCCCAAAAAGGTATCTCTACACTATTTTAGACATATTTTTATTAAGTTTTGTATGCATGTAGGTGCAGTAGTGTATGAGTCTCACTCTGGAAACAGAAATATTTATGTTTTTTTCATTTTTCTCTTAATATTTTAAAACACAGCTGAGATATGTCAATGTGACTATCAAAATGCACAGCTAAGCTAAATAGAGTAATAACATATAAAATGTTGTCAGGGTAAGTGCATTAATGCTAGAGTTTTGCTCCGGAAACAAAATTTAACACAATTTTTAGCATTTTTTTTCTGATTTTATATTTTTATGTAATCAGCATTTAATGAAGTTTGAAAAGTGAATATACTATAATTAAGATATGTTTATGATGCAATTTCTTTCATATGAGGTAAATAGTGTCTTTTGTATGGAGGTTTGAAAAAGTAGGAATTTTCCCTATTTTGCCCTAATTTTGAAAATTATATATTATTTATGGCCGCTTAAGGGTGCCACTTAACTATTTTAGACTTATTATGACAACGTTTTTAGCTATAGGTGCAGTAGTGTCAGAGTTCTGCTCTGAATACGAAAAATTTATTTTTCTATTTTTCAAAAATTTGGTAAAACATAGCCAACATATATCAATGTGACTATCAAAAGGCACCACTAAGCCATATAGAGTACAACATTTTGTTAAAGTAAGTGCCTTACAGTTCTGGAAACAAAAGTGTTCCGCCTGCCTGCCCGCCCATCCATCATTGATGATTTCAAAAACCCTTTTCAAATTTTGTTCGCTGAGGGTTAAAAAGTCCTTGCACTGAAATTAAGCAAACCATGCCAAAACGTTGTTTCATCAATGATATTGTTACTCAAACAGCATGCCATCTGGCTGGGCGCTCTTGTGGACAAGTTCTCACTGCACAAACAGGAGTCATAACCTCTCCTTTTTATCCTGACCTTTACCAAAACAATGAAAACTGCGCATGGGACATCAGGGTAGAAAGCGGAAAAGTTATTTCTGTTTCATTCATCAACTTCGTCTTGGAAGAATGTTGTGACAGTGTTACAGTAATTATCCATATTCTTATTTTATTTATTTATTTTTATTTCTATTTTATCTATTTATTTCTTTAGAATGTGGCTAATTCACTGCCACATGTCATTCAGCATGCAATGAGTAGTGTGAAGTAAGACTTGCTAGTATCTTTCAATATATACCAATATTTACTAAAACTAATTTACTGTTGATCTTTGTACCAAATCTCAGGTGTATGATGGAAACGCTGAAAATTTGCAGATTATTGAAAAAATTTTCGGAAGTAGTTTACCAGACAAAGTTCAGTCTTCTAATAATTTCATGAGGATTGTATTTGAGACTGATGGTTCAGAACAATACATGGGATTTCAAGCAGTTTACTATACAACATCACCTTCAGGTATATTTGTTTTCTGAAATACTTATGACTTACATGTGTGACATTGATTAGTGCATAATTATGAAATTCTGAAGCCTTGAAATATAAAAATATATCACCATCTGAACAAAGTTCTTTTAAAATAAAAAGGGCTTTCTCTGAGAAAACAATACAATGTCATGAAACATGGGTATTTTCAGACATCTTTGCACTGGGTGAGACTGGGTGAGACTGGGTTAATTTGTCCATATATTGGATTCATTTGATACTTTATGCCATGCCAGGTACATTGTCTCCCCTGTACAAGACTTTCCCAGAAAACGAACTATATAAAGGACTATTTTCAGTACCTATAAGGGAATATACTGAATTAGCCAATAAACCTAAGGAATGAGATAAAGAGATCATAACATTACATGGGTTGATTCAATATATCCACCTATATGCCCCACCCCCCTCCATCACTATAAATACTAAGTCTCAGGGGTATATCAGGGATGTACTAAATCAACCCATAATCTTTATGTTTCAAAATAGGTGCAACAGAATGTGGAAAAAATCTTACTGCACCGAGAGGAATGATCACGGTACTGCCATACCCTAACGACTACCTGAGTATCGATGAGTGTGTGTGGGACATCTCCATGGATGCAGGAAAAATTACTGCTCTTGTTTTTGTCAATTTTGATTTGGGTGAAAATTCAACTTGTGAAAATAGCAGTGTCACAGTAATTATCAATATATTTTATATTTTATTAGGTCTTCTTTCAGAATTTCTTTTACTGTGATATCATTATTATAATTTCTATGTAATACGTTTATATATCTTCAATATTTGTACATGTTGCAACAACTAATTTCATGTGGTCACGGCAAATAAAGAATATCATTATTATTCATAAATAAAAATACCTTTGAATATGCAACCATGCCTCTTTAAGATTAGCACAGTAAATATTTATATTGTCATCCTTAGGTGTACGACGGTAAAACAGAAAATTCCTCAATGATCGGCAAGTTCTGTGGGAGCGCTCTTCCAAAGAAAATTCGGTCTTCTGGAATGTTCATGAAGGTTGTGTTCAGGACAGATCATTCCATAGAACACTCTGGATTTCAAGCTGTGTATTATGCCACTAAACAACTTACAGGTATGGTTGTGTTTGAAATGTATTAACATTGAAGCATAACTGCTCTCACAAGTATCCTTCTCTGTAATTAGTTTCTGTAGTTTTCTTGCAATTTGACCGTAGTTGTTATTGGTAACAACTGTAAATTTGGTATACAGCACGCTACTTTTAATGTTTTACGGCAAGATACCGCAAATCTATCCTGTGGCATAATACTATCAAATTTACAGCTAAGGTATAGATAACTTAAGACATGCATGTACCGTAATTTTACGTTGAACATCCATTTGTTCTACCTGGCGGTAGCAAGATAATTTGCAAAAGGTTTGTCAGCAAGATGCAGTAAAAAGTACAGGAAATTTGTTTCTGTGTTGTAATGCTGAAGCAGTTTTGGAGAATTCTAATTACATGTGCAGTACCTTTATAAACCATGTTGAGGAAAAAGTGTGGTGGCTTGGTCACTAAGTCAAAAATTAGATCACAAAACAAGATACCAGATTAATGTATGATTTTTCTAATGTTTTCCAAATGAAAAATTATTGTTTAACCTCTCAAACAATTTCTTAAAGTTTGTGTACATGCAGGCTTAGGCTTAACCTAAAATGGTCATTAAAGTCAGGACTACGCAGCAGGGAACACTAGGTGTAGGTGAATGGAGAGCCAGTTGCTTTTGAAATCTTTCAAGTTGAATTAGTGAGGTGCATGGTGTTCATGTCCATTTAAATTTATTTCCAGTGCCAAACACATCTGCTGGAACAACAAGATCAGAAGGATTGTTCGGGATGATATTTCTTCCTGGTGAGATTATCATTTGCATGATAATTATATTTCAGATTGGGTGCAGTATTATTAACGGAATGACAAATGTAGAAAAATATTCATAGTAGCAAATGAGATTTACATTTCTTGTCATATTGTATTAATGTTTCTTTTACTTTATAGTTGTCGGGCCACTTGGGCTTTTATGTCTCACCCTTGTTGTGGCATTGTTGTGCATATGTGCCAGGAGAAGCAGGTACGTTGGCAAGAAATCATACAATACATCAAATTTAATACGTCATGGCAGCCATGCTGAACCATGGCATGTATTCTTAACACTAAGAATGCAACCCTTGTCTACAATCCTAGGTCAATATGGTCTTGCTATTTTTACAAGGTATTGATTGTGTCTAATGTGTATTTTATTTAGTGTTTCAAGGTCAATGCAACAAACTGAATGTAAGACCGAAGAAAACATGGTTGAATTGTATGAAAATCAACAACTGCCAATGGCTGATGTTCCACGATACGTGACAACGCCCGTTGAGGAGTACATAGCACCTGCATTGCAAGTTCCGATACAGCAAGAACCATTCCCACCAATTCCCATTGCGGACTCTTGCATATATCAGAATGCGCAAGTTCTGATACAGCAAGAACCATTTCTGCCAATTCCCATTGAGGACTCTTGCATATATCAGAATGTGCGAGTCTAATACATTCTACATGACAACAGGTTTTAAATAACTGTTCACAGGGGGCATCACTATTATTCAATTGACATAAGTGCCATCTGTTGAAATACCATGAAAACAAGGTGCCATGAATGTCTGGCTTCCTTCACTGGTGATCCTTTTATTTAGAAATTTTATTCATGGTATATGCTTGTCTATTTCATTATTGTTGCTCCAAAGAAGGATTTGTACATATATTGGTATGCTTATGAAATTTTACTATTATTCTATTTTTATTTTTTTATATATAGTTACTAAAATAGACAATATAACTGGATATACAATCTTTAGATATGTAAATATCCAATTCTGCTGCTTATTTGTACTCAGTATTAATTTTCTATGGTGCATTGATTCCTGCCAATTGCCCTGATGGTGCCTTGTTTTATTAATATGCTTATAGTTGTACATAATCATTATATAGATGTTTTTAATATGTAACTAAATTATGTTTATGTAGATTGTTCTTTTATTTTACTTTATCATTATATATATGTATATTTCTATTTTGTATCCTTGTCTTTTATTTTCTTATGACACACGTATCTTTTTGATGCTCGGCGGTCAATAAAATTGGGTTTAGTGCAGTATAGCGGACCCAAATTTATTATGACCATATTTGGCGTCCAAAGAATATAAAATATATCATTATTTTGAGTGACACTAACCAAGTTTTGAAGATCTTGTCCAACAAGAATAACATTTGAGTCGCATAGCGGGGGTGAAGGGAAAAAAAAAACATCGCCCTTGCCGTGAACATGAAACCCGCTGTCATTTGTTTGTGACATCATAAATTGGATTCAAGCTATTTACGTCATATGCTTGACAAGGAGGCTGCTAAATATGGTCTTAAATCTGGGTCCACTTCACTGCACTTTTTCCATAAAATTATATATATATATATATATAAGACATTACATAATGCTGAAAAATCCACTGAAATAATATGGGAAATTAAGCCAAGCTATCATTGCCCTACTGAAAGCACAAAGTCTGAACTCAATGTACAAAAGTTTACCCCGTAGTGTTCGGCATTCGGTTAATCAATCCCCAAGCTCCCTCCATTCTGCTAAAAGTGTTATGTAACAACCACATGTGGCTATCAAGACATGAAGTGGTTGCTATATAGGCTCCAAGTTCAAACATCAAGCTTTGCCAGATACATTTTTATTGAATAATTAACCTCAGCAACATGTATATCATACAAAATACATGTACTAAACATGTCATACATGTCATTTTCATTATCACCTACTACAGTAGAATTGGTTGATTTTCGATGTCTAATTACAGAATACAAAAATAGTTTGATCATTTAAGCAAGAAAAGCATGGTAACATAGCAGACCATAGGGGAACTCCATTTGTATGGAATGAAGGCAGAAATAGATAAAATAAATATCTAATATAATAATCAAAGTTGCTGGAAAAGCTGCCAGAAACTCAATCTAAGTTTGCCTTGTGCACTTCCTATTGATTTTTAATTCATCTACAGTAATTATATTGTTATTTCCTTTAACGGAAAAAGAATAGCTTGTTGAAGATTTGTGTGCACTATGCAGGCATTCGCTGAGGGTTTGTGGCCCCGCAGCCTATGTTTGATATTATATATTTAATTTTATAATACAATTGAGCTTAGTACTTAATTAAAACATGGAGTTCTACTTTTTTTTAGAGTAAGATTTTTAATTCGATTTGGTTAATTCATTATTAAATCAATACCATTAATAATAAATCAGAACTTGTCTTTCAACATTTTCGTTCTTGTCTTTCAAAGATTAATAGTGTTAAGAAACGACAGAACAGGATCAGGGGCATATCTAGGAAGTTGCTAAATAAAAGGGGGTCTGTGGAGCTGGACATTGAAAAGAGCCTTTTGCTAGCGTTGAGGGCACAAACCTTGCAAGTGGAGTCTAGAGGCATACCCCACGGGAAAAATTTCAAAATATAGCACAATAAGCTTAGCTATAATTCACCAAACATATTCTAAATATAACTTTTGTCCAACCATGATCTTGTCAGAACATTGAAATCACTAAAATGAGTATTAGATAGATTAAATAGATTAGATTAAATAGATTAAATTAGATTAGATATTCCTAGATTAGATTAGATTAGATTAGATTAGATAGGATTAGATAGGATTAGATAGGATTAGATAGATAGATAGATAGATAGATAGAGAGATGGGAGAGGATTCATAATTAAAAACAAAGAAATTGGTAGAGATTTCTTTAAAATTATTGAACCCCAATGCCTTGTGACATAAGCGTAAGTATTGCATGGTAGATTAAAGAAACATTTCCCCTTCATTTTTTAAATCCTTACTCAAAGCACTATGTTAAAGGAGAACCTTGTGACCAAGAAAAAAATTATCTTCATAAGAATTTTATTTGTAGTTCTCAAAACTTCCGCCAGAAGCAAACACTTCCATACATGCATATGATACACTTTTTTTGAAATTCATCACTGAAGCTACCTATTGGTTGTACTCTACACTTATGCCCCTATCATATTGTGACAAATAATTAATTACAAAAACTCAAACCTGTAGATGGCAGCACCTATTTTAGGAGACAAAAATGTATGTGTAATCTACACTGCCATGGTCGCTTTAAAAGAAGCTATTTTTCATAGCTAATTCTGTAACTTTGGGCTTAATCTTTCTTCTGAAGCTGTCATTACCTTATTCCAGTGCAGCAACTGAAAAGGCTGGAGCACCGAATTTATTTGAGGTTGGACAATCCCTTTTTCTCAGAAGTTCAGAGGCTCAAGGCTTGTTAAGGCAGTTTTTCTCAAAAGATGACAATGTGTTATTGTTGTCAGAGCGCTTTCCAAGTCAGGTTCAGAATTTTGACCTCAATGCTACAAGTAATGGAGTACCAGTGCAATTTTTTGTTTCCTAATGTGTGTGATTCAATTTTTCCCATCCCTTTCTTTTAGTTTGGAAACGCTGAGCAAGAAATGAAATCATCTTTCGTTCCTGCATGCTTAACACCAACATTTAGGAGGGTTTTGCACAGCAAGTCTTGCCTGTTTTCAGGTGATTGCTCTTTCGCTATGCGGCTAAATTTCCCAATGTAACTCCACAGGCGCTCCTCTCACCATCAAAAATGCCAGCCCCTTCAATGCGCTTCAGGCAGTACTTCAGCTGGAGAATATAATCACAAATTTAAACTGCATTGTTGCCTGTCATACAAGGGAAGACTTTCACATTAATTATTTTGCAATTTGATATAAAGTTGAAGCAAGGTGATAAAACAAGGAGCAGAGTTAATGTGGAATAGGTATGGTGTCATACAATCTAACTGAAACATGACAATCATCATAATGAATTACTATAATGGAATTTTTAACAGATAATCACTAGCTTCAAATCAAACTATTCTGGAACAGCAAACTACACTGATAGTGATATGATACTGCTTCAATAAGTATTTATGCAACGTACATCAAATTCCTCTTTCTACAAAAAGAAAAAATATATAAAACCACCAAATGAACTCGTAAAATTTATTTATAAGGCCCTTTTATTTACAAAGGCAGCTGCTGCAACTGCAAAGTAATCAGATCAGCCCTTTCCTGATATATGAAATGATGATGCCCCCCCCCCCCCCACCCACACACAAATGTTAAGTAATGAAATCACTATGGAAAGTCAGGTAACGTCACACAATCCCTGTTATTTCTCGAACCATATTACCCCTTTTCAAACTTCCCAGTTTTATTCTTTGCCCTCAAAATTGATCCAGCTTGGAAATTGCTACATTTCTGCAAGATTACCATAATGATTAGAAAAATGTGTGTTAATTCAAAGAATATGATACTTAAATCATGAATGACATGCTGTACCTGGGATTCACCTTTTCTGCCATGTTAATTAACTAATTCATCAACCAAATTCTGCTTCAGGAAGAAATGTCCTGAATGCAGAGGCTCTCGAACATTTCTACCAGCAGCACTCTGATGGACTAGGCTGATCTTCTTTTATGCATTCCATCCTATTCAAAGATTAGAAATAAAATTATTCTATGATAACTGTCAGCATAATTTACCTCTCTAGCATCATGGTTAGCCAGACCATTGTCGAACCCAACATTTTTAAGACAGTTATGCACCCCTTTCATAGTTTCATAATGTATCAATCACGATAAAGCGTTTCAGTACATTCAGAAATGCGTAATATTTGATTTTTCGATTTTGTCAGTACACTTCTATCTATAAAGAATCCAGCACAATAGCAATAAATATTATTATAACCATTTTTAAATTTCATATCTACCTTTGGACAAGCAAGACATTCAGTTCCATTGGGCAGACTAACACCAGCTGATTGCCCAAAATTCTGGCCATGAATTAACCACATGAATTTCAAAACACACTCCCAAGTCAATATTCAATAGAGGTCTTCAATCAACCCAACAAAAAGACAAAGCAATAAAAAAAATCATTTGCTAGTGACTATAGGTAAAGAATTCATGTCACAAAAACTAGTATGTAGTTTATCCAGTTTATATGACTCGATGCCAGAGGCAGAAATTATGATAAGATTTGGGGATTAGTATTAAGTACAAAGATGGTATAAAAATGAAGTCAACTTCAAAGCCATGTGGTCCATGTACTGAAGTCATTTTGCTACATTTCATAATGACCTAACTGCCGTAGAGATTAGGGGTACATACTGTGCAAAGCTAAAACCGGCAATTCAAAAGACCAACTTTATTTAATTATATCTATTTATCATCATTAATTTGGGAACTTCAAAATGTATCGGTTGACAAAAGTTCTTTATGAAATTTCTTTTTTATTTGTGCAAAAAAGATCAAGCTTCATGTGCCAAGTTAAATCAACTCACCCAATCAAATGGTTTCTCAAACAATCCTAGTCGTGAGTCTTGCATGGCACTGCATAATGCTCGAAGACTCATCTGCCCTTCTAAAACCATTGTTAACATGAAATTAAATGTGAAAGCGACCTTGGCAAAGAAGGTGATGCAGGCCAAAGTCTAAGAAGAACCAATGTCACGGGTACATCTGCGCAGCCACAAATTCGAACTGTCTGATAGTGCTGAATACCTGCAGAAGAACAAAAAAAATACATAGGCAAAATAATGCTTATAATAATGTAATTTCTCTGCACACCAATGAATAATGTTTCGTGTTAAAAGACAGAAAACAAGATTTGATTTGAAGTCATATGTATCATACAAAAGCCCAACATGACCACCCAATATTCATGCCTGCCAGACCAAAGATCAACACAGGTTGCTGTACACAAGTCCTATTTATTCTTACACCTAAACCAGCAGAAATCTTTCAACAGCATTGACAGCATAAAACACCACAGCTGTCCACTCATCCTGGCACTGGCAGATTACACACTGGTCACTTCACCATATTAGGGTTTACTGCAGTATAGAGTACCCAAATTGATGTTCATATTTGGCATGCATTAAATATGAACATAATCATTTCTTACCAAATTTAGTATTGCAAACAATACGCATCATATTTGTGTCCAGTAGCGGGGGGTTTGGGGGTGGTAGATTCCAGAAAATCTTATTTTACATATACAGCCAAAGAGATGGCCAAAGATACCCCAGCTCACAATATGTCATGACAAAGTTTGAGTTACATGCTTCTATATATCAATATTTTAGTTTTATCATATAGCTTGCTGTCATTAATCTGATAAGACAACTTTTCACAGATTGTGTGTATTTTTGGAAATCTCTTTCTCCAAATGGCCTTATCATTTGATAAGATATTTAATTATTTAATCATATAAAACAAAGCCATATCCCTTTACTTATCATGACTTGGTAAATGTATCCTGGAAATAAAGGTATCACAAAGACTATTAAATATCCGGAATTATGTCCAGCTTATCATAGATAATAGTTATCGTACTGTATCAAGCAATTGAGACCATATAATATTTCATGGAGCTGTCTTCATGTATATATAAACATTATATGCCCAGTAAAGAAATACACATATACTCATAAGTACAATTGGACAGCTTGAAGCTTTTAGCCAATGAAAAATATTAATTGACTTAGCAAGTTACAACTGATGTAAAAAAGAGGACGACATGTGAAACTTCCTCACTCTCCTAGGATACTTCATTCCAGGTCAAACTGTCACTCATTGCTACTGATCAGCATGGTAAGCTTATATGGCCAGCTGCTAGTGGCAGATGTAATGATTAGTTTATATGGACTGGAGCACATGCACAATCCATAATGTTTTGTGAGTGCTTTTTGTGGAAAGAAATCAAATCTCTGCTGTAAATAATCCTCGATCTCAACTCTCACATAGGCTATTTGGTCAACAGTCACAAATGAGATAGACAATACCTTTGACCATTAAACAAAGAGACCAAATTTGATATGAAATGGGGTCCACCATCGTGTCTGCCTGAGATAGCGGTAAAAGCCTGAGGAAGCACCAGATCTGAATGAACCTTGTGTTTCTCTTCCGCTAGTGTTTCTTGTTGCTATCACCAGGGACTTAGCAAGGAGGGATGTTGGGGGTTAGAACCCCCCCCCCTCATTCAAAGCCCTACATTTTAGTGAAAATTATATGAAAATATCAATAACCTCCATAATGCCGAAAGACCTGATTCGACCAAAAAGTATATATTATAGTTAATATGCATATAAATATATAGAATGTCTTTATTTGCCTCTTGTGTTTTTTTCCTGTTCAGAATTTTTGTAGAGTAAACCCTTCCCAAAGGTCAGTTTTGGCTATGCCCCTGGTCATCACAACCTCTTAATTACTTTAAAGCTTGTAAACTCTGTTGAGATGGTCAATATGATCAGAGGTCAAAACGTCTGTTTTCGTCCCAAGTAATTGATGTTCAATGCAATATCGAATGAAACGACACTCTCAAAAGATTACATTACCTAGGTCTTCATGCACTTCGCTCTCTATAACTAGCTCTTCCTACACCTAATGGTCCCTACACCTAGCTCTCCCATACTGAGTGCTTCCAACCTAGTCCAGACTTGAATGACCTCACCGGTTAACATGATGTAAAACATATCACACACACTAGCAGGGTAATGTTTTTTTTAATTTTTTTCAATTGTCTTACATATAGCTGGGTTAGGGTTGCTGTCATTTGGTTGTGGGAGTAGGGGACTCAGTGGTAGCACACTGGTTGCCAACCACTTCGAATCCGGCCCACATTGGAAGGTTGCATCATCATATGCAGCCGGGTGGTCTAGTGGTAAAACGCTCGCCTGCTCCTCTGAAGGACCCCGGCTAGCACCCTTATGAGCAACCTTCCAGCTGGATGTCGCTCGGATGAGCCATTATATATTGGCGGTCCCTTGTACTCAGTGTCTATGCTGAGGCAAGTAAAAGATCCCACCCATTGGGTAAATGTGCTACATGGTTGGACTCCCCCTACTTATCGCATCAGTCAACCCTTCTAGTGGCAAGAACTTGTCTTAGATAGCTGCACTTTCAATTTCCATTTCTCTATCACAGATGGGAGTTGTCGTCTGGTATAGGTTTCACTGTAGGCACTGCAGGTTTAACTGCATGTAGCTAATGCCTATTAAATGCCATAATTA
Organism: Alitta virens; assembly: GCA_932294295.1. Taxonomy (NCBI): domain Eukaryota; kingdom Metazoa; phylum Annelida; class Polychaeta; order Phyllodocida; family Nereididae; genus Alitta; species Alitta virens. The sequence goes on along the minus strand of OW028585.1, from coordinate 30,904,416 downwards.
ACTTAGATACTAAATATAAATGTACTTCCTAAATGAGGCTAATATCAGAGATGTGAACATCACAACAAAACACTTCCTGACTGGATTTTGAAAAATACAACATGATCGAGTGTTGAACATGGCTCGGACACTCATCGCCACACTGTGTGCTTTTGTTTTGTTTCTTGTTCCTGGTGAGTCATATATTCATTTTACGCCCTCTTAGAATAGTCTGTTATGTTTAACAGTTTCAATAGACGTAGGAAAAATGTATAAGTTAGCATTTGAGCTGTCAGATTACATCTTACCATAGACATATGGTTTAGGGCAGAATACTATTCCTGGCATAGGCCTATGTGTGAACCATATGGTCATAGCATCAATTTTGCTTTTAGGCCAAGATAATGACCCCTGAATGTTAAGGTGTTAAGATTTTAAAACAAAGTGTCAATTTTCAGCAATTTTTTCATATTTTGCGTTGTTATGAAACACATGTAAAATATATAAATAAATGCCAAAATGAACTATTGAAGTGAAAGTAGTATGATTTAGAAATTTTTTCAGCTGAATAGCATATATATATATATATATATATATATATATATATATATATATATATATAAGTGTACAATAATAGTTAAGATGCAGAAGTTTGAGTGCATGCATTTTCCCCCATTACTATGCTTCTATTCTATTTGATCCCCCAAAAGACGCATATATTATACACTAATTTAGACATATTATGGCAAAGTTTCAAGCATGTAGGGGCATTAGTGTTGGAGTTCTCTGGAAATGAAATAATGTTTTTATTTTTTTTTCACTTTTTCCCAATTCAATAAAACATAGCTGTGACATGTCAATGAGACTATCAAAAAGTACAGCCATGACAAAATAACTTATGAGATTCCAAATTATATTAATTTACATATAACAGTGTTGGCGTTCTGGGCCAGAAACGAAGCATGCCATCTGCCCCTTCCCCATCGCTCACCGGGCTCATGGAAAACTCCTTACCAATACAAATACAATACCTTTGGGTTAATGTTTTGCCGAGGGTAAAAACCTGCTCTTTTTGTTTTTACTATCTTCATTCATAGTTCTGGGACTGTGGTTCCTGGAAGTACAACTGCATGATATCACCCATATTTCTTTTAAGACTTTGCTTCATTTTACTGTATTTAAAGTCAAATGAATGGTGGTGTGATTGTCACCATAATAATAAATTAAATTAAATTTTCATTTTTATTGGTTTGAGATGTGTGTAATGGTGTATTACTTTATCAATGAATGCAAGCAATGTTCCCCAATTCGTAAAAAAAAACATAATTATCCTGTGGAGCTTTTAAGGGACATGGTAACAAAAAAAGACTTAATATTCTGATGTCTGAACATAGATTTTTCTTTATTCGAGCGAAGATATTCTTTGTTCAGACAAGGAAATAATTTGTTCTGACAAGGAATATTTGTGTCTGAACGTAATCATCTGTGTTCAAGCAGGATAAATTGTCTGATGTCATGTTCCAAAATCGTAGGATAAAATGTCTGATATTGTGTTCCGAATTCTTCGTTATCAGTATATGCAACTTGTGGCGGCACTCTGACAACATCCGGAGGAATAATCAGTTCTCCCAATCACCCAAGTGATTACCAAGCCAGTGAGAACTGTGAATGGGGCATCACTGTGGATGAAGGAAAAATGATCTCACTGGTTTTCACAGATTTTCACTTGGAATCAGAATCAACATGTAACTTTGACAGCGTCACGGTAATTTTCCATTTTTGCTCTCATAAAACTTCTCAGTGCAATAGCTAGGTGCAAATCCGACATGGTGCTAACAGCAGCATATGGATGGATTCTTTAAATTGAAATGAGGTACATACAGATCAAAATTTTTAATTTGAATTCATATTTTATTGACAAAAAAAATTGAAGGGTTCCAGACATTATCACAGTGCCAAATTAAGACAAAATCTGTATATCATTTGTACATGCCATTTTTTCATATGTACAGTAAACAATATCTTCATGTAATAATTCATAGGTTTATGATGGCAATTCAACGATTGGAAAGTTCTGTGGAAGCACTATTCCGAGCATCATTCAATCTTCAGGAAGGTCCATGAAGATGGTATTTAAGACGGATGGTTCAGAACAATTTGCAGGATTTCAGGCCGTGTACTTTGCAAGACTTCAGCCAGGTAAAATTTTCATCAAATCACACATTATCATCAACTTTTTTTTTTTTTTAAAGAACTATTTATCAATCTACAAGAATTTTTTATCATCTCAAAATGATATTTGGTTTGCCTGTGATAAACCATTGGAATGTGCAATCAATTTGTTTACATTCTATGATATATTCCCATTGCAAAGTTGTTTTTTTCTGCTCCAAATAAACCGTTCAATCAATTTATTTACCATATGTTAATGATATGTAGTATGTACATATGGTGACAGAAAAATAGGCAGTTAGTTTCATTAAAAATGGCCTGTCAAATTAAAACTAGACAAAAATAATTTCTTACATTTACCAAAGTTTATATTTATGTGGTGAATGATGTAAGCCAATTATTAGCCATAGAAGTGGACAGAAGCAGCTGACTTAAGCATGTTTAGACCACAGCCAGGTACAGGTCACTACAGACAGCTGGAATCGACTGTATTTTATGAAACTAACTGTATATATGCCTTTTACAAAAACATTGATTCATATTTAATCATCTTTTTATTGTACAGTTTAGGCTTATATTATTCTTATTGATATATGCTGACCTTCCATTCCAAGAAGGAATACTATCACATTGAAGAAATTATATCATTGTATAATTTCTTTTGTGTACACAATCAAAACATAGGCTGTGCTGCAGCTTAACCTTCAGCGAGTCCCACAAAGCACACAGGCATCATTAATGGTTAAGTGTTCATCCGACAGGCAGGAGGGCGGGCTTACTCTTTCATTTCCAGAGCAGAACTCTTAAGACACACTTTCATTTCTGGAGCTGAACTCTAACACTAATGCACTTATCCTTGTGAAATTGTATACAGTAACACTCTATATGGACTAGTGGTGCCTCGCGATAGCCACACTGACATATCTCGGCTATGTTTTACAAAATTTGGAAAAATATGTTTTCTTGAGTGTCTATATAGTGTGTGCGATGAACCGTAACAATTGCCACTTGGCCTACATAGCCTGTTACACAATGCTAATAAGAGTCCAAGATGTCCTATTTTTGAATTTGAACTCTTGAATTTCTTAATTTGTTCATTATATTCTGTTAAGTGTGAAATAATACAGTGTTCCCGTGGGTTATTACAAAGTCTGATAAAGCCTTACTTTCTTTTTGTAAAAAGTAGGATCAATACCTTGAGTGTTTTTTGGATGATGAAATTAACAATATTGGTGTATATTACTATATTATATATATTTTTCATGTTCGCATGATATTATAATGTCTTAAAAATGTCTTACTTCTTATGAAGGTAAACCTTCAGGAACCCAGTATTAACAGCAATCCATTCTGTTCAGAGTAAAGCCAAGTGAGCATAAAACGTATTGTCTATCCTTTTCCAGCCATTTAATTATTCTGTTTCGAAGTTTTTATGCACAATAAGAAGTATTCAGTTTGCTAGTATTATCAGCACAATAGCATTTTCCCGTAACTAACATTATATGTCCAAAATAGTCATATATGGGCTATGGCAATGATCCTAAGGAATATATATAAAATTCAGCAACATGAAGATGTTGGGTATAATTTCATACAAAATGAACCTTTTAAGGTTTGTATTTATATTAAAGGTTTATTTTGTATAGAATGATACTCAACACACCCATTTTAATGCCTTTATAAGTCAAGATATTTTTGCTCGCTGTTTATATTTAGCTGGCAACTGAAGGAACTATAAATTATCAATTGCCACACTCCCTTCGACAGTTACTGATTTGTTGGGTTGCGGATTTTCATTAAATCTGTGGCGTTTAAATTAGTATTGATAACCGAACACTTTATAGGTGTATATGAATAAAAAATAACTATTGGAGTCAATTGGAAGTAATATAGATCATTATGCAACTAATTATTCGAAATTGCTAATTATAAACAATAATGTTGAATGGGTTGAGCATGGTAATACTATGATCAAATATTTTATAATTGTATGCACATGAATTGTGCAACATTTACGGCTGTAGAGTTCTGCTTCGGAAAATCAATTTTGCACAATATTTTGCATTTTTTCCAGATTTTCCATTATTATTAACATAAAGGAAAATGCATGTGACAAATGTCAAAATGAAGCTTAAAAGTGAAAGTACTATAAACTAGATATATCATTGGCAAAATGTTCTTATGTAAGGGTCATAAAGTCATTGATATGAGCGTTTGAAAGAGTACCAAATTTTAATATTTTTGTTATGATATAATATTATATGTCAATAATGGTCATGAACCCCAAAAAGGTATCTCTACACTATTTTAGACATATTTTTATTAAGTTTTGTATGCATGTAGGTGCAGTAGTGTATGAGTCTCACTCTGGAAACAGAAATATTTATGTTTTTTTCATTTTTCTCTTAATATTTTAAAACACAGCTGAGATATGTCAATGTGACTATCAAAATGCACAGCTAAGCTAAATAGAGTAATAACATATAAAATGTTGTCAGGGTAAGTGCATTAATGCTAGAGTTTTGCTCCGGAAACAAAATTTAACACAATTTTTAGCATTTTTTTTCTGATTTTATATTTTTATGTAATCAGCATTTAATGAAGTTTGAAAAGTGAATATAGTATAATTAAGATATGTTTATGATGCAATTTCTTTCATATGAGGTAAATAATGTCTTTTGTATGGAGGTTTGAAAAAGTAGGAATTTTCCCTATTTTGCCCTAATTTTGAAAATTATATATTATTTATGGCCGCTTAAGGGTGCCACTAAACTATTTTAGACTTATTATGACAAAGTTTTTAGCTATAGGTGCAGTAGTGTCAGAGTTCTGCTCTGAATACGAAAAATTTATTTTTCTTTTTTTCAAAAATTTGGTAAAACATAGCCAACATATATCAATGTGACTATCAAAAGGCACCACTAAGCCATATAGAGTACAACATTTTGTTAAAGTAAGTGCCTTACAGTTCTGGAAACAAAAGTGTTCCGCCTGCCTGCCCGCCCATCCATCATTGATGATTTCAAAAACCCTTTTCAAATTTTGTTCGCTGAGGGTTAAAAAGTCCTTGCACTGAAATTAAGCAATCCATGCCAAAACGTTGTTTCATCAATGATATTGTTACTCAAACAGCATGCCATCTGGCTGGGCGCTCTTGTGGACAAGTTCTCACTGCACAAACAGGAGTCATAACCTCTCCTTTTTATCCTGACCTTTACCAAAACAATGAAAACTGCGCATGGGACATCAGGGTAGAAAGCGGAAAAGTTATTTCTGTTTCATTCATCAACTTCGTCTTGGAAGAATGTTGTGACAGTGTTACAGTAATTATCCATATTCTTATTTTATTTATTTATTTTTATTTCTATTTTATCTATTTATTTCTTTAGAATGTGGCTAATTCACTGCCACATGTCATTCAGCATGCAATGAGTAGAGTGAAGTAAGACTTGCTAGTATCTTTCAATATATACCAATATTTACTAAAACTAATTTACTGTTGATCTTTGTACCAAATCTCAGGTGTATGATGGAAACGCTGAAAATTTGCAGATTATTGAAAAAATTTTCGGAAGTAGTTTACCAGACAAAGTTCAGTCTTCTAATAATTTCATGAGGATTGTATTTGAGACTGATGGTTCAGAACAATACATGGGATTTCAAGCAGTTTACTATACAACATCACCTTCAGGTATATTTGTTTTCTGAAATACTTATGACTTACATGTGTGACATTGATTAGTGCATAATTATGAAATTCTGAAGCCTTGAAATATAAAAATATATCACCACCTGAACAAAGTTCTTTTAAAATAAAAAGGGCTTTCTCTGAGAAAACAATACAATGTCATGAAACATGGGTATTTTCAGACATCTTTGCACTGGGTGAGACTGGGTGAGACTGGGTGAGACTGGGTTAATTTGTCCATATATTGGATTCATTTGATACTTTATGCCATGCCAGGTACATTGTCTCCCCTGTACAAGACTTTCCCAGAAAACGAACTATATAAAGGACTATTTTCAGTACCTATAAGGGAATATACTGAATTAGCCAATAAACCTAAGGAATGAGATAAAGAGATCATAACATTACATGGGTTGATTCAATATATCCACCTATATGCCCCACCCCCCTCCATCACTATAAATACTAAGTCTCAGGGGTATATCAGGGATGTACTAAATCAACCCATAATCTTTATGTTTCAAAATAGGTGCAACAGAATGTGGAAAAAATCTTACTGCACCGAGAGGAATGATCACGGTACTGCCATACCCTAACGACTACCTGAGTATCGATGAGTGTGTGTGGGACATCTCCATGGATGCAGGAAAAATTACTGCTCTTGTTTTTGTCAATTTTGATTTGGGTGAAAATTCAACTTGTGAAAATAGCAGTGTCACAGTAATTATCAATATATTTTATATTTTATTAGGTCTTCTTTCAGAATTTCTTTTACTGTGATATCATTATTATAATTTCTATGTAATACGTTTATATATCTACAATATTTGTACATGTTGCAACAACTAATTTCATGTGGTCACAGCAAATAAAGAATATCATTATTATTCATAAATAAAAATACCTTTGAATATGCAACCATGCCTCTTTAAGATTAGCACAGTAAATATTTATATTGTCATCCTTAGGTGTACGACGGTAAAACAGAAAATTCCTCAATGATCGGCAAGTTCTGTGGGAGCGCTCTTCCAAAGAAAATTCGGTCTTCTGGAATGTTCATGAAGGTTGTGTTCAGGACAGATCATTCCATAGAACACTCTGGATTTCAAGCTGTGTATTATGCCACTAAACAACTTACAGGTATGGTTGTGTTTGAAATGTATTAACATTGAAGCATAACTGCTCTCACAAGTATCCTTCACTGTAATTAGTTTCTGTAGTTTTCTTGCAATTTGACTGTAGTTGTTATTGGTAACAACTGTAAATTTGGTATACAGCACGCTACTGTTAATGTTTTACGGCAAGATACCGCAAATCTATCCTGTGGCATAATACTATCAAATTTACAGCTAAGGTATAGATAACTTAAGACATGCATGTACCGTAATTTTACGTTGAACATCCATTTGTTCTACCTTACGGTAGCAAGATAATTTGCAAAAGGTTTGTCAGCAAGATGCAGTAAAAAGTACAGGAAATTTGTTTCTGTGTTGTAATGCTGAAGCAGTTTTGGAGAATTCTAATTACATGTGCAGTACCTTTATAAACCATGTTGAGGAAAAAGTGTGGTGGCTTGGTCACTCAGTCAAAAATTAGATCACAAAACAAGATACCAGATTAATGTATGATTTTTCTAATGTTTTCCAAATGAAAAATCATTGTTTAACCTCTCAAACAATTTCTTAAAGTTTGTGTACATGCAGGCTTAGGCCTAACCTAAAATGGTCATTAAAGTCAGGACTACGCAGCAGGGAACACTAGGTGTAGGTGAATGGAGAGCCAGTTGCTTTTGAAATCTTTCAAGTTGAATTAGTGAGGTGCATGGTGTTCATGTCCATTTAAATTTATTTCCAGTGCCAAACACATCTGCTGGAACAACAAGATCAGAAGGATTGTTCGGGATGATATTTCTTCCTGGTGAGATTATCATTTGCATGATAATTATATTTCAGATTGGGTGCAGTATTATTAACGGCATGAAAAATGTAGAAAAATATTCATAGTAGCAAATGAGATTTACATTTCTTGTCATATTGTATTTATGTTTCTTTTACTTTATAGTTGTCGGGTCACTTGGGCTTTTATGTCTCACCCTTGTTGTGGCATTGTTGTGCATATGTGCCAGGAGAAGCAGGTACGTTGGCAAGAAATCATACAATACATCAAATTTAATACGTCATGGCAGCCATGCTGAACCATGGCATGTATTCTTAACACTAAGAATGCAACCCTTGTCTACAATCCTAGGTCAATATGGTCTTGCTATTTTTACAAGGTATTGATTGTGTCTAATGTGTATTTTATTTAGTGTTTCAAGGCCAATGCAACAGACCGAATGTAGGACCGAAGAAAACATGGTTGAATTGTATGAAAATCAACAACTGCCAATGGCTGATGTTCCACGATACGTGACAACGCCCGTTGACGAGTACATAGCACCTGCATTGCAAGTTCCGATACAGCAAGAACCATTCCCACCAATTCCCATTGCGGACTCTTGCATATATCAGAATGCGCAAGTTCTGATACAGCAAGAACCATTTCTGCCAATTCCCATTGAGGACTCTTGCATATATCAGAATGTGCGAGTCTAATACATTCTACATGACAACAGGTTTTAAATAACTGTTCACAGGGGGCATCACTATTATTCAATTGACATAAGTGCCATCTGTTGAAATACCATGAAAACAAGGTGCCATGAATGTCTGGCTTCCTTCACTGGTGATCCTTTTATTTAGAAATTTTATTCATGGTATATGCTTGTCTATTTCATTATTGTTGCTCCAAAGAAGGATTTGTACATATATTGGTATGCTTATGAAATTTTACTATTATTCTATTTTTATTTTTTTATATATAGTTACTAAAATAGACAATATAACTGGATATACAATCTTTAGATATGTAAATATCCAATTCTGCTGCTTATTTGTACTCAGTATTAATTTTCTATGGTGCATTGATTCCTGCCAATTGCCCTGATGGTGCCTTGTTTTATTAATATGCTTATAGTTGTACATAATCATTATATTGATGTTTTTAATATGTAACTAAATTATGTTTATGTAGATTGTTCTTTTATTTTACTTTATCATTATATATATGTATAATTCTATTTTGTATCCTTGTCTTTTATTTTCTTATGACACACGTATCTTTTTGATGCTCAGCGGTCAATAAAATTGGGTTTAGTGCAGTATAGCGGACCCAAATTTATGACCATATTTGGCGTCCAAAGAATATAAAATATATCATTATTTTGAGTGACACTAACCAAGTTTTGAAGATCTTGTCCAACAAGAATAACATTTGAGTCGCATAGCGGGGGTGAAGGGAAAAAAATAACATCGCCCTTGCCGTGAACATGAAACCCGCTGTCATTTGTTTGTGACATCATAAATTGGATTCAAGCTATTTACGTCATATGCTTGACAAGGAGGCTGCTAAATATGGTCTTAAATCTGGATCCACTTCACTGCACTTTTTCCATAAAATTATATATATATATATATATAAGACATTACATAATGCTGAAAAATCCACTGAAATAATATGGGAAATTAAGCCAAGCAATCATTGCCCTACTGAAAGCACAAAGTCTGAACTCAATGTACAAAAGTTTACCCCGTAGTGTTCGGCATTCGGTTAATCAATCCCCAAGCTCCCTCCATTCTGCTAAAAGTGTTATGTAACAACCACATGTGGCTATCAAGACATGAAGTGGTTGCTATTTAGGCTCCAAGTTCAAACATCAAGCTTTGCCAGATACGTTTTTATTGAATAATTAACCTCAGCAACATGTATATCATACAAAATACATGTACTAAACATGTCATACATGTCATTTTCATTATCACCTACTACAGTAGAATTGGTTGATTTTCGATGTCTAAATACAGAATACAAAAATAGTTTGATCATTTAAGCAAGAAAAGCATGGTAACATAGCAGACCATAGGGGAACTCCATTTGTATGGAATGAAGGCAGAAATAGATAAAATAAATATCTAATATAATAATCAAAGTTGCTGGAAAAGCTGCCAGAAACTCAATCTAAGTTTGCCTTGTGCACTTCCTATTGATTTTTAATTCATCTACAGTAATTATATTGTTATTTCCTTTAACGGAAAAAGAATAGCTTGTTGAAGATTTGTGTGCACTATGCAGGCATTCGCTGAGGGTTTGTGGCCCCGCAGCCTATGTTTGATATTTTATATTTAATTTTATAATACAATTGAGCTTAGTACTTAATTAAAACATGGAGTTCTACTTTTTTTTAGAGTAAGATTTTTAATTCGATTTGGTTAATTCATTATTAAATCAATACCATTAATAATAAATCAGAACTTGTCTTTCAACATTTTCGTTCTTGTTTTTCAAAGATTAATAGTGTTAAGAAACGACAGAACAGGATCAGGGGCATATCTAGGAAGTTGCTAAATAAAAGGGGGTCTGTGGAGCTGGACATTGAAAAGAGCGTTTTGCTAGCGTTGAGGGCACAAACCTTGCAAGTGGAGTCTAGAGGCATACCCCACGAGAAAAATTTCAAAATATAGCACAATAAGCTTAGCTATAATTCACCAAACATATTCTAAATATAACTTTTGTCCAACCATGATCTTGTCAGAACATTGAAATCACTAAAATGAGTATTAGATAGATTAAATAGATTAGATTAAATAGATTAAATTAGATTAGATATTCCTAGATTAGATTAGATTAGATTAGATTAGATTAGATTAGATTAGATTAGATAGGATTAGATAGGATTAGATAGATAGATAGATAGATAGATAGATAGATAGAGAGATAGAGAGATGGGAGAGGATTCATAATTAAAAACAAAGAAATTGGTAGAGATTTCTTTAAAATTATTGAACCCCAATGCCTTGTGACATAAGCGTAAGTATTGCATTGTAGATTAAAGAAACATTTCCCCTTCATTTTTTAAATCCTTACTCAAAGCACTATGTTAAAGGAGAACCTTGTGACCAAGAAAAAAATTATCTTCATAAGAATTTTATTTGTAGTTCTCAAAACTTCCGCCAGAAGCAAACACTTCCATACATGCATATGATACACTTTTTTTGAAATTCATCACTGAAGCTACCTATTGGTTGTACTCTACACTTATGCCCCTATCATATTGTGACAAATAATTAATTACAAAAACTCAAACCTGTAGATGGCAGCACCTATTTTAGGAGACAAAAATGTATGTGTAATCTACACTGCCATGGTCGCTTTAAAAGAAGCTATTTTTCATAGCTAATTCTGTAAATTTGGGCTTAATCTTTCTTCTGAAGCTGTCATTACCTTATTCCAGTGCAGCAACTGAAAAGGCTTGAGCACCGAATTTATTTGAGGTTGGACAATCCCTTTTTCTCAGAAGTTCAGAGGCTCAAGGCTTGTTAAGGCAGTTTTTCTCAAAAGATGACAATGTGTTATTGTTGTCAGAGCGCTTTCCAAGTCAGTTCAGAATTTTGACCTCAATGCTACAAGTAATGGAGTACCAGTGCAGTTTTTTGTTTCCTAATGTGTGTGATTCAATTTTCCCATCCCTTTCTTTTAGTTTGGAAACGCTGAGCAAGAAATGACGTCATCTTTCGTTCCTGCATGCTTAACACCAACATTTAGGAGGGTTTTGCACAGCAAGTCTTGCCTGTTTTCAGGTGATTGCTCTTTCGCTATGCGGCTAAATTTCCCAATGTAACTCCACAGGCGCTCCTCTCACCATCAAAAATGCCAGCCCCTTCAATGCGCTTCAGGCAGTACTTCAGCTGGAGAATATAATCACAAATTTAAACTGCATTGTTGCCTGTCATACAAGGGAAGACTTTCACATTAATTATTTTGCAAGTTGATATAAAATTGAAGCAAGGTGATAAAACAAGGAGCAGAGTTAATGTGGAATAGGTATGGTGTCATACAATCTAACTGAAACATGACAATCATCATAATGAATTACTATAATGGAATTTTTAACAGATAATCACTAGCTTCAAATCAAACTATTCTGGAACAGCAAACTACACTGATAGTGATATGATACTGCTTCAATAAGTATTTATGCAACGTACATCAAATTCCTCTTTCTACAAAAAGAAAAAATATATAAAACCACCAAATGAACTCGTAAAATTTATTTATAAGGCCCTTTTATTTACAAAGGCAGCTGCTGCAACTGCAAAGTAATCAGATCAGCCCTTTCCTGATATATGAAATGATGATGCCCCCCCCCCCACCCACACACAAATGTTAAGTAATGAAATCACTATGGAAAGTCAGGTAACGTCACACAATCCCTGTTATTTCTCGAACCATATTACCCCTTTTCAAACTTCCCAGTTTTATTCTTTGCCCTCAAAATTGATCCAGCTTGGAAATTGCTACATTTCTGCAAGATTACCATAATGATTAGAAAAATGTGTGTTAATTCAAAGAATGTGATACTTAAATCATGAATGACATGCTGTACCTGGGATTCACCTTTTCTGCCATGTTAATTAACTAATTCATCAACCAAATTCTGCTTCAGGAAGAAATATCCTGAATGCAGAGGCTGTCGAACATTTCTACCAGCAGCACTCTGATGGACTAGGCTGATCTTCTTTTATGCATTCCATCCTATTCAAAGATTAGAAATAAAATTCTTCTATGATAACTGTCAGCATAATTTACCTCTCTAGCATCATGGTTAGCCAGACCATTGTCGAACCCAACATTTTTAAGACAGTTATGCACCCCTTTCATAGTTTCATAATGTATCAATCACGATAAAGCGTTTCAGTACATTCAGAAATGCGTAATATTTGATTTTTCGATTTTGTCAGTACACTTCTATCTATAAAGAATCCAGCACAACAGCAATAAATATTACTATAACCATTTTTAAGTTTCATATCTACCTTTGGACAAGCAAGACATTCAGTTCCATTGGGCAGACTGACACCAGCTGATTGCCCAAAATTCTGGCCATGAATTAATCACATGAATTTCAAAACACACTCCCAAGTCAATATTCAATAGAGGTCTTCAATCTACCCAGCAAAAAGACAAAGCAATAAAAAAAATCATTTGCTAGTGACTATAGGTAAAGAATTCATGTCACAAAAACTAGTATGTAGTTTATCCGGTTTATAGGACTCGATGCCAGAAGCAGAAATTATGATAAGATTTGGAGATTAGTATTTAGTACAAAGATGGTATAAAAATGAAGTCAACTTCAAAGCCATGTGGTCCATGTACTGAAGTTATTTTGCTACATTTCATAATGACCTAACTGCCGTAGAGATTAGGGGTACATACTGTGCAAAGCTAAAACCGGCAATTCAAAAGACCAACTTTATTTAATTATATCTATTTATCATCATTAATTTGGGAACTTCAAAATGTATCGGTTGACAAAAGTTCTTTATGAAATTTCTTTTTTATTTGTGCAAAAAAGATCAAGCTTCATGTGCCAAGTTAAATCAACTCACCCAATCAAATGGTTTCTCAAACAATCCTAGTCGTGAGTCTTGCATGGCACTGCATAATGCTCGAAGACTCATCTGCCCTTCTAAAACCATTGCACGAAATGTTAACATGAAATTAAATGTGAAAGCGACCTTGGCAAAGAAGGTGATGCAGGCCAAAGTCTAAGATGAACCAATGTCACGGGTACATCTGCGCAGCCACAAATTCGAACTGTCTGATAGTGCTGAATACCTGCAGAAGAACAAAAAAAATACATAGGCAAAATAATGCTTATAATAATGTAATTTCTCTGCACACCAATGAATAATGTTTCGTGTTAAAAGACAGAAAACAAGATTTGATTTGAAGTCATATGTATCATACAAAAGCCCAACATGACCACCCAATATTCATGCCTGCCAGACCAAAGATCAACACAGGTTGCTGTACACAAGTCCTATTTATTCTTACACCTAAACCAGCAGAAATCTTTCAACAGCATTGACAGCATAAAACACCACAGCTGTCCACTCATCCTGGCAGATTACACACTGGTCACTTCACCATATTAGGGTTTACTGCAGTATAGAGTACCCAAATTGATGTCCATATTTGGCATGCATTAAATATGAACATAATCATTTCTTACCAAATTTAGTATTGCAAACAATACGCATCATATTTGTATCCAGTAGCGGGGGGTTTGGGGGTGGTAGATTCCAGAAAATCTTATTTTACATATGCAGCCAAAGAGATGGCCAAAGATACCCCAGCTCACAATATGTCATGACAAAGTTTGAGTTACATGCTTCTATATATCAATATTTTAGTTTTATCATATAGCTTGCTGTCATTAATCTGATAAGACAACTTTTCACAGATTGTGTGTATTTTTGGAAATCTCTTTCTCCAAATGGCCTTATCATTTGATAAGATATTTAATTATTTAATCATATAAAACAAAGCCATATCCCTTTACTTATCATGACTTGGTAAATGTATCCTGGAAATAAAGGTATCACAAAGACTATTAAATATCCGGAATTATGTCCAGCTTATCATAGATAATAGTTATCGTACTGTATCAAGCAATTGAGACCATATAATATTTCATGGAGCTGTCTTCATGTATATATAAACATTATATGCCCAGTAAAGAAATACACATATACTCATAAGTACAATTGGACAGCTTGAAGCTTTTAGCCAATGAAAAATATTAATTGACTTAGCAAGTTACAACTGATGTAAAAAAGAGGACGACATGTGAAACTTCCTCACTCTCCTAGGATACTTCATTCCAGGTCAAACTGTCACTCATTGCTACTGATCAGCATGGTAAGCTTATATGGCCAGCTGCTAGTGGCAGATGTAATGATGAGTTTATATGGACTGAAGCACATACACAATCCATAATGTTTTTTGGGCACTTTCTGTGGAAAGAAATCAAATCTCTGCTGGAAAAATCCTCGATCTCAACTCTCACATAGGCTATTTGGTCAACAGTCACAAGTGAGGTAGACAATATCTTTGACCTTAACACAAGGAGGCTAAATTGATCTGAAATGGGGTCCACCATCTTGTCTGCCATAGAGAGCGGTAAAAGCCTGAGGAAGCACCAGGTCTGAACCTTGTGATTCTCTTCCACTAGGGTTTGTTGTTGCTATCACCAGGGGCGTAGCCAGGGGGAAAAACATATGTAATAGTTAATGTGCCGATATATAAATAGAATGTCTTTTATTTATTTCTTGCTTTTTGTCTTTTTTTTTGCCTTTCAAAATTTGTGTAGAGCAAAACCCCTTCCAAAGGTCAGTTTTGGCTATGCCCTTGGCCACCATACTGAGTGCTTCCAACCTAATTCAGACTTGAAAGACCTCACCAGTTAACATGGAGTAAAACATATCACACACACACACTTCCTCGCACACTAGCAGGGTCATGTTTTTTATTCTTTTTTCAATTGTCTCACATATAGCTGGGATAGGGTTGCTGTCATTTGGTTGTGGGAGCAGGGGGCTCAGTGGTAGCACACTGGCTGCCAACCACTTCGAATCCGGCCCACATTGGAAAGTTGCTTCATCATATGCAGCTGGGTGGTCTAGTGGTAAGACGCTCGCCTGCTCCTCCGAAGGACCCGGGCTATTACCCTTATGAGCAACCTCCCAGCTGGATGTAGCTCGGATGAGACATTATATATTGGCAGTCCCTTGTACTCAGTGTCTATGCTGAGGCAAGTAAAAGATCCCACCCATTGGGTAAATGTGCTACATGGTTGGACTCCCCCTACTTATCGCATCAGTCAACCCTTCTAGTGGCAAGAACTTGTCTTAGATAGCTGCACTTTCGATTTCCATTTCTCTATCACAGATGGGAGTTGTCGTCTGGTATGGGTTTCACTGTAGGCACTGCAGGTTTAACTGCATGTAGCTAATGCCTATTAAATGCCATAATTAACTTAGATACTAAATATAAATGTACTTCCTAAATGAGGCTAATATCAGAGATGTGAACATCACAACAAAACACTTCCTGACTGGATTTTGAAAATACAACATGATCGAGTGTTGAACATGGCTCGGACACTCATCGCAACACTGTGTGCTTTTGTTTTGTTTCTTGTTCCTGGTGAGTCATATATTCATTTTACACCCTCTTAGAATAGTCTGTTATGTTTAACAGTTTCAATAGACGTAGGAAAAATGCATAAGTTAGCACTTGAGCTGTCAGATTACATCTTAACATAGACATATGGTTCAGGGCAGAATACTATTTCTGGCATAGGCCTATGTGTGAACCATATGGTCATAGCATCAATTTTGCTTTTAGGCCAAGATAATGACCCCTGAATGTGAAGGTGTTAAGATTTTAAAACCAAGTGTCAATTTTCAGCAATTTTTTTAATATTTTGCTTTGTTATGAAACACATGTTAAATAAATAAATAAATGCCAAAATGAACTATTGAAGTGAAAGTAGTATGATTTAGAAAATTTTCCAGCTGAATAGCATATATATATAAGTGTACAATAATAGTTGGGATGCAGAAGTTTGAGTGCATGCATTTTCCCCCTTTACTATGCTTCTATTATATTTGATCCCCTAAAAGGCATAATACACTATTTTAGACATATTATGGCAAAGTTTCAAGCATGTAGGTGCATTAGTTCTCTGGAAACAAAATAATTTTTTAAATTTTTTTTTACTTTTTCCCAATTCCATAAAACATAGCTGAGACGTGTCAATGAGACTATAAAAAAGTACAGCCAGGACAAAAGGACTGATGAAATACCAAATTATATCAATGTACATATAACAGTGTTGGCGTTCTGGTCCAGAAAGGAAGCATGCCATCTGCCCCTTCCCCATCGCTCACCGGGCTCATGGAAAACTCCTTACCAATACAAATACAATACCTTTTGGTTAATGTTTTGCCGAGGGTAAAAACCTGCTCTTTTTGTTTTTACTATCCTCATTCATAGTTCTGGGACTGTGGTTCCTGGAAGTACAACTGCATGATATCACCCATATTTCTTTTAAGACTTTGCTTCATTTTACTGTATTTAAAGTCAAATGAATGGTGTTGTGATTGTCACCATAATAATAAATTAAATTAAATTGTCATTTTTATTGGTTTGAGATGTGTGTAATGGTGTATTACTTTATCAATGAATGTAAGCAATGTTCCCCAATTCGTAAAAAAAAAACATAATTATCCTGTGGAGCTTTTAAGGGACATGGTAACAAAAAAAGACTTAATATTCTTATGTCTGAACATAGATTTTTCTTTATTCGGTGAAGATATTCTTTGTTCAGACAAGGAAATAATTTGTTCTGACAAGGAATATTTGTGTCTGAACGTAATCATCTGTGTTCAAGCAGGATAAATTGTCTGATGTCATGTTCCAAAATCGTAGGATAAAATGTCTGATATTGTGTTCCGAATTCTTCGTTATCAGTATATGCAACTTGTGGCGGCACTCTGACAACATCCGGAGGAATAATCAGTTCTCCCAATCACCCAAGTGATTACCAAGCCAGTGAGAACTGTGAATGGGGCATCACTGTGGATGAAGGAAAAATGATCTCACTGGTTTTCACAGATTTTCACTTGGAACCAGAATCAACATGTAACTTTGACAGCGTCACGGTAATTTTCCATTTTTGCTCTCATAAAACTTCTCAGTGCAATAGCTAGGTGCAAATCCGACATGGTGCTAACAGCAGCATATGGATGGATTCTTTAAATTGAAATGAGGTACATACAGATCAAAATTTTTAATTTGAATTCATATTTTATTGACAAAAAAAATTGAAGGGTTCCAGACATTATCACAGTGCCAAATTAAGACAAAATCTGTATATCATTTGTACATGCCATTTTTTCATATGTACAGTAAACAATATCTTCATGTAATAATTCATAGGTCTATGATGGCAATTCAAGGATTGGAAAATTCTGTGGAAGCACTATTCCAAGCATCGTTCAGTCTTCAGGAAGGTCCATGAAGATTGTATTTAAGACGGATTATTCAGGTCAATATGCAGGTTTTCGGGCCATGTACTATGCAGGTAATCAAATCACACATTATCACAAACTTATTTCTTTTTTTGAAAGAACTATTTATCAATTTACATAATTTTTTTATGATACTTGGTATGCCTGTGATAAAGCATTGGAATGTGCAAAGAGATTATCTTTAAGAATGCGAACAAATTAATTACAAAGTTCTTTTTTGTTTCTCCAAATCAACTTTTCAATCAGTTTTTTTACCATATGGTTATGATATGTAGTATTAATAGATAGATAGATAGATAATTTATGTACATATGGTGGCAGACACCTAATAGGTATTTATGCCTTTTACAAAAACATTGATTTATACCTTGTCATCTTTTTTATTGTACAGTTTAGGCTTATAATATTCTTATTGGAGAAGCACTATCACATTGGCATTTTAAAGAAATCATATCATTGTATGTTTTTTTTCTGAACACAATCAAAAAAGTATTTGCACTAAAATAAAGCAAACATTTTATAAATGATATTCTCACTGAAAAGGCAAATTACTAATATTTACATATGCTTTTATATTATGCCATGCAGCTGGGCCCTCTTGTGGACAGGTTCTCACTGCACCAGGGGGAGTCATAAGCTCTCCCTTTTATCCTAACCTTTACCAACACAATGAAAACTGCACATTGGACATTAGAGTAGAAAGCGGAAAAGTTATCTCTCTTTTGTTCAGTAACTTAGTCTTGGAAGGATGTTGTGGTTGTGGCAGTGTTACAGTAATTATCCACATTTTCATTTTTATTTATTTATCATTTTATTTTTGTTGTTTATCGATTTATTCTTAAGAATGCTGCTGATTCACTGTTGCATTCAGCTGGCAATAAGTAGAGTGAAGTAAGACTTTGTCAGTATCTTTTAATATATACCAGTATTTACTATGACAAATTTACTGTTCATCTTTGTATACCAAATCTCAGGTGTACGATGGAAATTCTAAACATTCTCAAATCATTGGAAAGTTCTGTGGAAATACTCTTCCAGACAAAGTTCAGTCTTCTGATAATTTCATGAGGATTGTATTTAAGACTGATGATTCAATACGATCCATGGGATTTCAAGCAGTTTACTATACAACATCGCCTTCAGGTATATATGTTTTCTGAAATACTTATGACTTACATGTGTGACATTGATTAGTGCATAATTATGAAATTCTGAAGCCTTGAAATATAAAAATATATCACCACCTGAACAAAGTTCTTTTTAAATAAAAAGGGCTTTCTCTGAGAAAACAATACAATGTCATGAAACATGGGTATTTTCAGACATCTTTGCACAATAGCATTTTCCCGTAACTAACATTATATGTCCAAAATAGTCATATATGGGCTATGGCAATGATCCTAAGGAATATATATAAAATTCAGCAACATGAAGATGTTGGGTATAATTTCATACAAAATGAACCTTTTAAGGTTTGTATTTATATTAAAGGTTTATTTTGTATAGAATGATACTCAACACACCCATTTTAATGCCTTTATAAGTCAAGATATTTTTGCTCGCTGTTTATATTTAGCTGGCAACTGAAGGAACTATAAATTATCAATTGCCACACTCCCTTCGACAGTTACTGATTTGTTGGGTTGCGGATTTTCATTAAATCTGTGGCGTTTAAATTAGTATTGATAACCGAACACTTTATAGGTGTATATGAATAAAAAATAACTATTGGAGTCAATTGGAAGTAATATAGATCATTATGCAACTAATTATTCGAAATTGCTAATTATAAACAATAATGTTGAATGGGTTGAGCATGGTAATACTATGATCAAATATTTTATAATTGTATGCACATGAATTGGGCAACATTTACGGCTGTAGAGTTCTGCTTCGGAAAATCAATTTTGCACAATATTTTGCATTTTTTCCAGATTTTCCATTATTATTAACATAAAGGAAAATGCATGTGACAAATGTCAAAATGAAGCTTAAAAGTGAAAGTACTATAAACTAGATATATCATTGGCAAAATGTTCTTATGTAAGGGTCATAAAGTCATTGATATGAGCGTTTGAAAGAGTACCAAATTTTAATATTTTTGTTATGATATAATATTATATGTCAATAATGGTCATGAACCCCAAAAAGGTATCTCTACACTATTTTAGACATATTTTTATTAAGTTTTGTATGCATGTAGGTGCAGTAGTGTATGAGTCTCACTCTGGAAACAGAAATATTTATGTTTTTTTCATTTTTCTCTTAATATTTTAAAACACAGCTGAGATATGTCAATGTGACTATCAAAATGCACAGCTAAGCTAAATAGAGTAATAACATATAAAATGTTGTCAGGGTAAGTGCATTAATGCTAGAGTTTTGCTCCGGAAACAAAATT
This sequence comes from Alitta virens, assembly GCA_932294295.1. Taxonomy (NCBI): domain Eukaryota; kingdom Metazoa; phylum Annelida; class Polychaeta; order Phyllodocida; family Nereididae; genus Alitta; species Alitta virens. The sequence continues at coordinate 30,884,201 of OW028585.1, read as the reverse complement.
TAACACAATTTTTAGCATTTTTTTTCTGATTTTATATTTTTATGTAATCAGCATTTAATGAAGTTTGAAAAGTGAATATAGTATAATTAAGATATGTTTATGATGCAATTTCTTTCATATGAGGTAAATAATGTCTTTTGTATGGAGGTTTGAAAAAGTAGGAATTTTCCCTATTTTGCCCTAATTTTGAAAATTATATATTATTTATGGCCGCTTAAGGGTGCCACTAAACTATTTTAGACTTATTATGACAAAGTTTTTAGCTATAGGTGCAGTAGTGTCAGAGTTCTGCTCTGAATACGAAAAATTTATTTTTCTTTTTTTCAAAAATTTGGTAAAACATAGCCAACATATATCAATGTGACTATCAAAAGGCACCACTAAGCCATATAGAGTACAACATTTTGTTAAAGTAAGTGCCTTACAGTTCTGGAAACAAAAGTGTTCCGCCTGCCTGCCCGCCCATCCATCATTGATGATTTCAAAAACCCTTTTCAAATTTTGTTCGCTGAGGGTTAAAAAGTCCTTGCACTGAAATTAAGCAATCCATGCCAAAACGTTGTTTCATCAATGATATTGTTACTCAAACAGCATGCCATCTGGCTGGGCGCTCTTGTGGACAAGTTCTCACTGCACAAACAGGAGTCATAACCTCTCCTTTTTATCCTGACCTTTACCAAAACAATGAAAACTGCGCATGGGACATCAGGGTAGAAAGCGGAAAAGTTATTTCTGTTTCATTCATCAACTTCGTCTTGGAAGAATGTTGTGACAGTGTTACAGTAATTATCCATATTCTTATTTTATTTATTTATTTTTATTTCTATTTTATCTATTTATTTCTTTAGAATGTGGCTAATTCACTGCCACATGTCATTCAGCATGCAATGAGTAGAGTGAAGTAAGACTTGCTAGTATCTTTCAATATATACCAATATTTACTAAAACTAATTTACTGTTGATCTTTGTACCAAATCTCAGGTGTATGATGGAAACGCTGAAAATTTGCAGATTATTGAAAAAATTTTCGGAAGTAGTTTACCAGACAAAGTTCAGTCTTCTAATAATTTCATGAGGATTGTATTTGAGACTGATGGTTCAGAACAATACATGGGATTTCAAGCAGTTTACTATACAACATCACCTTCAGGTATATTTGTTTTCTGAAATACTTATGACTTACATGTGTGACATTGATTAGTGCATAATTATGAAATTCTGAAGCCTTGAAATATAAAAATATATCACCACCTGAACAAAGTTCTTTTAAAATAAAAAGGGCTTTCTCTGAGAAAACAATACAATGTCATGAAACATGGGTATTTTCAGACATCTTTGCACTGGGTGAGACTGGGTGAGACTGGGTGAGACTGGGTTAATTTGTCCATATATTGGATTCATTTGATACTTTATGCCATGCCAGGTACATTGTCTCCCCTGTACAAGACTTTCCCAGAAAACGAACTATATAAAGGACTATTTTCAGTACCTATAAGGGAATATACTGAATTAGCCAATAAACCTAAGGAATGAGATAAAGAGATCATAACATTACATGGGTTGATTCAATATATCCACCTATATGCCCCCCCCCCCCTCCATCACTATAAATACTAAGTCTCAGGGGTATATCAGGGATGTACTAAATCAACCCATAATCTTTATGTTTCAAAATAGGTGCAACAGAATGTGGAAAAAATCTTACTGCACCGAGAGGAATGATCACGGTACTGCCATACCCTAACGACTACCTGAGTATCGATGAGTGTGTGTGGGACATCTCCATGGATGCAGGAAAAATTACTGCTCTTGTTTTTGTCAATTTTGATTTGGGTGAAAATTCAACTTGTGAAAATAGCAGTGTCACAGTAATTATCAATATATTTTATATTTTATTAGGTCTTCTTTCAGAATTTCTTTTACTGTGATATCATTATTATAATTTCTATGTAATACGTTTATATATCTACAATATTTGTACATGTTGCAACAACTAATTTCATGTGGTCACAGCAAATAAAGAATATCATTATTATTCATAAATAAAAATACCTTTGAATATGCAACCATGCCTCTTTAAGATTAGCACAGTAAATATTTATATTGTCATCCTTAGGTGTACGACGGTAAAACAGAAAATTCCTCAATGATTGGCAAGTTCTGTGGGAGCGCTCTTCCAGAGAAAATTCGGTCTTCTGGAATGTTCATGAAGGTTGTGTTCAGGACAGATCATTCCATAGAACACTCTGGATTTCAAGCTGTGTATTATGCCACTAAACAACTTACAGGTATGGTTGTGTTTGAAATGTATTAACATTGAAGCATAACTGCTCTCACAAGTATCCTTCACTGTAATTAGTTTCTGTAGTTTTCTTGCAATTTGACCGTAGTTGTTATTGGTAACAACTGTAAATTTGGTATACAGCACGCTACTGTTAATGTTTTACGGCAAGATACCGCAAATCTATCCTGTGGCATAATACTATCAAATTTACAGCTAGTATTATCAGCACAATAGCATGACTTAAGACATGCATAACCGGTAATTTTACGTTGAAGATCCGTTTGTTCTACCTTACGGTAGCAAGATAATGTGCAAAAGGTTAGTCAGCAAGATGCAGTAAAAAGTACAGGAAATTTGTTTCTGTGTTGTAATGCTGAAGCAGTTTTGGAGAATTCTAATTACATGTGCAGTACCTTTAAAAACCATGTTGAGGAAAAAGTGTGGTGGCTTGGTCACTAAGTCAAAAATTAGATCACAAAACAAGATACCAGATTAATGTATGATTTTTCTAATGTTTTCCAAATGAAAAATCATTGTTTAACCTCTCAAACAATTTCTTAAAGTTTGTGTACATGCAGGCTTAGGCTTAACCTAAAATGGTCATTAAAGTCAGGACTACGCAGCAGGGAACACTAGGTGTAGGTGAATGGAGAGCCAGTTGCTTTTGAAATCTTTCAAGTTGAATTAGTGAGGTGCATGGTGTTCATGTCCATTTAAATTTATTTCCAGTGCCAAACACATCTGCTGGAACAACAAGATCAGAAGGATTGTTCGGGATGATATTTCTTCCTGGTGAGATTATCATTTGCATGATAATTATATTTCAGATTGGGTGCAGTATTATTAACGGCATGACAAATGTAGAAAAATATTCATAGTAGCAAATGAGATTTACATTTCTTGTCATATTGTATTAATGTTTCTTTTACTTTATAGTTGTCGGGCCACTTGGGCTTTTATGTCTCACCCTTGTTGTGGCATTGTTATGCATATGTGCCAGGAGAAGCAGGTACGTTGGCAAGAAATCATACAATACATCAAATTTAATACGTCATGGCAGCCATGCTGAACCATGGCATGTATTCTTAACACTAAGAATGCAACCCTTGTCTACAATCCTAGGTCAATATGGTCTTGCTATTTTTACAAGGTATTGATTGTGTCTAATGTGTATTTTATTTAGTGTTTCAAGGCCAATGCAACAGACAGAATGTAGGACCGAAGAAAATGCGATTGAATTGTATGAAAATCAACAACTGCCAATGGCTGATGTTCCACGATACGTGACAACGCCCGTTGACGAGTACATGGCACCTGCATTGCAAGTTCCGATACAGCAACAACCCCTGCCACCAATTCCCATTGAGGAAGACTGTTGCGAATATGAGAATTTGTAAATCTAATTTAACCATCTCAAAGATAACAGATTTTCAATAACTTTCCTCAGGGGGCGTAAACATTTAGAGAAATTGACACGAGCTCCATCTGGTGAAAAAAATTATGCATTCAGTAAAAAATGGTTATGTGCCATCAAAAGTAAGACTTTCTTCAATGATCCGTTTGAGAATGACTTCAATGTTATACCTCCACAAGATGACAGTTGATTATAATTGTTCAAAGAGGACCTTACCGCCTTTTTTGTTATCGGAGCAAAATATTTGATTGTAACAAATTGGCTTTCTAAAACGAGCAATATCTTGTATGTTATGAGAATACTTTTGTCTTGTAAGCATATTATAAATCAAAAACATAACCTTTACTCTTGTAGTACAATGTGTCATTCATGACAGAATATTTTTGTTTTATTGTATTACATCGTGTGCATGGATATTTACAATTTGTGACATTTTTCATCTTTGATTTATTTTATTTTTTATGTGTGTTTTGACTAACGACTCTAACAAATAATTTCTTATTCGGTTATTATGTTGCAACGTCAATTTTGCCAATTTTGAAGTGTAAATTAAGTTTAATTGCACTTCATCACATGTTTGTATTACAAAAATGAATCAAATTGTCATGTATATTTCATTACTTGTGTAAATGTTCACTATTCAAGACAAAATGTTTCACTATTTCACACTATATGTTTTGCATCTATTGTATTGGCTTTGTAGTTTGTCCATGTAATTCTATCACAGAATCAATAAAGATTTATATTTAAATAAATATTTATTAGTGGCATGCATATTTAAATAAATATTCATCAGGGGTAATTCAATGGCAGGCCAAAGGTTCATATCAAGAACATATGTACACCACTTTACCATTGAATATTCATGGTTTATCACAGTACCCTAAGCACAGCATTCAAAGGTCTGCAAGAAATTTAAATGACCTGATTCATTGAAGATTTGCAATGATATTAACATGTTAATAATAATTAACATGCCCTATGTGGACTTCTGTAGTATATACCACAAAACTGATCATGCCAGAGGTCATTTTGGTTTCCTGAAGCAAAGCATACACCATCTGCTGTGTCATTTAAACCACACGCCCTAACATAGCTGTCGCTAGAGTGCCATAATGTCATTAAAAAATGGTTGTGATTTTCATTTTGACTAATAGGTTAACGATCTTGTTTATGCAAAAACAAGTTACCTATATATTATTACTGCTGTTTTAAAGCGAGACGCAACAAAATCATATTTTTCATATGGAGCCAAAGTTACCAGAGATGGCCAAAGATACCCCATTTTACAATATTTCATGACAAAGTTTGAATTACATGCTTCTATATATCCGTATTTTGGTTTATTATATAGCTCGCTGTCATTCATACAATAAGTCAACTTTCACAGATTGTGTGTATTTTTTGAAATCTCTTTTTCCAAATGGCCTTATCATTTGATAAGATATTTAATTGTATCGAACAAAACCATATCCCTTTACTTATCATGGCTTGTTAAACGAATCCTGTGTGAAAAAAAAATGTAACACAAAAAATTTCAAATTTCTGTTCTAGTTTATAGTATGTATATATATACATACTAGGAGCTGTCATTCATCTGATAAGAAAACTTTTCACAGATTTTGTGTTTTTTTGGAAATCTATTTTTCCAAATGGCCTGATCATTTGATAAGATATTAAATTATTTAATTATATCAAACAAAGCCATATTCCTTTACTTATCATAGCTTGGTAAATGTATCCTGTTGTAAATAAAGTATCACAAAGACTATTAAATATCCGGAAGTTATGTCCAGCTTATCATAAATAATGCTTATAGTATGTATATATATTTAGTGCATCTAGCAATTGAGACCTTGTCATATTTCATGGAGCAGGTACACATAGTATATGCCCAGTAAAAAGATACAAAGATACTCATAAATACAATAGGACAACATGAGGCTTTGAGACAATGTAAAATATAACAAGTAACAGCAGTCTAAAATATAGATTCCCAATCTGTGGATTCATAATAATCGATGAATTTACCTTCAGGAGAATTTTAAAATATCAATGCCATAATTTTCGCGAAACATTTTAAAATTCTCCTGAAGGTAAAGTCAAGTAAAATTCCAGGGAACGTCATGTTAATACAGGATTCCTATTGGTTAAAACAATCTCTTAACCACTGGGAGTCCTGGCTTTGCATGACGTCCCCTGGAGTTTACTTCCAAGTTTATGAGTTATAAAAATGAGTCAAAATGAATTATTCGCAAATGGGTTAATCATGAGGTTGTTTACACATTTCATAGACCTGCAAGCTGAAGTGCAGAGGATGTCAAGTAAATCCAGGATGGACTCCCATTGGCTATGGCAGTCACCAATGGGGGTCCTAGATTCACATGACGTCCTCTGAAGGTCAGTTTCCAAGTCAATGAGTTTTGTTGTAATGAACTGCTGGAGAATAGGGAAGTGCATCTCGGCCGGCCACTTCATTTTCATCTGAATGGGAGTTTTTGCAACAACTTTATCCACAGCCAAACTAAACTTTATCTTAAATATTTGATTCCTGGTTTGTCATCATGTTATGATACTCATTTGATAAAAAGCACTTCCTGAATGAGCAGCAATATCAGGGATGTCAGAAGCACAACAGAACACTTCCGCGCTAGAGCTGAAAGACACAAAATGAGCATTGCTATTAAGCTTATTGCAACACTATTGTCCTTGGTCTTGTCTTGTGTTCCTGGTGAGTACCTTTTTCATTTCCTTGTTTCTTTTAAAAATGTAATTTGTTTAGATACAACTGGCCAAAAATGGTTCCATTTACAAGTTGACTGCCTGTGCCATCTATAGTGATTTTCATTACTGGGCGGGCACTGCGAGCATCAACAGATTCTCATCTGAGCAACTTACCAAAATTTTGTACAACTAACCCAGCCACTTTTGACCTTAAGGTCATCGATTAGAAGTTGCACAATGTCATTCAAGGAAAATAGATCCAAACAATTAGGGTATTTTCACGCTTTCTGTGAAACAATCTAAACAATGCTAAAGGGGCGAATGTTGGACTAATTTGTTCGGTCAGCGATATCGTAAAAGTAGGTCACTTCAGTTTCCAGGGACCCTGAAAATTCAAGGGTCCCAAGCTGAGACAGCCTTGAAGTTGCAAATGCAGACAATGTTGTATTTGCAACCCTGAACGAGCGAGTTCATGAGAAACTTAATGCTAATTTTGACACATCCATCTGTAATTTTATCAATTTGACATTCACAGTACGGTAAAATACTAGATACTGTAACTTTTCCAAATTTTTGTCACATCTCAGCTTCACTCTGGACACAGCTAATCATGCTTTGTCTATCAGCTGCAGCCATGCAACATTGAGCACACTGGGGTTCACACAGAATTGATGTTAGTATGGATGATCAAACGCCCAACAATCCTTTGTGTCATCATCAGTGAAATTGTCCAATGAATAGTGTGACCAATTTCCGCCTGACATGGCGTTTTGGTTGCCCATGATCTTATTGTCAGCTCAACCTTGCACCTCAGCCTGACAAGACTCTGGAGGGCTTACCATGGGCTCAAGGGCTCGAAATTGGTCATATTATTACTATTATTATGACATAATATAGGCTTACAAGTGCATAAAAATATGGTTGATATTATTCATGCTTGTGGCATTGCTGATGATGTCACAACTGCTGTGGGTATGTGCAGAGCACAGGCGTTTGCCAACATATATGACATTCAAGTTGCTCAGTGATTAGAGCACTTATACTTTAACTAAGAACATGGCTTCATAATTTGCACTTTAGAGGGCCGCGGTCTGACAATGAACATTGACACCACTTTCTCTGGGCAACATAATGTTTTGGCACATGTGGTTGCTGATGGCAACAGCCTATTTGTTGGCATGGCTACACAAACTATAGCAACCAGCAACACATTCCTAACCATTTTTGGCCAGTATAAAATCTTGTGTTAAGGCGCAGTATATTGGCCTCTAAGAGAATAACCACAATATTTTTGAAAATGCCTAATATAACATTCTTTAACTTATGATTTGTCAAGTAAGTGCTCTCTTCATCAATAAAATGTTTATTTCATTCAAAGAATCGAAGGCCAATTGTGGAGGGAATCTGAATGATACAAAAGGAATAATCAGTTCTCCTCTATATTCAAATCCCTACCCAAATAACACGGAATGTGAATGGGACATCACTGTGGAAGAAGGAAATGTTGTTTCTCTTGAATTTTTTGATTTTGCGTTACAAGGAAGTGCATCTTGCCAACATGACATTGTTACAGTAACTATTGGTTCCTTTTCTAATATTAGCAGTCACATTTATTAAAGGTGGACCGTCAAACGATGTTTGTACTGCTAAAGAAAAATGCTACCCAAATGAAAGAAAATGCTTTAATCTGTCGAATTCAAAAACCCACATTGTCTAGGTTGAGCTGAAAAAATTATTGGAGAAATTTACTTCTTTAAATTTGTTTACATTTTAGCTAATTATTCATTGCAAGGTGATGAAGAGCATTTTTCAATTATTGATTTAAGAGTCATTTTATGACACATTTTTGTACAAAATAAACTTAGAATTTTGAAAATCGGACAAAAATTGATGGCACTGAATAATAAAATGCATTATGAACCAACGACGCTAATTAGGTTCGTTTACGCCTCGTTTTCACCTCATTGGTCATAAAATTACAGTGCAATGTAAACAAATGGGCAATTTTTTTGATGGCATGAAAAATTTAATGCTAGGGAAGTTTATTTATGTTATAGAAATATAGTGACCTAGCGAGGCCCTGAATGGATTTAATCAGTTTTTTAAAGAAGCATTGAAATGAATACAACAGATTTTGGCCACTGTCATATTGAGTGACAGTCCAGCTTTGACCATAATATTAGAAAGATTCAAGTTTTGCATCAATTCAATAAATACAAGGTTTGTACTACATGTAATCTATCACAGGTGTACGATGGAAAATCAGAAAATTCCCGAGTGATCAGGAAGCTCTGTGGGAACACTTTACCAGAGATTGTTCAATCTTCCGGACGGTATATGAGGATTGTGTTTGAGACAGATGGCTCAGAATATCATTCTGGTTTTCAGGCTGTGTACTTCACCTCAGGTACAATTCTTTTGTAATTTTCTTGGTAAGAGAGTAGGTGCACATCCAGGTCAGTCAGTTCGATTGGTTGTAATATCTCGATCAATGGTGGTGGTGGTGGTGGATTAGGGCTTTATGTCCTGTATTTCTGCACCTGATGGGCTAATTAGGACAGGTAGGGACTATGGCAATGAGACGAAGGATGAAACAGCCATCCAACATAGGCTCAACCGGGAATTGAACCCGGGACCCAGTGGTTGGAACGCCCAACGTGCTACCACTGAGCTAGGCCCCCACCCCTCGATCGATCAATGGGGGAGAAAAAGTAACAGTGCCTACAGGGGGCACCACGACCGTAGCACATGAAATGACAATAATTAAGATGATATATTTACATAATTGTTAAATGCATGACGTCACAGAATAGATGACGTCATCAAACAATAATCATCTGCTACGGTGTCAGTGGATTCTTGTGGTACTTCATTAGAAAAGTTTCTGCTGTGCTATTATTGTTTCTCAAGAGAAAGGTGGCAGATTTCAATATATGTTATTATCTTTTAATGATACCTTATATTTTAAATTCCAATATACATTATTTGAACCCAAGTTTGATATTTACACAGTGTACATGTCAGGGGGATTCCTAGTGTAGATTTTGTGTAGATTTGGAGGGTATGGTGGATATGTCCTAGAAATATGGTGGATAACTGCATGGTCTCATCTTTAGGGATACCTAACATCTTTTTCAATACACGTAATGTCCACATTCATTACGCGAATATTGAGAAATTAGGGGGGTCCACCTATCCTCCAAATCTTCACAACTTCTACAAGTGGATTCCACATTGTACATCAAAATTCTACAGAAATTCTCCTTTTAATCCTGATACTTCATATTACTTCATATTACCACTGTGTGTCACCACCTCAAAGCCCAGCGACCAAAATATAATTATGGACAGTCTTTGCTAGTTCAACAAATTAAACAAAATGATTGGTTAAACAATATTTATAGACTTAAGAAATCTTTTCTTAAAAAAACAAGAGAAATGGATTTATTCTTTTTGAGTTAAGGGCTTTTTCCTGAATTGCCTGCTTGTCAGAACAAGAATTGAGTAAACTCAGCACATGAACATCTACTTCTTCTGTAAATTCATCATTAGACCTTTAATACCAAAAGGTAGCCTATAGACTATGAGAGAAATTGATTAATTTACTTTAGAGTAAATGAGCTAAACATAAACATAATTAGGTCGCTGGGCTGTGGGGTGACACCACAGTGATTATGACCTTTTAATATTATCATTTACAGCTAGGGCAAAGTGTGGAGCAAATTTCACAGCATCAAGCGGAATGATCAGTATCCCCAAGAATTACCAGAATATCGATGAGTGTGAATGGGATATAGCTGTTGATGAAGGAAACATAATTACTCTTGTTTTTGGCAATTTTGATTTGGGAGAAGGCTCATCTTGTGAAAACAGCAATGTTACCGTAATTATTATTTTTTTTCTTTTCTAAGACTTGACACATGTTGGTGGGTGGATTAGAGATTCACATCCTGTACTCCTGCACCTGGTGGCCTAATTAGGACAGGCAGGGACCATTGCAATGAGATGAAGGATGAAACAGCCATCCAACTTAGGAATCGGACCCGTGACCCAGTGGTTGGAAGCCCTGAGCGCAACCACTGAGCTAGGCCCCCATGATACAAGCTAGACCACTGTTAACATCATGCTATCTGTTCTATTTGTTACTGGCATCAATCTCAGGGCATGCTATGTCATGAGTCACTTTCATAATAATTAGCTATTTTAACCTATTTTACTTTGTATGTCCACTAGTACCTGGATGGACAGGCCTATGTAGGAAATGTACATTACACCTTAATTTGTATTCATTGATAGGTTCACAATGGTTTGTCAGAAAATTCAACAGTTCTCAGACAGTTCTGTGGCAGTGCTCTTCCAGGTAAAATCCAGTCTTCAAGCACATCAATGAAAATCGTGTTCAAGACTGATGGATCCATCCCGAATGCTCATTTTCAGGCTGTGTACTATGCCAGTCTACGTCCAGGTACATTGCATTTTCTAAACAACTAATACGTGAAAATTTCATATTTAAGAAAAGCATTGGACATCTAGAATTCAAGAATTATTATAATATGTAGTACCAATTACAAGTGACTAATAAATACTTAGTCAATGAAGTAGAATGAAGCTAATACCAATGCTGATGTTTTAGAAAGCAAAATATATCTTTTGTTTATGCTATCAATTACAAAACCGGACTAAAGTAGACATGCAAAACATCTTACTTCGCAAATTTGCTTTGTTGCAAAATTTCCCTCAAGTTTCACCCTATAGTCTAGACTCAGACAATATTTTCAGTGGATGATATATTGATCATGACTAAAATAAATTGTTTTTCACATAGCAGAAAATAAGACTAGGAAGATTGTTTGCAACTATGTTCAGCCTATACACTAAAGAAATTGAATTATTTACTCTATAGTTAATAAGCTAAACATATGCATAATTAGGTCGCTAGGCTGTGAGGTGAGGACACAGTGATTATGACCTTTTAATATTATCATTTACAGCTGGGGCTAAGTGTGGAGCAAATTTCACAGCATCAAGGGGAATGATCAGTATCCCCAAGAACTACCAGAATATAGATGAGTGTGAATGGGATATAACTGTGGATGAAGGAAACATAATTACTCTTGTGTTTGGCAATTTTGATTTGGGAGAAGGTTCATCTTGTGAAAACAGCAATGTTACCGTAATTATTAAACCTTTTTATTCTTTTCAAAGACTTTATATACAAGTTGAATGGCAGATTAGGGCTTCACATCCTGTACTTCTGCACCTGGTGGTCTATTTAGGACAGGCAGGGACCATGGTAATGAGATCAAGGATGAAACAGCCATCCAACTTATGCTCCATCAGGAATCAGACCCGTGACCCAGTGGTTGGAAGTCCTGAGCGCAACCACTGAGCTAGGCCCCCATGATACAAGCTAGACCACTGTTTACACATCATGCTATCTGTTCTGTCTGTGACTAGCATTAATCTCAGGGCATGCTTATAAGTTATGTCATTAGTCACTTTCATAATAATTAGCTATTTTAACCTATTTTACTTTGTATTTCCACTTGTACATAGATGAATAGGCCTATGTAGGAAATGTACATTACACCTTAATTTTTATTCATTCGTAGGTTCATGATGGTATGTCAGAAAATTCAACAGTTCTCGGACAGTTCTGTGGCAGTGCTCTTCCAGGTAAAATCCAGTCTTCAAGCACATCAATGAAAATCATGTTGAAGACTGACGGATCCGTCCCGAATGCTAATTTTCAGGCTGTGTACTATGCCAGTCTACCACCAGGTACATTGCATTTTCTAAACAATTAATACATGAAAATTTCATATTTAAACATTTAGAATTCAGGGTAATATATCAAAGAATTATTAACCCTCAGCGAACAAAATTCAAAAAAGGATTTTTGTTATCATCAATGTCGTTCGATGGGCGGATGGCGGTTGGGCAGGGGTAACACTTTCATTTCCAAAGCAGAACTAATGCACGTACCCTTATGAAATGTTGTACAGTAATACTCTACTTGGCCCAGTGGTGCCTTTTGATAGTCACATTGACATATGTTGGCTATGTTTTACAAACTTTGGGAAAAAATTTCGTTTCCGGAACAGAACTCTGACACTACTGCACCTACATCCTTAATACTTTGTCATAAATAGTGCATTGGTGCCTTTTGGGGGTCTCATTCAAGAGTTAAATAAAATAGGACATTTTGGACTCTAATTAGCATTGCATAACAGGCTATGTAGGCCAAGTGGCAATTGTTTGGGTTCATCGCACACTGTATAAACGCTCAAAAAATTATATTTTTCCAAATTTTGTAAAACATAGCCAAGATATGCCAGTGTGGCCATCTCAAGGCACCACCAGTCTATATAGGGTAAGGGCATTAGTATTATAGTTCAGCTCTAGAAATGAAAGTGTAACGCCTGCCCTCCTGCCTGTCGGAGAAACGATTAACAATTTTAAGGATGCCTCTGTGCTATGTGGGATTCGCTGAGGGTTTAGCTGCAGCGCAGCCTATGTTTTTAATATTTACTAGTACCCATTATAAATACTTAGTCATTGAAGTAAAATGAAACTAATACAAATGCTGATGTTTTAGAAATTAATAAAAAAAAATGGTTTATGCTATAATAAAATTACAAAACAGGACTAAAATATCAATAAAAAACATCTCACTTCGTAAATTTGCTTTGTTGCAAAATTTCTCTCAAGTTTCAGACTTTAGTCTAGATATTTTCAGGGCATGATAAATTGATCATAACTAAAAACATTGTTTTTCACAGAGCAGAAAACAAGACTAGAAAGATTATTTGCAACTTTGTTCCTTCCTGGTAAGTATATCCATTACTAATAAGTGATTTAGTTTAGCTTTTGTAAACTTATCGGCTTTATTAAAGCTGGTTTGTCTCCAAATTTGGTACATTCAAATAATTTTACAAACCAATGCTCCTTTCTTTTCTCATGATATATTTTACCATTAGAGGCCTGTTTGCGCACCAAAATGCTGTAGTAAGTTACAATAAATAATATAGATAGAGTTTTTCATGCCATTAAAAACTCACTATGTACACAAACTAAGAGATGATGTCACATTTCTGAACAATGGATGATGATGTCAAATCCATTGTGTTCCCAATGTTTTGGTCACGATTTTCTCTCCATGCATGATTTATTTTTTGTAATTAATGCTTGATAGATTCATTAGCTTACACAAATTCAGTGTTCCGTGATTGATTTAGGTGATTTTCAACTATATGATGAATTTTCGGAAATTGTAATTTTGACAGACAATGCAGCTTTAAGTATCTCACCAAAATACTTTCTTTTAGTTGCTCTGCCACTTTTTGTCATGTGTCTGATGCTTACTGTGACTTTACTCTGGACTTGCAACAATTGGACAAGGTATGTTGCCTAACTATAGTAAGATTCAAAATAAATGTCCACTTGTTTTTCAGTCATATATTTTCCAGTAAATGGCAAAGCAACAAGTCAAACCCCAACTTTCTAATGTCTAATACATGTCTAATTATGTGTGTATCTATTTTGTGTTCCAAGGTCAATAGAACAGACGGAATGGGAGACCGAAGAAAACATGGTTGAATCGCTGCATTTAAATCAACAATTTCCGATGACTGATGTTCCACGATATGTGACAACGCCCATTGATGATTTCATGGCACCTGAATCGCAAGTTCCGATACAGCAAGAACCATTCCTGCCAATTCCCATTGAGGACTCTTCCATATATCAGAATGTGCAAGTTCCGATACAGCAAGAACCATTCCCGCCAATTCCAATTGAGGACTCTTCCATATATCAGAATGTGCGAATCTAATAAATTCTACATGACAACAGGTTTTCAATAACGGTTCACAGGGGGCATCATTGTTAATGAATTGTCATAAGTGCCACCTGGTGAAATACCATGAAAACACAGTGCCATGAATGTCACATTGTGACAGTAATGGTTATTATATCAGGGGCAAAATGTATGGAGCCTCTAGAGGACATCAGAAAATCAATTTCATTGCATGCCAGGCCTAAAAATGACAGCCATAGAATTTAAGTCCATATATTTGTATCTATTAATTAATCACATTTTTTAGAAATTGTATTCATTGTATATAAGACATTACATAATGATGAAAAATCCACTGAAATAATAAGGGAAATTAAGCCAAGCAATCATTGCCCTGCTGAAAGCGCAAAGTCTCACCTCAATGCACAGAAGTTCACCCCCTACTGTTAATCAACCGCCGAGCTCCCTCCATTCTGCTAAAAGTGTTATGTAACAACCACATGTGGCTATCAAGACATGACATGGTTGCTATTTAGGCTCCTAGTTCAAACATCAAGCTTTGCCAGATATGTTTTTATTGAATAATTAACCTCAGCCACAAGTATATCATATGTTATTTCCTTGGATGGAAAAAGAATAGCTTGCAAAAGATGATTTTATATCTAGCTAACTTCATTAGTTACAGTAATGTCTTGAACATTGTTGAAGATTTGTGCGCACTATGCAGGCATTTGCTGAGGGTTTGTGGCCGCGCAGCCTATGTTTGATATTATATATTTAATTTTATAATAAAATTATACTTTGTACTTAATCAAAACATGTCTCCCAAAAGGAATTCTTCTATTTTTCAACACTGCTTGTTTTACTGTAAGTTTTTAAATTAGATTTGGTTCATTCGTTATGAAATTTATTAAATCAATGCCATAAATAATAAATCAGAAGTTTTGTCACAATATTATCGTTTTTGTTTTTCAAAGATTAATGAGTGTTAAGAAAAGACACAAAAGGATCAGGGGCATATCTAGAAAGTTGCTAAATAAAAGGGGGTCTGTGAAGCTGGACATTGCAAAGACCTTTTGTTAGCATTGAAGGCACAAACGTTGCAAGGGGATTTGGGGAAGCATTCTGAGCTATAATTCACAAACGTTTTCTAAATAAAACTTTTGTCCGAATATTGAAATCACTAAAATGAGTATTAGATAGATTAAATAGATTAGATATTCCTAGATTAGATAGATTAGATGAGATAGATAGATAGATAGATTGATAGATAGATAGATAGACTAGATAGACAGATAGACAGATAGATAGATAGACAGATAGTTAGACAGATAGTTAGATAGATAGATAGATAGATAGATAGACAGATAGATAGATAGATAGACTAGATAGACAGATAGACAGATAGACAGATAGATTTGCCAATCACATAATACAATGATGAATGTAATATTATATTATACATCACAATTCATATCGGCAAGGATAACTTGTAACTGAGTAGTTGTGGTAAGGCTCTCTTTGGTTGTTGTTGCCTATAAGTGGTAAAAATGAGGGCGGTGAACCAATATCAGCACATTAAACCTGATCCACATTGGACACAATTGTGATGATGAGTCATGAATGTGAAATAAAATTAGAGATAACAAAGGCTTGATTTTTCTTGACTTGTTCTACATGAATAACAGTTGGCTCTGGTAAATTTCATATTGATGCAAATAATATTTAATTGACTTACAAATGGATTCATTTGCTAATGATTTAACTTTCATCTGGTTGAGTAAATCGTTCCTATTGCACCTATTTTATAATCAGAAGTTGCTCATGCAGGTTAGATAGATTAGATAGATAGAGAAAGATTAAATAGATTAGATAGAATAGATTAAATAGATCGCTTAGATAGATAGATTAGATAGAATAGATTGACAGATTGATAGATTGATAGATTGATAGAATGATAGAATGATTGATTGATTGATTGATTGATTGATAGATTTTTATTGACAGAGAGAGGTCGATTCAGGTCTATTTATCATTCCTATAGGGTAAATTAACAGATATATTTCTTTTCTTTAAAAGATACAACGATAATTTATGTAAAATATATTGATAATATCACAATTAATAACCAAATGACAACACCAACTGATAGCTATTTATAATTATGCAAAGACTATACTTTATTATAAGGCACACACAGGGTGAAACCAAGTTAGTTTTTATAGGTTATCACATGGCAAGAGGCTGTATCTCCCTGGTATCATCACCCGAGACTCTGTATCATCCCGAGACCACTAGGGTTGAGGGATGATACAGGTCGGGGGATAATGACGGGACCAGCTCCATGACTGGATTATGATGTGTTTAACTGAAATTTTTCCTCTGTAAGGTGTTAATTGCAATTAGTAATATTGGGCCCAAACAAGAACAAAGTGGCCGCTCTTGACATGTTTTTAAGTTTCTAGTCCCATTAACCAAAAAACAGTAGTATTGATTGAAACTGAAAGTAACTCTGGAGGCCATATTTACAGGACAGGTGATGATAAGTAAATAAAAGGCAAAGCATAGGCCTATAAAACTAATGTACACCTAAATGCTCAGATTTGTAATTAAAATTTTGGAAATTTGAAATTGATTTATTCATAACAGTTTACTTGACAAAATCACATACAAACATACACCTTACAAAGCAGACACAATTAATAAACATAAATTAGACGCCCAAACAAAACTTTTTAAATCTGTCACAGGTGTGTATATAAAAGCCAAGTGCTTGAAAAACCATACACACCTACATTATTCATTAAATTTTAATCATAACTATAATTATAAAACACTGTTATAGTTAATAATTGCTATGTCACTCAAAAGAAAATTAAGAACCAGTATATTATTCATTAATCATTATGGTTAATATAAAAACAGTAAATATATGTGCTGCATGGGGTGATTCATAAATACATTTATACAAGTATATAACACATAATGAAAGCTGTCTGTCAAAATTAAAATTTTCTGAAACTTCATTAAATGATTGAAAATCACCGTATTTGATAAAGGTACACTATATATATGTAAGCTAATGAATCTATCAGGAATTAATTACAAAACATAAATGATACATTGAAAGAAATCAAGACCAAAACATTGGAAATACAGTGGAAATGGAATCATCATTCATTGTTGAGTATTGTGACGTCATCACTTGGTTTGTTTACATATTGGATTGATGGTATCAAACATTTAATACTAGGTGAAGTTTATTATTTCATAGAGAGACAGTGAACCCAGCAAGGCTCTGGATGGTAGGTAATCAGTATTAAGAAGACAATGAAGTGAATGCAATAGATGTTGGCCACTGTCATATTGAGTGACAATCCAGCTTTAAGGTTGCAACCTCAAATGGACCTCCACTCTATTACAGGAATGTTGATAGATATATTGGATTGAAGAGTGGAGTAACTGACAGTTGGCTTGGCTTATACCGACTCACATTTAGGTATAGATAGTAGTGCAGAAGAATGACTTTCCGTCATGTGTGTGTGTGTGTGTGTGATTAGGGATTTACGTCCTGTATTTCTGCTCCAGTTGGGCTAATTAGGACAGGCAGAGACCATGGCAATGAGACGAAGGAGGAAACAGCCATCTAACTTAGGCTTGACCGGAATCGAACCCGGGACCCAGCGTTTGGAAGCCCAGAGCGCTACCTCTGAGCTAGGCCCTGACTTTCCGTCATATTCATGATTACCAAGACTACCTTTTTAATTATAGCAGAGTCAGTGATTACAGTTGCAGATTGTAAATAATATCACATTCATAACCACTGGACAATTCAAACAGCTTGATAAGTCTGATAAGGTTAAAGATATTGCTGTCTTTGTATTTTTATCTTTACATCCATTAGCAAAAGTATTTTTATAAAAACTTTCTTTCTTTGCCAGTTTTTTAACAAAATATAAAATACATAATCAAGTGGCACACTAACGTCAAATTAGCAGCACACAAATACCATGTACAAGTTTATATACCTAAAGTAGATGCACAGTATTTATACATGTTATTACTGAAAGGATATAAGTCAACAAAACCGTAAGAGCTGCTTTAAACATTCAAAAGATTAAAAATAAATAGGGACATGGACATGACGTGGAGAAGTGCATAATCATAAATAAATAAAAAACATTAGTAAATAAAAGACAAAAATGGAAAACAGATATATAATACTACACATATACTCAAGTTTATCACTAAAGGGGCGTTCACACTACCACGTATAAGTCCTACGTATGACCACTTACGTCAAAAATTGACTATACGTGCTCACTCATGGCTCTGTTAATCACGTATAACTTCCTTCTACAAGCGAACATGGGGCAATCGTAGATCGCTCGCCGGACATCCTGAAATGCTTGCCGAACGTCCGTGAGGCACTCCTAGGCACTCGAAGATCGCTCATAGATCGCTCGCATGGAAGACGATGGGTGGGCGATGGACGTCCGCTGATCATTTTACGAGCATTCTACGAGTGGATGGCGAGTATATACGGATGGACAGTGGCTATGTATGGCTACGTGTGGCTACGTATGGCTACGTATGACTACGTATGGTCACGTACATACCTAGAACATACGTAGGACGTTGCAGACAGACCATCGAGCAAGTTATGTAACTAATATAAACAATCACTCGTAGAATGTCCGCCAAAGTTTTAAACATGTTTAAAAAAATTTGCCCTCTCCACGTATGTCTGTGAATGGTTGAATCACGAATGGCCACAAGGATGAACAAAAGTGAAAAAATATTTTCATTTGTGGTCATGCGTAGGTAGGTCTTGTACGTGATAGTGTGGACGCCCCTTAAGACCTTTCCAAACACATTATACCTTGATAGTGCATATAGCTTTTTGAAAAGCAGTTGTTTTACACATAAGAATGCATAATTTAAATGAATATCTGATTTGCCAAGTACAGTGCAACCTGTGTTAAGTGGTCAGCCAAGGGAAGTGGCCAAAGTGGCTGCTGAAGTCAGGTGTAGATAATGCAAACCCGATTTTTATAGTTATGAATATTGATTGCAATGCTTATATTACTGAATGATTTCAGATATATACTGTTGACATTTTCTAACTTTAAAATGTTATTGCTCTATAAAATATACTGGGAGAAGAAAATGTTTATTTTAGTGCAATCATGTAATGATGGCAACTGATAGTTCAACATATACATTTAGAATATGCATTTAACCTGCTTTTAGTTTGTACATGTAGTTTACTGTCATAATATTATATAATATATTAACTCTAAGCCTAAAACATTATGAGGGGTAAACAGATAAAACTTTGTTTTAAGATTAGGCTTCTAACTTCAAAGTGTTGTCTTTAGTTATACCCCCATGGGTGATGCATTATTACATAATACCAGACTTCATGGCTCCACTGGTCTGTAATCATAGGAGCAACTGACCACTAAGTACAGGTCAGCATAGGGGTTTTGGGTGAAATCTGCTGACCGCTGGCCACAGAATGGAGGTGGCTGCCTGATCAAGGTGCATTTACATAGTATTTCATTGGGGGGGGAATCAGACTGACTACTTAGGCCAGGTGGCTGCTCTAAAGAGGTGACCACTAGGGCAGGTTACACTGTACTTTTTTAAGAGTTTCTTTTTGAATATTTAAATAAATCATGCATAACATTTTATGAACTAAAGTTTGTGTAGTCTGTGAACTTGCGAGGCGCAATACGCCACTGG
Source organism: Alitta virens (assembly GCA_932294295.1). Classification (NCBI taxonomy): domain Eukaryota; kingdom Metazoa; phylum Annelida; class Polychaeta; order Phyllodocida; family Nereididae; genus Alitta; species Alitta virens. Next base: position 30,864,233 of record OW028585.1, on the reverse strand, counting down.
CGTCCAACCAGCAATCTCATTTGTTATATTATGTATTGTACTAATAATAAACTGAATATAAAATAAATAAGAATCAGCAATCAACATGAAAATGGCAGCACAATACACTGATATTTGTGAGAGTTTGAGAAATTTGAGACCTTTAAAGAGAATATCTGATGAAGAATTGTATCTTGAAAATTTGATTAATAATGACACAATACAATGTATAAGAAATAGCTGCATGACCCCATACCTCAATGCAATAGGTGAAGTAACAATATATTAAACTATCATACAAGATAATAAGGGTATGATATGGCAGACTTTTCCTAGCTTTCCATGATATTTCTATCCCTGTTGAAATCGTATTCTTTATGTTCTTTATATGAAACACTTCTATCAAGTATGACACCAATGAGATTGAATCAGTATTACTTATTAAAATATTATCAAGACTAAAGAGTGAAATATTTGATATTTAGCTTTTGCTTTATACAGTGACTTATTAGTATAGAGTTTAACCATTCAACTATACTATATCTATTTTATTAGTTTTAGAGTTGATTATGCACACATAATCATATGCATAATTATTCAAAATACACCTCACAGATTTTGATTGTGTTGCTGTAGAATATGTTAATTGCTTCCATGGCTTCACCTGGATTAAAGCAGAAATACCAGCACGTCGAAGGTTCTTTTTGTTCTTGTGCAGCACACAAGGTGGCAGGACCACTACCAACTTTTGCAATAGATACACCCTCTCCTGGACTGCAGTTGAGATATTCACCACTTATTTTAACCCAAGCCAATCTTCTGAGTTGATGCATTTTCAAGTGAATTTGTGTCAAGTCGCTAGGAAGGTTTCCACAGGTTTCACCATCATGGTCATGTAAGAAAATCAATGAGGGGTTCGGTTCCCACCCACGGGTGGAGCCACATACTGCTGAGACACTTCCTGTAGGTGTCATTGCTGTTATACCTGGAAAAGTAAGTTCATATGTCTCAAACATAATAAGTATCAAGAACCCGCACTCTCGTATGTAGGACGCGCTATGCCAACGGGAAAAGGAGGCACATTGTTATACTGACCGATTATGACGTCATATGCCATAATACGCGTTCAGATTTTGGTGTTTATTCACCTCGTACATATAGTAAACATTTAGCTCCGTGCGTCATTATGACAATGAAATTATGTGGAAGTTACATTTTATTGTGTTGTTCATGTGAAATTGGCAAATCTACGCACTTGACTGGAAGTTTCTGAATGAATTTTATTATCCACTAGGGGCGTTAGTGAACTCCGGCATGCAATGCATGCTGGGAAAAGGAGGCGCAGGCGTTTACAGTGTGAAGTATAGGGAGTGGTGCTTCTTGATAGTTATTCTTTGTATGTCTTTTAGAGATGTCTCACTAAGGAGTGTATGCTGTGCCATTGCTGAACAATGTGCCATTCTTTTACACCTGGGTGGTGTGGAGAATAAATCATTGGCATCCTCAGCTTGGCATCGACTCTACATGTCATAGTTGGATTAAGACAAAAGATTTGATAAGATAAGATATATTTGATTGAAAGATGTATGTGAAAACAAATAACATTAGCAGAAGCTTATGATTGACTAAAATAAAACGATATGAAAAATGAAATAAATGCAGATGACGAGTGAAAAACGATAAAAAAATAGATTTGATTAATATATAATAAAAGCAAGTAGATGATTAGTTCATAAAATGCAATAAAAACAGGTTCCAAATTGCAATCTGGTCCATTCCATGCCAATAGCCTAAGGGCTGATATAAAATCTTTAAAATTTTGAATACAGTATTTAATCATAATTCTATTATCTTTTTATTCATATTTAAAATTTTTCATTTGGACCATGTCATTTTTCATATCCCAATCGGTCCAATGTCAAGTCTGCCTGGCATGCTAACTGAGATATACATATTGACATTTTCGCTCAGAATGCGACCAAATTCCGCCTCTTGAACATTGACGTGTCAGCGAGCCGTAAACCAAGTCTGATCCATTTGCACAGCTGTATGTTAGTTTGGTATTCAGATAGTTCTGTCTGAGATATATATACGTTAATTGAAGAAATAACTTGCATAGCTTACCATTATATTGACATTTTGGCCCAGAATGCGAACAATTCCCACCTCTAGAACATTGACGTGTCAGTGAGCCGTAAATCAAGTCTGATCCATTTGCTGTATGTTAGTTTGGTATTCAGAAAGTGAAATTCTGAAGTTCCTGCTGGCAAGCGCGTCATCAAGGCTGGAGTCACAATTTCCTTACATGCTGGTAAAATTCAAAGTGACAGTAAATTATAGTCACACCAGTTTTGGTAAGGAGCAGTTTTGGTTGGGGTCAAATTGGCATGGGGGTCCTTTTTGACAGTGGATAATTTTTTTGTAATTACACAGTTATTTTGGCATCCATGCCTACTTGCTATTTTATAATTTAAAACAAAACAGCCTTTGGAAATCATGTTGAGGCATAAATATATTACCATAATGACTCAGCTTCAATATAAGCATCTTTTACTCATATTTTATTTTACCAATTCCGCTTGCTACCTTTATCAATCAATAATTCTGTGCAGTCACATCGTAATAAAAGTATGACAGTAATCAATATCCAATACCAGGCTCGCAGGATATAAATGTTTCATAAAAATATTCAACATCCCTTCTTCAACACTAATGGTAAACACATTTGTTAGAGTAATAATTTTACACAAATATTAATGGTGGAAATTAGTGTTTTTTTTTTTTTTTTGCACCTATTTAATTGATTAATTCAAATAAAATTTTGACACCAAAATTTTTGCTTGTTTTGAAAATGGCTGCCCACTTAAAAAAAGACATGCTCAAAAATCAAACTTTGGCTTTTTGCTTGAAAAACAAGGAAATACCAATTTAGATTTTTTTGAAAACTTAAATGCTTGGTGTTTTACAAACTTAAGAATTATAATAACCATTCAAAGTTATCAAATGGAGTTTCACAAGTGGCTTATATAACATAAGCTGCCTTTTGTCTGTTAAAACACGACACAAAGGCAAACAATGATTACATCACGGTGTGGATAATCCTGATTTATGAAGTGTAAAACTCAAGTGTAAAACTGAAAACTTCCATTGGCTACTTGAAAAACCAAATTTTCTCATGGATTTTTGTAAAATAAGATTTGACTGTGTATAAACCTTGTAGGTTTTTAAAAATCCACTGGTTTTTTTAACTATGGAATTTGACCCCAAATTTCTTAGAGTGTGCGCAGACTTTTTCCCACTGTACATATGCAATGTATCCCAGAAAACCAGTTTTGGTATAATTCAAAATAAATGTCCACAGTTTTCATGGCTTTAATTTTACATATATGTCATGGAGAAGCACAAAATAGATATTTTATCAAAAAGTCCAACCACAACTAGCGCATGAAAACCCCTCTCTGAACAAATTAACTTTAAGTTTCCTATCTTTGCAAATTAAATTTTTTGTCATTTTGTCATCATTATACCATTTTTATGCGGAAATCACAATGGTCAATATAGCAAACTGCAAGTTATTTCTTTCCCAGAGGTGTATATCTGCTAGAAAGTTGGGATTTGAATTGTTGTGTTAATTGCTGTCAATTTCTTGCTGCCCCATACCAGTTACGGAATAATATGACCAAAAAACGAGTGGACATTTATTATGGATCCTACTATAAATAACATGAACATTGGCTCTGGTAACATGAGCATAACTATCTGCAGGAAAGCATCAGAATGCTTCTGACAATGAGGACATAATATTACCAAAAATTAATCAGGTATTAAAACCTGGTATATTTATATAACATAAACAGGGGTATCTGGTAATGTAACCTGGTATATTTGTATATAACATAAACAAGGGTATCAGGTAATAGACCTAGTATATTTGTATACCATAAACCGGGGTATCTTTGGTCACCTTCGGGTAACTTTTGCCACCTATGAAAAAAGGGATTTTTAGGTTTCTCACTCTAAATTGGCTTATTATAGGTAGCTCACTAAAATAAAAAGTCATGACCATTAATGCAGTCTATGCAGCTCTAGGGACAGCTAGTTATGTCAGGGCATGTGGTTTTCAATGACACATCGACCATACCGTTTACTTTAATCTAGTAAACCATGGTGTAAACATGCCAGTAACTTGGAAGGCATGTATTGTGTAGAGAATGTCTCACAGATCAAAATAGTGCAAAGCTTATTCAAACTCTTCCAGTATTTCTTTGTAGAGTCAGAGAAAAAAATATTTCAGCCCTCAGAAACTTAGTTTATCATGCATTTTGCCATGGCCAAAATGACCTTGGTGGCTGGGTGATTAGGGCTTTACATCCTGTATTTCTGCACCAGTTGGGCTAATTAGGCCAGGCAGGGACCATGACAATGAGATGAAGGATGAAACAGCCATCCAACTAAGGCTCAACCAGGAATTGAACCCGCGACCCAGCGGTTAGAAGCCCAGAGCGCTACCTCTGAGCTAGGCCCCCGCAGTTTTCTCCTTTGTTTGCATAAATTCTTGGCTTCATTTCTTATGAAACAAAACAATACCTGAGCCAAACAAGACAGCATTGTAGAAGCATTATGATATAATTAAGACCTAATCAAAACAGTTCAGCAGTTAACAGTTTGACTAAATCAATTAATGTTTGCTGTTTCTGATCAGCAACAGTGCTTCGGGTGGCCCAAAACAAGTGCAAAAGAAGGAATCTTTGGGCTTTCATCTGGTTGAATACATAGTAAACAGTGACATCACACTCCACAGTTCACAGAATTGACCAATCAGTGGCTGTAAAACCCTCATGATGTTACTGATGAAAAATAAAAATGTAAAAGACTATTCTACATAACTATTAAAACGATAATAATAAATCTGTTATGATTTTGAGTTTCAAGAATCTGCCTGGTGTATGTATATTTTATATCTTCCCATATAAGGTCCATTTAGGTGGCATAAAATGCATACATTTTTCTTTGCCTATCTTGGTAGAGCCAATAATGTTTGCAAAAGTGGTTAAAGATACCCTGGTTTACAGTAACCATGACAATGGAATGCCCCAAGGGTAAAGTAGTTTACAAAAGAGGCAAGGAAACCTCTCTAATAAGACAATTGTAGGTATTATAATTTTCAAATAACCTATTCTAACCATAATCAGGTTCTGCTATCTAATGTCATTTGGTAGCAGCACATATTAGTAACATTCTCAAAAGAAATTATGCTTTCTATTCCTATGCCTATGTTGGGCGGGGGCTTGACTCAGAGGTAGCACTCTGGGCTTCCAACCGCTGGGTCCCGGGTTCGATTCCCGGTCGAGCCTATAAGCATCTCATTGCCATAGTCCCTGCCTGGCCTAATTAGCCCAACAGGTGCAGAATACAGGACATAAAGCCCTAATCCACCAACTCACTCCAAGCAGCCTTATCATCTCATCATTACGTTTACCTTGTTCATGGAAGTCTAGATTGAGTTTGTTGTAACTTGGGTTTGTTGGTATACTGTGGATATGATTTTCATCCATATTATCTGCACTGGAAATGCCTAATAACTACCAAATATACTTTTTTTTCTGTTATTCATTGTTTATTACACCAGGGAAAAGTTTATTGATATGTATTAAATGATGCTTTAATTAGTTCCAAAATATTTTAGTACAGCATTCCTTGACAATATCACTACCAAACTACTAAGTCCAACCACTGGGTCCCAGGTCAATTCCTTGTCGAGCCTAAGTTGGATGGCTGTTTCATCCTTCATCTCATTGTCATGGTCTCTGCCTGTCCTAATTAGCCCATCAGGTGCAGAAATACAGGACGTAAAGCCCTAATCATCCACCCTATGCCTATGTTTGTTTGTTTTGTGTGTGGTTTTTGTTGTTTTGCTTTTGGTGTTTTTCTTTGGCTTTTTTTTACAAATAGGTCTTTGGTGAAGTCTTTAGGTGTTGATAAAATTCATTAACTTGATGATATTAGGTCATCCTTCGAACATCACTGTGTAATAAAACTATATCACTTTTGAATATTCCCATAACCTTCCTGCAATATTGCATTGTTTTTGCTGTAGTCTAAAAAGTTGTACCGTAAGTATGAAATGGGTAACATACCTGAGAAACATGTTGTAATCCCAAAACTGAAGATAATATTCTCTGGTGTCAAGGCATCGAAGAGAACACATTTTGTCATTAAAACAATTTTAAACGCAAAACACCAATGTCTAGCGTTGCATTCCCAACTGCATGCTGTGAGTGATGTATTATTTAAAACCTAAAAAATAAATTAACAAACAAAAGGAAAACACATCAGGGTTATTAAAAGGTTTAACGTACACGGCGAAAAACTTTTCTGAATTTTGTGGCAATTAAAAAATAATAAAATTGACATGTGCTTAGTTGAGACAATATTATGGACACCACCACCATGCAAGGCGTGTGTGTAATAATATTGTGAGAGCAGTTATTTTTTAGAAAAAAAATAGCAAAACAATTCTATTCAGCATGCATTAACATTCAAAGTAAAATGAAAAAAGGAAACCCGACCTTTAATAAGCAGTGTGTATTCAGCATATATTAATACGCATGTTACATTATATATTGCTTGTTTATAAACAAAAATTGTCTAAGCCAACCGTTTGATTTATACAAAGAAACTCAATAGGTTGGCTGATTTTAAACAAACTATGAGATAGATAGATAGACTTTATTCAATAACATCAAAAGGGTTTACATACAAGACTGAAGTGCAACAAGTGCACTGTTTTAGTGCCATTGGGATAGCACACTAAAGTTCGAAAACTTATTTCCAGTGTGGTCCCTTCTAGATATCGTGCAAGATGACATCAAGGTGCAAAAAAGGCTATCCACAATTCAGTGAACACCAGCAACACATTTATTTGTACGAAAAGAGACAATCAATTTTTAGAGTGTACAGATTGGATAATATTATGTTTAGGGCACGAGTCACAATGAATAAATATGAAACTCAAGGGGTTAACATGCTCTCAGGCCAAAAGTGCATGAGCGGGGCTAATTTCCCATAGAGAGAAGTCCCAAAACGAGTCTACACAGTGTTTATGCCGAACCGTATACGTATATAGTGTCCAAAATTTAATTCACCTAATATCGCCAATCAAAATACACGTAATCCTATGGCAGATCGTCCTAATATCGCTATTTTTGCTTCAAACGAGATGACATTATCATGTCATAACAATGTCGGTTTAACAGTTGTGATATACATTATTTCGTAACAAATACACATCCAGCTTTAAACATGGAGAAAACTTCTTTGTCTAGCTGTAACAATTCTAACCGTACATAGAACGAGTGTCTATGTTAAAGGGGTAACCAAGATAAATAATTTCGAATCGATGACAGTGGTAGTGAGATAGCTCTGATGTCATTTCCACACGATGTTCAAAAAATTTATTTTTTTGTATAATGACTTGTAAATTACTATGAAAATGGCCAAGGCACGGAATCAAAAAACAATTGATTTAACGTTCAGTGAATCAGACGTGGCGATTGATTAAAAGACTCGCCAGCTGAACAGTGCAAAGGCGTTGCAACCACTTTTTTTTGACTGCTCAATTTTCTTAGTGTCTCGCTAGTTACCACACATGTTGTTTGTCGATGACGTCATATCACACCAGAGGGCAGTTTAAGTGGCCCCCTAGTGATATCTTATTATTGCTCATTGTTGATGGTAGGTAAATGCCTATCCCAGAAATTTTTTGGTAGAAACATCTCTTTCAGAAAAGAGTTTATTGGAGCTATATTGGACTTGGCTAATTCTACGTCCAATGTAGCTTTTCTTCATCCAATAAAAATCCATGTTGGACTCCTTGCCATCCACTATTACTAGCCAGAAGCTAAGCTGGCATATAAGCCACATAAATGCATAAACTCATAAATACAAACGACAATAAGTGCATAAATACGAATGACAATAAGAAGTGCATTCATAGGATGGAACTAAATTTAAATTCATTTATCCATTTTATGATTCGGTTACGAACCTCAATCTCATATCCTGGAACTTCGTGGCTGTCGAAATACCTATAGAAAGTGACTGCAAACAACAAAATAAGTTTATATCATCAATCAAACCTTGATAGTAACAAGAACTTGCCTTAGAGGGCTACACTTTCCATATCTATCTGAATCTATAACCAGTGTGTGTTTAGGAGCAGGTAGTCTAGTGCGCCCGACTCCCAATTCCAAGGGATTGGGTTCGAGCCTCACCTCTGACTCCTGTTTGTGGCCTTTAGCAAGCCACTTAGTCCTTATTGCTACTGTCCACCCAGCAGAAAGTGGGTTCCTGGTTTTTCAGATATAAGGAAAATTCAGAAAGAAGTCTCAAGCCATGGTGCTGATAAGGTGTGTATATGTCTGTAACTCCCAAGGGAGCTGAGTTTGAGGCCAGGGGTGGCGGTAGTGGTGGATTAGGGCTTTACGTCCTGTATTTGTGCACCTGATGGGCTAATTAGCACAGGTAGGGACCATGGCAATGAGACGAAGGATGAAACAGCCATCCAACATAGGCTCGACCGGGAATTGACCTAGTGATTGGAAGCCCGGCGCGCTACCACTGATAGGCCCCCACCCAGTTCGAGGCAAGGGGAGCTACTGTATGCCACTTAAACCTATAGAAGCTCTTAAAAATAGTTAACTATACATTGTCAAAATCTAACCAATAAAGTCCATGTGCCCCTGTATATACATACATACATGCAAATTGCTTTCTCAGGGGTGCCAGAAGGTGACAATGGCAGGAGAGCAGCTCAATAAGGGGGGGGGGGGGGGCACCCGCCCCTGCCCCCCCCCCCAATATTTTGTAATTACTTTTATTAGTGATGGCAAATATAGGACGGTCAATATCATTTTTAATTCCGCAATAATTGCAATAAAAGGGAATCTTCCAGCTGAGTTTTGGGGTTACTTGAGTCATCCATTGCTTAGTCTGTGGAGTTTCAAACTTTTGTGCACAAAAGCCAATTTTTGCTGTACACAACCTGATAAAAATACTAATAATATGTTTACATACCCTAGATGCATATTATCATGCAGTCTATGATCACATTTAATCATCCCAGTAACAATTACGAAGAGTCCCAATTGAAATTTGGCACACAGTCACAATATCATATTTTAATCCCTATAATCCCTATTATGCTGCTACAGTTTCCATGTTTTATGAGAAAATTGGTAAACAATTCAAGGAGTTCAAAAGAAAAAAAACTAATCTCAAAGGTAAACCAATTGAATTAAATGAATGATGAAATATGTGCAAACATTTTATTTTCCTTCATGTTGTTGTTATTATTTTTCAATTAGAGGTTAAACTATTTGATTGTGTGGCATGCTAAAAGAACTGGTATCATATCAACAGATCACCGGGGGAAACCTGCATAGGTGGTGGTGGTGGTGGTGGCTTGACCAGGAATTGAACCCTCGAAAGCTGCATGGATAACTGCAGTTATCTGACCAAAGAATGCTGACCACATTCCAACAGATAATCAGGATGATTATGAGATAGCATTGCTTGTCATTTCTTTCTTTCTATTGGTAACCCCATTTTAACATATAATTTGGAAGCTGGTGCAGCTGTCTTTGTGGCAGATATCGAATTTGTGGCCTTTAATTCTGACATCCAGAGGTGGATCCAAACATTCTGCATCAACAGAGTGATAGATATCACTATATTCTAAACCTCTCTGTCAGAATGTTCTAGATCCGCCCTGGATATGTCACTATTGATGTCCACAACTCCGGTGTCGGCCACCAATTTGGCGTTGGACACTCCAACAGTGAGAGAGTAGATCAGGTAACTCATTTTCGTGGATTTGTCATTTGAAGAAAATAAAAATTGAAATATGAGCTATGTGATCCATCCAATGCTAAGCTTTAATCCAACACTCTGTAGAGAGCTTCTTTTTTTTCTTTTTTCTCTTTTAATAGGTTCCGTTCCATTTCGCTGTTTACCATTACCTTTTCACATGGTGAGATATAGTATTGTGTCATAAGTAAACAATGACCAAGGTGACGTCACAAAGCTGTCAATCAAAATTGTGGCATGGTATCTTGGTCAAAATTGTTTTCTCTTTTATATAATTGAAATCAGAATGTCGTACTTACGCATATAATTGCCTTCACATAAGGACACAATGAAAAATAGTACCCAGAGGGCAAGCTGATGTTGCTTATCCATAGTTATTAAATTGTAAAACTGATGAAAAAACTGATGAACAACTTTATATGTGTGTACCCAATGATATAGGCTAGTTATACCTCAGTAAATAATTTAACACAAGCAGCCCTGAAGTCTGAATTAGCTAGCATAAAACTACCGACATAAAAATTTGATGTTTTGGGGAAATACCGTTAAATAAACGGCTCATAAATTTTCGGTAGTAATTAGTTCATCATGATGTTAATTTGAATTTTTTTTCTTTTTTTTTATTGTTGGAAATAGAAAAGGTATATGTCTGCATTTTGTTTGCACCTGATATTTTATGGTATGATAAGTCCAGAGCGCAACTTTTTAAAAGTAGCTTATTTCGGTTTTGAGCTGCGCTTTTCTCAGTGCTATTTTTAAGTTATTTATAAAATGTAGTCTGGTGCTAATTGATCCAACTGCCCTTGGAAGTACTTTCCTAGTGCAAGAATTACTAATTCCCACCAGAAGAAATGGTGGATTTTCACGGAAGGTTTGCTATATTTCCACTAGGTGGCTAAGACAGAATACTGCAATTCTATTGGCTGAAAAAGTTCCCGCTCTTGATTGTGATTGGCTGAAGCAAAGTGCATCCCAGCAGCAGTATTTTTAGTGCATTTTAATGTATATTTGACATCTTATCATTCAGTTGATTTCTGCTATTTCCCTGAGAAGAATATATTTATAGAATCAGTTAGTTATGATATACTGTGTCTGAAAAGCAAAACAAGTAATAAGAAGTGATGAAACACTTATGTCCTGAATTCAGGGCTGCTCAGTGAACTCAATTGATTCATGCTATATAAAATCAAATGAATGTCAACCACACACAGAATATCCCACCATTGTCCTTATCTTTAATTAATGTCTATTGTTTTATTATAGCGGATCAGAGACCATTCAGGTATTTCTAAGACCATCCAAAGAATATTATAAAACCAGTGGATGGTGAGCAGTGTTAAATAGATTTTTGAATGAGTAAAGTTATGTTGGCCAAGGTGAAACCCAAGGCCAGTATAATTTTTCCGAATCCCACAAACTCTATGTTGGACCACACACCATCCACCATATTTGCCTATTTTCTCCTTACTGTACAACATATATTCTAGCTGTCCAACATACACTACAGCCATCCAACATACACTGCAGCCATCCAACATACACTACAGCCATCCAACATACACTGCAGCCATCCAACATACTCTACAGGCATGCAACATACACCCATGCTGGATGACAATACAGCATTCTGATTGGCTCACAGCAGCTGAGGGCAGAAAAGTGTACGAGCAAAACACTGCAGCCATCAAACATACACTACAGCCATCCAACATGCTCTACGGACATCCAACAAATGCTGGATGACATACAGCATTCTGATTGGCTCACAGCAGCTGAGGGCAGACACAATGGTTCATTTGGCCATGCAATGTGTTAAGTGGCAGTTAGGGCATTGCAGATTTTTACTTTAATTTGATACGTTGCATTGTCAATGATTGACAAGTTTTGCTGCACTTCTTATATAATAAGGTCTATAATTAATGCAATAAAAAAAAAAGGTGTCACCACACAATGTAGCAAGCAGTTTGGGCCAGTATTATTGAAAAGCCCAATTTGAAATTCAGAGACATATCTTGAACTATCACCTGACTTTATTACATTCATTTATTAATAATAATCAGCTAGAGATTTACCTGAAAATTGTCTATTCAGTCAAAAACTGGGAAATAGCCTCACTCCACTTCCATAAATGATAGAAAGATGCCGTGTTCTGCCTTTGAAATTATGCTTTGTGTCTAATTACTACTCATTCATTACAGCAGGCATGCAACCCCCTTTTTGTACACACCAACCTATCTTATTAGTTTTTTTAGTACAATACAACGTCTTTTACTGTAAAGAACATTAAGCTTAACCTGAGTGTGAATAAATAATTACAAAAGTTCGTCATGCAATCAATGCACTGAAATGTCTGAAATGAATGTATGTCTGACATTTTTGTGACTACTGGCTTGTAGTGGGCAAGAATAGTACAAGGGCAAGAATTACGTTGGGGGGGGGGGGCAAAACAAAACTGGCCTACAGTGTACCACAAGCACCGTCCACCTTGCATGGTTATCAAGACTTCTATGTGTAGGTCTCCCAAAATATATAACGCACATTAAAAATGAATAATAAAGTGGGGGAACTATTTTCAGGCTGTTCAGAGTTTGTTTCTTTGTGTTTAAAGGAAAGAGGGGGAAGGTGCTAAGTTCTAGACCTATGCAGATCTAGGCAGGAAGAATCGGGAGGGCTGGCTATATATAACCGCCCCCCCCCCCCCCATGAAACAGTTGGTGGGCTGCTGCACTATGTAGGTCATGGAGTTGTACCCCTGCATGAGCATCATGCAGTTTACTTCATTTAGCATGAGATTGTATCCAAGGCAGCAAGCACTGAAAAGGTGAGTATGATTGCATACAAGTTTGTATTGATTTGTATCTATGATATATTTCAAAATATGATTATCTTTGCCATGTAGTTACCAACATAGCGTTTGATCTTTGTATGACTTAAACAATTAATTGGGTTCTGCAGTATGTAATCTTTATGCCGATGATGTTTTGATTTACAGTAGTGGAGAAATTATTGCTGAGAACCTTCAAAACTCACTTAGTCTTGTTAAATAATGGTATGACAACAGTACAAGTTAGTTGTGAATGCTGAAAAATCATTGGGTGTTAATATATGCTGATTGATCAATTATTAATTTATATTCATCTAAGAATTTCATTGCTTGACTTTCAACAACTTTTTGCATAAATTTGGCTAAATGACTGATGACACTAATAGGTCTGTAGTTACTGTGATCATCTACACTGCCTTTACCATTGTATACAGGAGTAACTCGAGACAATTTCTCAATCATCCAATACAACATTTAAATCAAGAGACACATTAATAAATTTACATAATACAGGAGAAATGATATCACGAGCAACATACGATAGCCTGCCATCATACTTATCTTAATACAATCAACAGCTGTATGTTGTAAAGTCAAAAGTCTATCTGTCTGTCTATCTATCTGTCCATCTATCTATCTATCTATTTGTCTGTCTATCTATCTATCTGTCTGCCTATCTATCTGGCTATCTGTCTGGCTATCTGTCTATCTATCTATCTATCTAACAGAATCTCACTGGTATATATATTATTGTGACCTGTATGAAGGCAAATAAATTCGTCTTGAGTCTTTGTCAGCTTATATGTCCAGCAGCCAGGAGAAAACATAATGATGAGATAATAGGTATGCGATCCACACCATGTTGCACATTTACTCAAAGGGTGGTCCTTTACCTGCCCCAGCATAGACACTGAGTACAGGGCACTGCTTATTTAATATGTCTCATTCATGAAGAATGCCTAAGTCACGGATCGAACCTGGGACCTTAAGAAGAACCAGCAAGTGCCAGAATTTCAGGTCAAAGGTCACATACAGAAATACCTACATTATGTCAACTTTAAGAACTCTCAGCCTACAGCTGATTGTCCACCGGTCTTTTGTTGAGAACAAAATAAAAAAAAAACCCTGTTTAATTTTACACTAAATCTAAGTGTTTGTTTTGCTGTTAATAAGACAAATTTAATTATCGTTTTTTTTTCTTCCTTTTTCTAGATGATGCAGGATAGAAACAAATGAGACAGAAAAAAAAAAGTTTGCCAGATAAAAATGCCAACTGACGTATAAACACTTATATGGAGGTATCTGAGAGAAGAATATCACAATGATGGCTACTTTTCAAAATGATGATGAACAGGTCATTGACCTCACAGGTGACGCATCTGAGGAGGAGGGCCTCCACATTTGCATTGAGTGCTGTTTGGTGTTTTCAACTGAATCAAAATTGAACCGACATATGAGTGTTCACAAGCCAAAAAAGTCTTATAGCTGTTCAGAATGTGACAAAACATTTGCTCGTAAAAACAGTCTCGATAAACATCTGAAAGAACATCAGAGTGCAGATTCGGTTAAAGAAAGTGCACATCAAAACAACTCTTCAGAACACACCAAAAGCAATGTCGGTCAAGAATGTCCTCAAACACATATGAATACACACTTCAAACAAGATGAAGAGTGTTACGAATGTGAAGAGTGTGGAAAAACATATGCAAATCAGAACGCACTTACAGAACACATGTCAATACACGAAACTTGGAAAATGATGACATGATTGCGCACAGCTTAAATGATATTCCATACAAGTGTTCAGTATGTAGCAAAAGTTTTTCTACCGAAGTGGGACTGAACAATCACTTTAAGCTACATAATCGAAATGAAAATCCTCACAAATGCTCCGAATGTAGCAAGATATTTCAGCATGAGTTTGAATTGACAACTCACATGGAAATACATCATAAACCTGACAAGCCTCATAAATGTCCAGAATGTGCTAAGACATATTCTACCAAGCACAACCTTGCTAATCACATGATGATGCACCGAGGTGAGAGACCTTACAGATGTCCGATATGCATGAAATCATTTTGCCTCAAACGTATTTTAGATATACACGTGATGTCACACAGTGAGAATACTGACAAGAGACCTTATAAATGTTCATCATGTAAGAAAGAATATCTCTCATTGTCTCTGTACCAAAGGCATATGCAGGCGCATAGGGGTGAAAAGCCTTTTAGGTGTAGAATATGTGGCAAAGGATTTATTTGTGAACAAAACAGGATTCATCACATGAAACTGCATGGAAATTCAGAATCATATGAATGTTCAGTGTGTAATGAGAAATGTAACAACGATGACGACATTGTATCGCACAAGAAA
Source organism: Alitta virens (assembly GCA_932294295.1). Lineage (NCBI taxonomy): Eukaryota > Metazoa > Annelida > Polychaeta > Phyllodocida > Nereididae > Alitta > Alitta virens. Next base: position 30,849,187 of record OW028585.1, on the reverse strand, counting down.
AGGCACAGTGGCGATGACATCTACAAATGTCGAAGCTGCAAAATAGCATTTTACAATCAAGCTGATAACATTGCGCATAAAGATACTCATTATAAGGACAGACCGCATAAATGCGACAAATGCAGAAAGGCATTTTTCAAGCCAGCTGAACTGAAGGCCCACATGAGAATTCACACAGGTGAAAATCCATTCCGCTGTGATTTGTGTGAAAAAAGGTTTGCAAGGAAAAGTGAGCTAACTAAGCACCTCATCAGTCATAGCTCTGAAAAGCCATATAGGTGTAAAATGTGTGATAAGAGCTTTAAACACAGTTCAGGTTTTCATAAACATATCAGAACACAGCATTAAAAGTGGATTTAATGCAGTGAAGATTAGCATTAGCTGTATTTTTGTAAAATCAGGTTTATGTTTACCTTTTGCTTTAGCTAGTATTTTGCTCAGGTGGTATCCAAAATATACACAATGTTTTACCTCATTTGCCCATTTTGGCTGGTGATAATAGTCATGTTTTATTACGCATGTCTTTGAATAAAATGTATTTACTTAATAATATTTGTATGTTGTATATGACATGAGAAGCTTGTAGACCACAAAAAGAAACACGATTTTATTTAAATATCTAGAATACCATGTATTTCACACTCCAAAATGGGTTGACATTTTGTTCACACAGAGAGTATGCTTGACAACCAGAACAAACAAGAAACAAGATTTAATATGCTCTCTTGACTGCATCATAGAAAGAATAGGCGACATTTTGGAAATTAGATGATATCATAAGTTAATGTCACCAAATACATAAGTATGTACTTCTGTGTCATCTGGCGGTCCAGGCACTCTCTGTGAACTATGTGCCTATGCTGAGGCCGGGAAAGGATTCAATGTATGAGGTAGTGGGTTAAATGATATATTGTGGATCCAATGGGATTGACTAGAGGCAAATTAATTGTTGCTATCAGGGAGCACGGACAGCTAATCAAATTTACTGAGCCAGCCTCTGTTAGGCTCTCAGCAGTAACATTCCTAATTGGAAGCATACAAAACAATGGAAAGTTAAACTTTTTTTATTCAACGATTCGAGGAAACTGGTAAAAGAACTAATTAGTAGTTCCTTCATTCAGATTACAAGATTATGCACAGTCAGCTTAATTTTGAAGGTGGGTGGATGGATTAGGGCTTTACATCCTGTATTTCTGCACCTTTTGGGCTAAAAAAAGACAGGCATGGACCATGGCAATGAGATGACGCATGAAACAGCCATCTCACTAAGGCTCGACTAAGGCTCGACTAAGGCTCGACTAAGGCTCGACTAAGGCTCGACCGGGAATTAAACCTGGAACCCAGTGGTTGGAGCCTCAGCGTGCTACCACTGAGCTAGTCTTTGATTTGTTTATCACTGAAGCCTAACTATAAATCAAATGCGCATGTGAATCTCCCGTTCTAGTTTCTTGGTTTACCATACCATAAAGCCATTTATTCAACACAACAATGTCCGTGCATGCTTTGCTAATGAAGACTTAGAAGCTTTAAGTATGCAGCTCCAACAATGTGGAACAGCCTGCCACCTAGCATCAAAATGTTGAACTTTAAAAAAAAAGACTTAAATGCCATGTCTTTGGACTTGCTTTTAGTTAATGTACATCAATTATACATATTGTAAACACTGCAGAATATATAGCTTTATATTGGGGCGTTAAAAAATTATAAATTATGATAGGACAAATTTTAATCTATTACTTTAACTGCAGCAATGCGTTTCAGGGACAGGAATTGGTCAAACTTTTTTTAACAGTTCTTGAACTTCTGCTGCTTCCTCTTGTAATAACCCCGGTCGCTGACCTTACTAGGTCAGTGACCGACTTAATGTGGACTGGGTGACCCGGACCACGTGACCACGGGGTCTTGGCGGGAATGCACCAAGGCTGCATCAGTAGCTGGAGAAGCAAGCAGTAGGCAGGTTGTACGGCGGGGCAGGGCAAATAAACAATTAAAACTGGACTTCATGTTTCTTCGTCTTCACTCAGGAACCTTACAAATTGGCGCCCGATGTGGGACTTGAATCGATTCGCACATGAGGGACTTGAAGGAGACGAGAGTAACGACCGGATGGACTACTAAAAGTAACATTTTGACGGACATGGGGAATGACACGTGCGGGTGACCAGCCGCAATGGATAAGTGCGTCTGTAACCGCGTGGTTCAGTCAGTTGCAGCGGAACCCAGGAACCGTCAGCATCTACATCAAGCGTCAGCAGTATTGACTTAAGTGAAATAGCGATAACTTCGGATCACACATATCTACAGCTAAGTAGAGGTTACACTACACATATTAGGTGTTTAAGCTAAACATTTTGAGTAGTTTAGCGCGTTTTGCCCTGCCGTAGAATGGGGGAAGAGGTCAGCACTGGTCAAGAAGGTGATTAGAGTCACATGACCGTAAAAGGGCGGCAAAACTGGACACAGTGAAGCGCCCTGCCTCATACCTTCTGCAGTCAGCAAAGACACAGGACGTATACGACAATTTGGGGACTTTTTGAGAAATCTAACCACGTGGACCTATACTATAAAGATGTCATCTGAGAGCCGAGTTATTGAGGAGGCTACTGCTGCTACAGCAGTACCCCTGGGAGCATAGGAACCACAGTTGACCACTGAGCAAGCGGACATGGTATGGGCGGCTATGGAAGCAGCTGGCCTGAAGATTGGGGCCGAGCTGGAACTCTCTGCAAGCGAGGCCGAGGTGGCTGCTGTTTGCGGCATGTCACCCACCTCGGAGCTGAAACCAGCCCTAGCTCCGGATTATTGGAGCAAGCAGAGACTGGACCTTCTCCACATTGACATGTGGACCTACATGTCCACGAGGGAATACGAGGACGAGGACCCGGCGATAGAGCAATGCAAGTCTGCCACCGTGGCCGAGGCGAGGCAGCCAAGATGCGGCGTTATCTTCGTCTCCGTCCTCGGAGAGAGGATATGCCAACACTGAGTGGTTGGATGTTGGGGGACCTGGGTGTAGCTACCACCCAGGAAGACATCCTCCAGGATCTCAAGAGGCGACCATGGTATGCCAAGGAGAAGAAGGACAGGCCAGACACCACGGCCAGTGTTCCCCTTCCCCCGGCAGCAGTATCGCCTGCAAGGACAGACGAGGCAGCCCCGCTTAGGGAGGCCGCCATGGAGGCTACTACGTCAACACCGAAGAGAAAAGAGCGGGAAATTGAGATGGCAGAGGATTGGGAGGCTGAAAGTGAAGTGTCCGTAGCTGACAGTGCCCCCAGGATGCCCCGAGATGTGACGGGACTAAACTACATGTGTGCCACGTGTGGGAAGAGGGTGAGAGACCGGAAATCCCTCACTCGCCACGTGAGCGTGGCCCACGCTGAGGCTTATGTAGGTTTTCAGTGCCCGGACCTACGGCCGCCCTGCCGTCGACTGGCGGACTAACTTCAGGAGGCACTTGGAAAGGACACATGGATACACCAGACACAGGGCCGAGGAGGTCACAGCGGCCACCGGCCTAACTACAATTAAGGGGCCCAATTCTGATGGGTCCCTGCCAGCTACGCCCGAGACGCGGGCCCTGGCCAATAGGACGCCCCAAGCCACAGCAACTCGCCCAGTAGACACCAGGGTAGTGCAGGTGAGGGAGGCTGCAGCGACCTCCAGCCTGTCCCCCCGTAGCCGCCTGGCTACGCCCAAGCGGCCCCACTCCACGGAGCACGTGGAAGCACCAACAGACAGCAGTGTAGTGCAATTTACCAGAGTTGATTTACATTAGTTCAAGAAATAACATATACACACGTGCTAGTTCTGATAAGTTTGCTAGTAATGCCACGTACACACGTTTATATGGGCTACACGAGTGGTATGTGAGATTTAACACATACGCATGCCCACTAGTGGATGCAATATTTCCCAATATATATAAATATGTTTGTACGTAGACTCTGGGGATCAATAGGGGGAGAAGGAAAGGGGTGGGCTTGCGACTTTCTCGGAGTTGTGTGGTTTAACATTAAATTTGTGATTAAAGAGGGATGATAAACAATCTTTCTTTTCTAAGAATGTACATCTATGTTAATCTTAATAAAACAACAGAAAATCACAGCTTTGACATTGCATAGTGCCTAATAATTGAGAAACCACCTCCCTAAGAATTTGCAAGAAATATCCAATGAAATTTTATAAGTTTATCGGACTACATGCAACCTCAAAACCTTGCTAGGCAGCAGTCCTGTCATTTTCCGTGGTATTTTGCAACAGGTTGAATAAATGTTGTCAGGACAGTATATATGCATCAGCACCAACTATCATCAGTTCATATCATTGTGAGTAATAAGGTTTCTATCGGCGACGACAACTGCATTCAGTGATAACATTTACTATTTTTAAGCAGCCGAAGTTAAAATGACGATTCCCCGCATGAAAATGATGATTGTGTATACAGAATCCCAAGAAAAATTACAAAGACTACTGCATGGCCCTCATTCTGCAAACTCGGATGCCAATGAGAACCCACCCTGCGCTCATCTCTAATGCGGTGTGAAGTTGTTGGCACTAGCCACTACTTGGAATCAATTAAGGGTGACCAAAGTATATTCAGGATACTTACGTAGGTGTCACCAATCCTGTTCTTGCAACTTCAACATCAGCACCTTTTGTAAGAAGCTCTTGGTCCGTTTCTGAAAGCACTTTGTGGGCATCTTCACCTGTGTCATCCCATCGTGCCATTCCAACCATAATCCAAGAATACGGTGTGGCAGAGAAGTTGTCCCTGACATTGACAGTTGATGGTGTTGCTAGCAGAGAAAAAAGATCTAAGAGTTTATGGGCTAACTTCGGTTGACTTTGAAAGTGCTTAAAATAATCTTTTGCAAGTAAATGTAATGGAGTGCATCCATCGCAATTAACTGCACTAATCAAAGCCGGCCAGCCTTCAGTAACCTTATGGACAATATTTTTGTATCGATCAAATGAATTCATGGGTATGTCCTCCATACAAAACAGTTCTGTAAAACTGATCAGTGCGTGTAACAATGTTCCTTTTGATTCACTGTGTTTCAGGTATCTATCCTTCAGGAACAATTCAAGTGGCTCCACGTTTGCTGTAGCATGTTGGTTGTGTTCTGCAAGCATCACCATTGCACCCTGAAAGAATATGTACAGAGCAGATCCTGTGTAGTCTGGGAGTCGAAATGTGTCCTGCTCTACGTCTTCTTCATCTTCATTGTCCTCAGGGATCCATGTAGGATCTGCTCCACCGATTATCAGAAGTTTGATTGTGTCCTCAATTTGTGGCCACAGTTCCTTTTGTGAATAAACTGCGTTTTTTATAAGGACCCTTAAGCACTTCATCCTGTTTCAAAAAACATACAAATGTTGTCATCTATGAAAATTTATATCACTTTTAAATGATAGACACTGCAAAACTGTATTTTTTGAGGACAGTAAATAAAAGACATTGGTGCATGGTATTGCTTGTGAGCCACGGTTTTTTGATCTTTCGTTTCTCGACACCGCCGGCCAAACTTTTGCAGGGCCGCTCAATTAATATATAAACAATTGTCTGGGCAAATATGTGTATTGCATCTCAAAGTATCACATCACCTGTGTTAATTTATGAAGAAAAAAAACACTTTCTGGGGATTTATTTTTATTTTCCGACTGACCGTCTCATGAAAAATGGTCCGAGAAAGTTCCGAGAAACATAAGATCAAAAACCCATGGCCTAACAATGAATATCGCAATCAACGATTTGTTACAAAGTTACCTGGAATCAGTTGAGTCATCTACAGTCATAAGTACCTGAAAAGACAATTGGATTGCAATATCATCAAAGGATGCATGTTGAAAGACAACAATATCAGCCTTCACACCCAACCTATTTCTAATGGTGAAGCTTTTACTATTTCTTCTTAGTCTATTTATTGTGTATTAATTGATGTAATGATTCTGATACAGTCAACCCTTATTTATCCGCACACCTTCATCCCCAAGGTAACTGTGCAGATAAATAAGGGAACCAGATAACTGAATATATATAAATACACTAAGTAGATTTGTTCCCAGCGAACTGTGTGCGGATAGCGAGGGAACCGAATAAGTGAAGCGCGGATAAATGAGGGTTGACTGTATTCTCCGAAGAAGGCCTTGATCTGCTGTACTGCATTGCCTTATGTGAAAGCATGAGATCATGATCGTTTAAACTATATTTCACAAAGGTCAGATTCTATATATCAATAACAGTTTAAATATCATTATTAAGGCATTTCACTCGTAAGTGAAATTGAATAAATAGCCATATATCAGTGAACTACCCAGATCTTTCAGACTTGATAGTGTACCGGGATAAGAGATATCATGCTATCAAAATGAGTGATCAACATGCACTTGGGATCCCTCTCATAAGCCTTTAGCAGGTATTTCAGAGGTCAGCTTGACTTCTCATATTGAAAGTTCAATTTCCTTATGGTACTTGCCATCTCCTGAAAATAAACAATTTTAAATCACTTATTTTGGTTTACAAAGACTACAATTCTATTTGAACTGTTCTAAATACTACCTAGTCTCTCATAAATCACGTAATGTTAAAATACTGAGTCACAGATAATGTGAAGATATCATATTGTTCTTATGCGCCATGTGATGTCACTATTGCTTGGTTTTAAAGCTTTGGTGCAGTATTAATTTTTACCAATATACTTTGTTTTCAGTTTATACTTCTGTTTTTACAGTGCACAAATGTTTTATGTTGCGCAGAATTTCAAACAAACAAGTAATGTTTGGCGTGTATTTTTTTGGATAAATTTACACATTTTTATTATTAATTTTTTTTTATTTGTATTTTTTTGTTATGATGTACAGTAAATCTTACATGAGAGTACATGGTATTTTCAAAACTTATAATTTGCAAAATTGGGTAGAAGCGGCTTACAGCCAATTTCATAGACTTGGAAACAGATCTGCGAAGGACTTCATGCGGATCCAGGACTCACACTGGTTGATGATGGTCTTTGCCAATGAGTGTCTAGGATTCACATGATGTCCTCTGAAGTTAATTTACTAGTCTATGAAATTGACTGTAACATGGGTAAAACGCTTTCAGTACTGATGAGTAGAATATCACATATGCTTACTGTAGCCTTAGAATATATAATAACCTAATTAACTTAAACTTTTAGATAATGTGTAAACTGTTTACCTCAATTATTTCCATGTAGTAACTTGATTCTACGAGGCTTGGTGCTTGAAAAAAAAAGAATCAAATTTGTTTTTGTAAAGAAAATAATCAAGGCAATAATGATATTTGAAGACTTATAAGCACTAGCGCAGTGGTGTATGACCAAATAGAAGCGATTCTAAATCAGCATTTTGCCAGGAATTCTGCAAATTACTCCTCATGTACTAACTTTGACAAAACACAATCATCAACATCTGTGAGCATCTGAAAAAATGAAAGAGATATATAATGAAAAAATGTTGCACTTTATCGATACACTTTTTACAAAATTTATTTCTCATTTATAATAAATTCATTGGAGAGTTCTTTATTTCCACTTGTTTTTTTTACATAACTTACCTGGACATATGAAAATAATTTGGTCCCATGTTTGCTAATTGAGTCGGAACAATATTACATTTGAACAACGAAATGACTCAAAGGACCATTCTCTGTCTCCCAGACAATATCTTTTGACATAGTGGCCATTCTCTGTATTTAAAAAATTAATTTGAGTTCACATTATTGTATGTGGAAAGTCATCACAGCCAATAATATTTGATTTTCCTGCAGGAAAAAAATTGAGTACTTTACTAACCTTTTTCTATCTGAGCGAAGAAAAATAAGTAATGTTCTCTAATAAATCTTGACGTTCTAGTTATATTTACCCACGTCTAATCTTTATTTAGGCCTGTGTCTCACGAAATAATTTTGGCATATACTTGACAATTCCTCCTCAAAAACTGTTAAATATTTATCTGCATTATGTCGCTAAAACTTTCCAATTCTAGCAAGTAGTTTGCTTTTTGGATGAGTTTCAAGAAAACATCTGGATCATTCTGAAGTATTCTCTCTCCGTCAGTATCGAGCAGTTGTGAGATTCTTTCTTGTTTGGTGTCGTCAAAACTTTCGATGCTTTTGATGCTTTGTAGTAAAGCTCTGAATTCTGAATGACTAAAAGTGGAGCAAAGTTTTAATTATTAGCAAAAGGCACTGGAGATACACAGGTAGCCTCGATTAACAAAATTACATTATGGAAATAACAAGCATTAGATGTCTGTCACAAGCTGATTTTCCCAATTTTATACATCTTCACAAGTGCAGACATGGGAACTTCCAGATAGTCTGGATACCACCAGTTTGAGCAAATTACAGACTGTGTATCTTTTGAACTATCAGGACTATACAGATGTCTCTATGTAGTCCAAAACCAGCTCTTACAGACCATCAGTGAGTAGCATACTATATATATATATATAACATGGGAACTTCCAGACAGTCCCTTTTTGATGAACATGGGGAAATTGTAGATTGATCATGAAATAATTTCATGCCTTTCAACATTGCCCCATATGCCATTAACTACAGGGTACAGTTAGTTTCATATAAAATGGTCGACTCTAGACAGCTGTAGCAACCTATTCCTTGGCAGCCAGACAGTTCCGTTTAGTGGCAGGTAGTATCTTATAGCAAAAGTGGTCTAGCTTTGTCTAGATTTAATTTTACAGGCCATTTTTTAATGAAAGTAACAGCACCTGCATGGGTCTAAATGCAATAGAAAACATATAAATGAAGAGCAACAGATCAAATTTGTGTAAAAATGTGGTTTCACTTGAAAAAAACATAAGCCACAACCATACAAAAGAGCCATATTTATATTTAAATGTATTCATGGACTGGCTCCTCAATATTTAACAAATAATATAGTTTTAGATACTGAAATTAAAGATAAAAGAACAAAACAACATGATATGAATTTATACTTGCCAATTCCTGAAAGTGAATTTCACAAGAAAATGTTTTTCTATAGAGGAGCCAGAACCTGGAATAATTTGCCAAGTAACTTAAAAGAATGTTATACGTTAAATAGCTTTAAAGTACAGCTAAAAACTTATATCAAGAATGCAGCCCATGAGTGAATGATATGGTTGGTGCTCTAACTTGGTTATTGTGTATTTTATTGTTGTGTATTTTATTGTTAGTATATTTATTGTTAATGGTTTTTAATTGTTATCGATATAGATCTATGGATTTTATTATTTTATTGTTTTTTACTGATGTAAAGGGCCCGGGTGTAAAACAGCTTCGGCTGATCTGGCTACCTTTTTAAAATATATTTGAAATAAAAAATGAATAAATAAAATAGCTAATTTATCATCCTGTATTGCTTATGCTGATGCGTTATAAACACCATGAACCCCTTGAAGAAATATAATTATTTAGGTGTCAATTGCTCCTGAGTGTGATTACCTGGTGGCAACCTCCCCTGGCTTACTCATGTTGGTATTAACCTTCAGAGGCTTATCAACTTGGGATGATGCACCTAGTCTGAGAAACATGTCCTCAATTTCATCGTATACTTCAATGTCTTCTCCCAACTGTGTCTTTGCAGCCAAAATCCATGAGTAAGGAGAATTAAAGTCCTTGTCCCTTATGTTCACATTTATTTCTGTTGTGAGGGATTTATAAGTTTCACGTAGTTCATGCCCTATATCTGAGTGATAATAAGCCGCTCTAGCCAGTAAGTGAAGTGCCGTTTCCCCGTTGTTGTCTTGGATGTTAACATTGCTGGGTGATTTCAGACATTTAACAAGTTGGTGAAATGTTGTAGATCCAAATTGCACAATATCCTGTGCAGTTGTACCAGCAGCTGTTTCATCTTTTTGATCCTTCTCACAACCTTTGGACTTTAGCTTGGCTTCCACATATATATTCACGACATTTCGGACTAAATTATGTAAAGCTGTTTGTCCGTGTTCGTCCTGGACATCACTGTTTGAAGATGATCTTACGCAACATGTGAGTTCAAGTAATGTCTGTTGGTTTATTTCAGAAGTTTTCTCCAACAAAATATGCAATGTTGTTTGGCCATTGTTGTCACTTAAATCGACACTATTTTCAGATTTCAGAAGTGGAATTATGTCCTTTGCTTTTCTGATTCGGAATTTGTACTGAGCTATCCTTTCAATAAAACACTGCAAAGGATTTCTTCCATCATCGTCAGCTTTGTCAAGCAGTGTTGGGTTTGTATTTACAACTTGAGACACAATCTCCTCAAACTTCTTAAACAAGTCATCTGTCATGACATTGGAAAGAGTTCCCCAATCACTGTCTACTAGTGCATGCAACACCGTGCCCCTGGGTCCATTGAGGTCTAAATACTTTCCTGTTAAAAACAATGTCATCAGTTCCATTATTCTCCCATTTAGGTGATCTTCACAAGAAAGTATTAGCAGAAGCCTTTGGAAAAATTGGTAAATTACAGAACTGTTCCCACGTGCACCATCATTGGAAGCCTTGAGTATTTTTGTTGGATCTGCTCCTTCGTTTATCAGAAGTTTCACAATTTCTGCAAATTGGTCTGTCCACTGAAATGGCCCCTTTGTTGATGTGTAATGCGCATTCATGATGAGGACTTCGAGACATTCTGTCCTGTTTTAAATTAAGAACATCACTTATCATTGTCATCCAGTACAAAGTCAGTGTAAAATGTGTATCATGAATTTCTTCGATGTTTTAATGAGACATTAGTTACCTTGCATTTAGGGAATCATCTAAATCCATTAATATCTGGAAAAGTCAATACACTGCAAGAAACAATCTCCTAACAACAAAAAATTCAGGTTTTAAACATAATGACTCTACAATAAATCAACTAGTATAAAATATATCAAGCATTAGAAAACAGGAAAGATGTTTGTATTGTATTTTTGGATATTTTGGTAGCTTTCAACAGAGTCAGTCATGAAGTCTTTTCTTTACACTAAAGCAATTGGGAATCGGTGGAAGATTGCTACAGATCTAGAGGATAAAATTGTATTTGAATGATAGGTGCATGTTCTAACAGGAAAAGCTTAAATTCAGGGGTCCCCCAAGGCACCATCCTGGGGCCTTTGTTTTTCTTGGTATATGCTAATGACATCATCAATGGTATTTGATCTGATATATTTTTGTTATCCGATGACATCTCACTAATGCTACCAATTAGTAAAATGAGCGAAGATTTCAACTGCTTAAACAGTGACCTTGGTATCCTAGGGGAATGGTCTAGTCAATGATGATTATCCTTCAATATTTCAATTAAAAACAGTCTTCATGTATATTTCACTGAGACCTAATTCTCACTAATAGACCAGTTATTCCATAGCTGTTTCTAAATGGTACTCCAACAAATTAGGTTTCAGTCCATACTAACTTAGGTCTTACCATGTAGACAAGGTTTTTTCAGTAGAGTTTCCAAAAATTTCGATTGTATCAAACAAATTAAACATCTAGTTCTGTGCAGTACCAAACAATAACTTAATAAATCATTAATTCGATCTGTAATAGATTATGCTGATATTATATATGATAATGCAACTGAAAGAATTATAAAACATACAAAGAGAACCAGCCCTTATTTGCACTGGTGGGATTTGTTGAACTAAGAATGAAAATCTATATTTGGACATCCTAGGTAGACCAGTCATGAGTCAATGCCTTACCTTGGTAATCGATAACAGATTTTTCTGGTGGTATATCATTGGTAATTGATGAAGTCCTCCAGTCTTGTTCGTGCTAGGAAATTGTGCTTCAAATTCGCATAATCCTTTAATCCGTTCTACTAAATAATGCAGAAGTCCTTCTGTTTCCTTGTTTTGGACTCTTTTGTATATATATGCCATTTTCTGTAAAAAAATAAAAATTGGAACTTTGCATTGAGTATTATTCATGTCACAAGTAAACAACCATTCTTAATTGTTCAATGTTCAATGTCTCAATGTTACTAGGTCTAAAGCTCATGTGACCAGCGACCAGAGGCAGATTTGATGAAATGATGAAATGATAAGGCTGGGACTTGAAGTCCACACCATGTTACAAATTTCCCTCATGGGTGGAATATTTTACTTGCCTCAGCATAGACATTAGACACCAAAACTCCCTTAATTACCTGAAAAACGTCAACATAGGCAGGAGACGGCAACAGAAAGAATACTTTTTCAAGTAGCTCCAAAAATATAAGTCGGTCTTCTTGTATCGCAGTATGTCCATCTTCCTTTAATAGGCCCAGGATTCTTTGGCGTTCTTCCTCCAGGCTCCTTTTTGAGTCCAGGTCTTTCACGATCTTTTTTAATTCAACTGTGCTGTGAGCAAAAATATTTATAGATTTTTTATTGTATGAATAAAAAATGTATCTAGACATACACTAAAATAGAGTAGACTAAATATGCATTACCAGTTCATAACTCTGAGCTGAGCTGAGGTTTCAGCTTGCATTCATTTATTGTCCGTATGTTTCATTTTTTTGTCATCTTTGTGGCCCTGAGCCAATGTGCCTTTTTCAAAATATTCTGAAATAGATTATATACACATAATGTACCAAATAATAACACTTCATGGTTATACCTTAATAACACTTCAGAACAAATCTTCCAGAACAACTGTATATAAACTGCTTGCAACTGTAGACTTAATGTTAGGACGTAAACCTGTACAGGTAATAAAATAACTGTATAATATATATATATATACCTATGTTGCTACTGCATGTATATCTACGTACATCTACTTACCTATATAAATGTGTATGTAAAACAATGTTATATAGTACATAGAATTGCTGATATGATGTTAACTATAATCATAAATGTAAACAACTTTTATTTGGTGGCTGGAACCATTGCTAAATTTTTTTTGTTTTTTCTCTTCTTTTTAATGGATTATTTTTCTTTTTTAATGTAGTGTACTCATGTTTTCACAATTTTCTGTTGAATTTTAATGTATTGATGTTTGCGACAAATCCGCATGTTTGACATAATACTGTCAAAAATTATATATATGTGTGTTTGTGTATATATATATATATATATATATATTAAAGGTATAGAAATAATTTTCTAATGTTCAGAGGTCTCAGATTACTCAATAAGTCAGTATTACATTGCGGATGAAGAAAAAAATTTTCATCTTGCTTAAATTTTTTACAAACAAAATTATTTTCAAGTAATTATCATGCCACTCATGCTCATTTCATAAAACAGCCCTCCCCCCCCCCTCAAACATTTATGAATAACTAAACCTAAAACATTTTCATCTTGCTTAAATTTTTTAAAAAAAAAACATTATTCTTTTCAAGCGATTATCATGTCACTCATACTCATTTCATAAAACAGCCCCCCAGACATTTAAGAATAACTTAATCTAATTAAATCATACAACAAACATGGAAAGCCCTCGGGGCGTACTGTTTGATCCCCTTTGGCCCCAATGCCCTGGGGGCAAAATAGTTGAGAGACTCTGGATCGGTGGGCTCAGCCACAGCACGATATGATATCAGCCTGAGGGCCTGAAAATTACGTCATCGTGATATCATAATGGCCTTAGTGTAGTTATATGAGTGGTAAGTGCAGACTCGTGCGAAGTTTGTTGTTTTTTAACAAAACTGATACCCCCTTATGTGTGATAAATGTAGTATCTTAATGTGGTATCTTAATGCCGGTCACTTCTTAGTATAACTAAAAAGAAAAGAAAAAAAGTAAGTTTACATTTTGATAATTTATCTAAATTACATCATATGTATATACTATATACATCAAGCAAGTTTAAAATCCCATCTTTTCTATATTTTAAAGAATAGAAACTCCACAAGAAAAGGGGTTATTTACAGTTAGACTATTGCAACAAGAGGGTGGAATGACACAATTTAGAGCCAAAATGACGGTCATTTATGAGTTCATTAGTGGTCATTAGACATGTAGTTGTTACATTTCACAGGTTTTTAAGAACTAATCTGAGACACTGACTGAACCTTTGAACGTGCCGGGTTTCCATTCCTTCTACTCTTGTCTCCATGTCTCCATGATAAAAGCAACACAGTCTAACTTTGTATCAGAAAATGGAGCCAGGTTATCAGAGCTAATTTCCTTAAATGAAATCATTAAACCACACTATATCTAGTATTATTTTATTTAGTCTCCGTTATTTCCCGGCATTTTGTCATTTAAATGTTAAAAACAAAAGTATGCAGATGTTAATAGTTCATCTTCTTGTACTTTCATCTTTTGTGTGTCAAGGTATGTAAACATTTGAATTAAGTAGCAAGAAGTTGATTACTGCTTAGTTGTATTAACAGAGATTTGTGAAATCTGGGTGTTACTTTACCATGGATAGAGGTGAGTGACAAATGCAGCTGCTATCACTTGGGTTTTACTTGTCTTAATGTTTTGCTGCTCTTACCAAGAACCTATGTTAGGTGCCTAAATGAATACTCATAGACTCAAATTTACTGATTGGTTCCATTATTCTAACAGCAATTTCTGTTCCAATTCTTCCAAATATAAATAATTGGATCCTAGGGTGGTTGCTTCTGGTCATAAAATGTACAGTTAAATAGTTCCATAAAATAGTTATGGTAGACTCTATAAATAGACAGCTGTATAACTGGCTAAAGCCAGCTGCTTCTGTCCACTCCTAGGTTATAGTCGACTTACAAAAAATATAAACCTTAGTAAATGTAAGAAATATATCTGATATATCATAAATATGTATTTGCAATAGACATGCATCTTTTCAACAAATGACAAATATGGGTAACGCAACTTATGCATCTGGCTTAGAGTAGCCAGACAGTTCCGTTTAGTGGCAGGTACATTTTCCATGAGAAGGATAAATGCATAGAAAGCGCATGGTTTTTAGCTAATCATAATGAGGCAAAAACCAGGCGTTTATAAACGCATGGAAAACGCACGTGGCACAGTTGGCCATGTAGCACCATATATAAGACGTTGTCTAGCTTTGTCCAGGTTAAATTTGACAGGCCGTTTCTAATGAAACTAAGCATATTTATGGTGACTAGAAATAACAATGAATACTTTTGTAAATTATGTATGGAAGCAAAACAGTCTTTATTACAAATGCAGACTCTACAAATTCCATTTTTTTGTGATCTAGTTTTTCCAGATATAAATACCTTTATAACTGATAGTATTCTTTCCAGCGACTTCCTCAAATGAAGAGTGCAACAACGAGTGCCTAGCTGATGGGACTTGCAATTCTTGAAAGTTCTCTGACACTTGTTACTATGTTTTCAATGGCACGCACAAAACATGGGATAACAGCAAAGAACTGTGTGAATCACACAATATGACTATGGTCAAACTTAACAATGACATGATAAAGAATGAATTCACTGTGCAAAATTTCAGTGAACATATTTCATGGTTGGGTGGACAAGTCAAAAACCTACAAGAATGGACATTCGTGAATGATGTTCCACTGAATGACCATTATCTTGCAAGTAAGAATTTTGTTTTTTTATAATAAAAAAGTTTATCATTCTATTGTTTCCAGAGCAAAACAACATCATGCATGTAACCTAACAACAGTTGGTACAGTGGCGTTGCCACGTATCTATACAATGTCATATACAATATATTAACACTGAACAATTTTAATGCTTGTTGGAGAAATTATAATTGCTGTTATAATATCTTGCTAATGTTTGTACCCATAATCGCAATGTCATAACATACAAATATATGTTTAAAACATCTGACTTTGAATTAACAGGGAGGTGAGAAAGGCTCAAGCTTAAACAGGCCTGCCAAGGATGTAATTTGTAATGTCTGCTGAGCACATTGAGGATAGCAGAACTAAACCCAATTACATAATATTACACAAAAACATATATTGAACAATGACAACAATGATTCAGAGGCAGATAGATCCTTATGGGAGGATTGCAGATTCTGCTGAGAAAGTTACAATGAGCGAAATAATGAAAGTGCATGCTACTGATGAGGGGTTTGCGAAGGGGGGGGGTGGTGTTGCAATCGTTAACCACCCCTCTCTCCTGAATGACCAGCCCAAGAGGTAACATTAATCATACTAAATCAGCCTGATTGCGTTGAAAAAAAGATATTGGACTTTTTCAGATAGTTAATAAACATTTTTAAACCCCCCTCCCTGTGAGCTAACCCCTGCCCTTTTCCGTTTATGCAGCATTTGGAGACTTCTGGCTTCATCAGTCTCATATCTGGCTGATGTCGCCATCTAGTGAGTTCTTGTTTGTACCCATAATCACAATGTCATAACATACATATATATGTTTAAAACATCTGACTTTTATTGGGCCTGTTAGAGGCCTTTAATTTTAACAATCTGTGAAAAGCTTAAATTTATTGCATGAGTACACTACCTTCCAAAAGTTTGGATACACCCTGGTGGAACAACATTTTACATAATTATATCATTTTCTTATCCGGTTATGTGACTGCTCAATAATTGCCCAAACCACATGCAGATAAAAATAATCAAGTATAATATCACAAAGAAATACAGATTCATAAAGCCTAGAGGTTTATTACATGGTCACATACAAAATGACTTTTTAGACAATTGGCAATTAATATGTAAACATTTATGCAATTAGACAATATGCAATTAGCATGTATATTATTATGTAAAATTATAATGTGAAATTGTGCAATTAAAGTCTGCAGCACATAATAACCCCAAATAAGACTAATTAAGAATTAATAAAAGAAAGGGAAAGGAAGGTGGGAAATAAATTCCGATAATGCAAGTGCAAAGCAAGGAATGAGCTTGGACTAAACAAGGAATGAGATCCAGAGAGAGATATGAATGCTTAGCAAGGTAAGAGAAGACTGGAGTCTGACAGGAAGAGCTGGGTATAAAGACAAGGGTAATTAGGGTTTAAAACAAAGGGGCCACAGAGGCCAGCAAGAAGCAATTTAAAGGTATAAATGTACCCAAAATTACAATATCAGATAGAGCTGATTATTTTGAAGAAAAAACATGTTTACAAATGTAAATCTGGTTAGTCTGTTATCACTCAATGGAGTCTCCACAGACTTCACAATTATATAACATTTACACTAATGGATCTCATGATTTAAATTTTCAAATTTAATTTGCACCTACTTCTGTACCTGTGTTTGGTATGAATAAATATAATATATATATATCCTTAGCAGGGCAATCCAGAGTCTTTCTCAACTCCCTGGGGAGTATTCAGCCTTGAACTGTGGGTGCCTAACATGGACCTATATAGGTCAGTGGTGCCCAATGTCAAGTACCCATTGCAACTGGGTGGGGTGAGGCAATGGTTGAAGAGGATCTGCCCAGTGCCATGGTCAAACAAACACCTTAACCCCAGACCACATCATCTAATGTTGTGCAGTTTTTAAAAATAAAATCTGACTTCGTTGGGGTTTTCACAGGCCTGTAACAAACAGTGAAAATGCTAAAATCTATTGTACTTCCCTGTAAAAGTTTGGACACGCCCTGAGCATTTTACTTCCCTAACATAAACCACAGATGAATATTATTATAATGATTTTATCATGCATTTAGACAGACTACGAGATATGATATGAGAGATAATTATATATATATATATATCGTTTTATTGACAAGCCTGATATCAGGAATTGATACATGTGTCATACAACATTACAAAACAAACAAATATACAACATAACAAAAACAGGTCTAGTGTCTACATCTACTATATATACAATCTATAATCTACCAGTATTTCTAAATATTTACTTGATAAAGTCGGTTCCAGTTTTGTTTACTTATACATACATGAATATAAAAATGAGAGTTAATACTGTACAGGTCATTACTTCAAGTGGGTAATACTGTAATGATTTCAAAACAAATTTGAAGAAAAAGTCAGTTAAAATGGCAAAAGAAGGTGTCCATGGGTTGGGTCAGTGGGTGGGGTCTTCAGAGCAGCATTGCGCTGACCTCTGAAATGGCGAAAGGGGGTGTCCATGGGCTGGGTCAATGAGTGGAATCTTCAGAGCAACATTGCGCTGACCTCTGAGATTGTCATCATGGGGTGTTTGAATTGAAAGGTTCCCTGTCTAGTGGAAGGGGGGCACCAATACTGAATTAACATTATGAAAAAACTCTATTTAGAAAGTTGCCTAATGCCTTTAGCACTTCTGGATTCTTACATGACAATAGGGCTTGGAATTGTTGAGATTTTTCTAGGTCATGAAAATTAGGTATACTATCTGTTGCTATATTAAGTAATTCTAGCCTTGGTATTTCATTTTTATTACATGTCAGTAAGCAGTGAGATTCATCTTCTATTTCACCACTGTCACAATATTCACATATTCTCTCATGCAAAGGAATTTTTGGGGATTCATGTCTACCAGTTTCAATTTTAAGATTGTGGGAGCTAACTCTGAATCTTGCTATATTACTGTATGTTTTTTTTGGGCAGATTTAACAGTAGGTATGGCTCAATGCAGTAGCTGGTTTTAAATGTTTTATAGGTCCTAAGTTTAGGTTGGGCGTTTGTGTCATTTATTTCATGAAGAATTCTATCCTTTTCATTGTCATAAAGTACTAGTTTTATCTTATTTGTCAGTACGCTGGGTTCTAGAGCTTGCCAATTAATTATGTTTGCTTCAGAGATGATATGCTTTACTTTAGTGTACCAGTTTCTCTGACCATTCGTGTGTAGTTTTTCTTGTATTTTCAAGCACTTATTTAATATTTCACTATTAGGCATTGTCTGAAGTCTTGCCCAGTAGTTTACTGTAGCAAGTTTTTGTCTGATGTGAAGTGTAAATCGTCCTGTTTCTGCATACACAGCTAAGGAAGGGGTTTGTTTTCGTACATTTAATACATTCTTCAGGTAACCTAATTGCACTTTCTCTATTTCAGAAATAGGGGAATTTTGTGACCATAGTACACTATTATATTCTAGAATGGGAAGTATATAACTGTCAAACATTTTTATGGCAAGCAAAGGGGGTATATGACCCAATGCTGGTTTAAGTTTACTTCGTAGAGCAAAGAGAGCCTTTTGGGCTTGGGTTATTAAGTGACTTGTCACCTTGTGATGTATGCGTTTATGGTTATTTGTGATGATGTGGCCTAGGTATTTATATGTGTCTACATATTCCATACTCTGAGTGTTATATATGAAATTAATAGAGCTTTTCGTACCAATTTTCATCACTTTAGTTTTTAATATATTCACTATAAGATGCCATTTAGCACAGAATTTGTGCAGTGAATCGATACTGTTTTGTAGGCCTGCAGCTGAGTTAGATATGAGAACTATGTCATCTGCATAGAGGAGGTGAGTGAAATGTGTGCCGTCTATTTCTATTCCATTGTTTATACTTAGATGGTTTGGTAGGTCAGACATAAATTCATTAAATAGCTTTGGGCTTAAAATACCACCTTGCAGTACCCCAAATATACTTTCAATGGGAGGACTAATTTCTCCCAGCTGGTGGACTTTAGCTTGGGTTTTGTCAAACATACTCATGATGATTTTCAGCATTTTCTGGCTCATTTTTTGTTTGTGGAGTTTGTAATATAGCGCATTTCTGTTTATATAGTCAAAGGCTTTTGTGAAGTCTACGAAACATAGATATACAGGCATTTTTTTAAATTGTTCGTGTCTGATGATTGTGTCTAACACAAATACACAGTCAGTTGTTCCTCGAGAGGGAGTAAAACCGAATTGAAAAGGATCATCTAAGGACATGGCATCATTTTTAAAATATAGCCTGGCATTAAGGATGGAGTCAAATATTTTTGCCATGGCAACTGTAATAGTAATTTTCCTATAATTGTCAGGATTTGAGTGATCTCCCTTTTTGTGCAGTGCATTAATTAGTCCCTCTGCCCACTGAGATGGATAATCACCTTTATCAAATATGAAATTGAAGATTGCACAAAATGGAACAATAAGTTCATTTTCAACACATTTATATTTATTATAATATACAACACAATGCAGTATGGTTTTAGGAGTATATCATACCAAGGTGCTGCAATATGGTATGAACTACCCATTGAAATAAAGGATATATACAGTAGACTTTGTTGCATTCAAGAGATTGTTAAGAAATTGTAATTACCTTGACAATTGTGAATGTGGCTCTTGCATCATTTGTCAATGAACAATATGTAAATCAAATTAATGATCATATTTCCATTCTGATCATTTGTTTATAATTTCATCTTGTTATCTGTCATTTCAACTGCAGGTAAAAATCACCAACTTTAAATAAATACAACACTACTGACACAAAGTTAGGGATTTGAAACTTTTGGACAGAATTTCAGAAAAACGTAAACATTCTGAAGCAATACTGATAATATATCTTGAAAGAATGCATTGTTACAGCCTAGTAAAACTTCCAGCAGTAATATAACTTGAAAAGGTTTACCAATACAAACTTTAACCAATAATAATGACTACCCAACTTCTAGAAAATATAACTATCTCAGGAACGTTTCATATGTGTCCCTGCGCATAAGAACAAAGCTTCACAATGATATCTCATACTGTTCACCAGACTATTTACAGACTCATTTGGTGTCCCAGTGCACTTTTCCTGAAGGGTTATTAATAGGTCATTGAAGGTCACAGATGCAAGGTGATGACCCTCATTTCCAACAGACATGCAGTGAGAATGAGAGCTTGATGAGCTGGGGAATTCTCATCCATAGAGATGAAGGCTTGTCTTGCTAATAGTCTAGGCTCAGAAAGGACTTGAAACAGTAAGTTTGTGGCACCTACCGGTTTCGCTCACTTCTTTGGTTGCAAATTTAGTCTAGTTTTAATTTCTGGCTGTTGCCAGGGTGAAATCCTGCCGCAAATACCTCAAATTTAATGAAATGTAAACCAAAGTCATTTTTCTTCCTGAAATATATTTTAAGGACAAGGGCTGCAGGCACCATGTGATGGAATTGAGAATCAAAATTTATTTCCTTTAAAAAGCATGCTGCCCCCTAAATACTATCTAAGTCAGATTTTCATCAAATAAAGACAAAATATTCAGAAACTCATTTAGAATGGATATTTAAACAGCTAGGTTGGAGTAATATATTTTTTTCATCTTCGAAACGGATGTGAAAACTTTCAATGAATCGTAAAATAGGAAAAATATTTGAAATTTAGCAGTGTTTAGGCATTTAAGATAGCAATGGTTAACAAATACGTTTAATTTCAAAACTAACCATTGCTACTTTATTAATAAACTTAAATTACAAAAATGATATACATTTTGTTTGCACAAGTCTGCACAAGTCTCTTGAAGGGCATACTAAGAAACTGGCTCATTTCCCTGCCCTACTGTACCATTTGCTAATGAAATGGTGTGTTTCTAATTTCTGTAGCCAAAAAAAATGGCTCTGCTACCCCCAAATTTATATCTTATGGTCGAGTTTTTTTTGTAATGAGTAAAAGTTTTTGAACAAGACATTTTGGTAAAATATGTTAAAATTCCATACTTAAATTGTCGATCTACAATGTTCTATCATGTGTATTAGAAAAAGTGAGTCTGACACCTCAACTATTCTGTCCCGTATGAATGTCTCATGGTCTAAAGAATAAATAGGGGGGCTAGTTTCTGTTAATAACTTATTTTCAGGCTTCCTATGGCCCTTGTCTTTTAAAACCATTTGTTAGAGTTAACCGGAAGACAGAGTTGGTGAAAATCCCTAAATCATTTGGTACTCTGGAAATATTATACTTTCCTGTTTGGTTTTATAATCTATTAAAACGACTTATCTTTATGCCTATTTGTATCTATTCTTAGGTTTTCCTGAAAATTGTGGTAAGTTTAGTTTATCTGACATGAAAAATGCATTTAATTTGAGTGCTGATGTGACCAAAAGTAATTTTTGTGACCCCAATATATAATAATGAGATTTGGTTACTACTACAATAGGTACACAGAGTGATTTATGTCAATTAGCTTTGGGGACATTTGAGATTTCTCTGGGAAAACCAAGGGAAAATTCTGTGTAACCCCAGATTGTGACATACCACTAGTTCAATAGCTCTCACTAGTAAAAATACAGTTGGCCAAAGGTTTACAGACACTTTGACAAGATGTCATAGATGCCAATGTCAATAAGATCTTTCACGTTAAAAAAAAATGCCCTTCCTATTAATAGATTTGATAAAAATAAAGGAAAATGATTAAAATTACCATTTAAGTAACTAAGGCTATGGGCAATGATGACAATACTTAGTTATTTTCTTTTGTGGATGTACTAAATCATATAGCAATGGATCAAAGAAGGGTGGTGGGGTATCACTATTTATCAAGGAAGATTTGGAAAAGAGCATCCCTGACTGAAATTGATATCCACAGAAATACAAGTACATCAATATCAAACAAGACTAGTTCTGACATCACTCCCGTTATAGTTACGAACCACACAGTCTAAGTAATGTAAACGGAATCCATTCACATAATATGTATTTTTGTATAATTTTCTAATCTACCCTGTCTTTCCTTTCATGTCAGATGAAATAACAGTTTAAGCCTCATATATGCTGCAAGTTTCAGGTTCAGGTGTGAAAATTTCTGTCAGAGCATACACATAGTTTTGGGTCTGCCTTCCACAGAATGGTATGAAAGACATAATTATCAACTTTGCTACCCATATTGCTTCTATTAGATCTCATACAGGTTGGAATAATGTAATTTCGCCAATGGAGGACAGGGTATAAAATCTCAATTTAATCAAAGGATTTCACCCTGGCAACAGGCAGAAATGAAAACCAGGCAAAATTTCCAACATTTTTGTACCAAGAAAGTGAGCGTTACCAGGGGGTGCCACGAACCCCAGTCTTTTGCTGCTCAGGGGATGATAGACTATAAACGCAAGTTTGATGACTAGATCAATGATGTTGTTGAGGTAATATTATACGATTTTTTCATTAACAAGGTTCAATTTCGGCGGTAATGTGACTCACCCGCCCATCTGATATCACAACTATCTGCTCTAGCATTTTTTGATACAAGCAGGTCCAAATAGTCTAACATGACACCTCAACCTTAGCCCTGGGGACCCTGTGTTAACATACCAGGGTCTTCAGAGCTACCTTCAGCGTCGGGATATAAGCAACAACTCCTGACTATGGGGGATATAACTAGCTTATACTCCATTAGGCATATTTACTAATTTGTTTAATTGTTTGTTTTGCTTTAAAGCCTTCATTAAACATAACAGTTCAGTTTGCACTCAGGAGGGAGTTAACTGACATTTTCGTTGGTTATATCCCGCATAAAAAAAGCAATAGAAAAGGTCATGTGGTGGAGTTTAATGTTTGGTTATCCTGCTTCATAAAACATTGTTCACTTTGAAATGGTCATCATCACAGAGGTAGAAGTAAGGCATCCACTTCAAGGCCATTTCCAGGTTATAGCAACTTCGGCATGGCTAAGTAAGACAAATATATATGAATAAACAAATTGGTGGCCAAGTATTCTTTGTGTAGTGTGGTAATTTTTTTGTTGGCATTTTTGTTTGTTTCTGAAGATGGAAGCAATGTACAGGAGTGTGGAGTCCTAAAAATCTCAACTTCAGCAGCGAGGATTTAAACAGACACATGCAATTCCATCTATCGCTCAATTTGTCGCTTTGGTAAGTGAGTGAAATAAAACTTCTGTTTTAGTGTCAAAGCCACATCAGTGTGCCATTCATGTGCTTAAGAAAACTCATTCCTGATTTTACAACAATTGGGATCTCGATATTAAATCAGGCAGATGGTCCAACAATTGTTTGTTGACGTCATCTGAATGTGATGTCATTAATTATATTTACTCACAGGTGACAAGGACAGTCAGCCTAATTTGTTTGTGTCAGGATCTGCAACTAATTGGTACAAAGCCAGATCGAGGTGTGTAGAGAATGGAGGAGATCTGTTCTACTTGAAACAAAATGAAAGCATTGTGGCCCTCAACCGTGGCGAATACTTCATTGGTTTGACCCACAAATCCTGGCAATGGGCTGGTGAGTCGCTGTGTACTACTTTGTTATGTTTAAGAGCTGCAAAGTACAGATGTACATAAGACATGTTAAAGTTCACACTGCATTACCTGCCACTGAACCAAACCATTTAGCTGCCGCTGTCTCTATCCCAGATAGCATTCCAAATCGGGCCAGCGTCATTTCTTTGTAGGCCACCATCGGTACAGCATCGTCGCCAATGTCGCACCAATGCTGAAATGATTTGTATTGCTATCTGATTGAGAGCTTAAGTGTATCATCATGATTTACATTTTTATATCATCAAATGACATAAACTCTGAGGTCAGTCTATAATATAACAATAACATGTTTTATGAGGGCGACATGGGTTTTTTGACAGCCCAACAGACTTGTTGTCGGCCCGACAGAATCATTGTCAGCCACGAGCAAAGCGAGGGATGACAATGATTCTGGAGGGCCGACAAGCACTCGAATGCTACCTGAATGGAGGGCCGACAACCAGGCTCGAATGCTACCTGGGTGGCTGGTCTGACAATGCAGATCGATTCACGGGAAAATTTTAACAACCACCTATTTGACATGGCAGATTGGTAATAATGGTATTTAAATGCTGGGTTTCTCAATGCTAAGATGCATGTTAACCTGCCCCCCTCCCTGACGGTTTTAGCTAATTAACTTTACATATGTAGAAATGTGAGTGGAGTGGAGTGGAAGAGGCATAAAAGAGAGGGAGATGAGTAGAAATTGTTGCCACAATTACGAAGTTGCCTGCAGTATGGTGGCCAAGGAGTACACTTTGCAGTCTCATGGTTTCGTGGGGAGACAGTATCCTTCGCACCGCCACAGTTCATGTTTTCGCACCACGATAGTCCTTTAGTACCATGACAGTCCCAATTTCGCACCACGAAAATTATCAACTTTCGCTGAAGAAAATAAAAACATTTTTCCCCAAGAAAGTCCCACTATCGCTCCAAGAAAGTACCAATTCCCGCAAGAATATACCAACTTTCGCCTCTAGAAACTACCAACTTTTGTACCGCGAAAGTACCAACTTTCGTACCACGAAAGTTACCAACTTCATGTCATGAAAGCTATTAACTTGCCCCCCTCATACACAGTTTAAGCTGATTATCTCTGTAAATATTGAATGTACAGAGATTTTATGCAGATCCATGGAAGCACCTAGCAAAGAGACTTCTAGATCTGCAAAGAACAATGCAGTATTAAAGGAGTAACAGACAATAAACAATGGGCAAGGGGGGAAGGCCGGCAGGTGCCGAAGTCTCCTCTCATTCGGTCAAGAGGAGAGGAGAGGAAAGGAGAGGAGAGGAGAATGAAGGGAGAGGTTTTTTAATAATGTGCATACCTGCATACAGTTGCTTCACTTTCGTGGTGCGAAACATTTAATAGCTCTATTATTTTCGTGGTACGACAGTGCTATCACTATTACAGTGCGAAGGTACTCTTGTATCTTGGTACAAAGGTGTCTGTGTGTGAAGGTATGTTGTGATAAGAAAGTACCGATTATCGGAGGGTGTAACCTCCGCACCAGAAAGTGTACTCCTCGGCCACCATAAATAATGTTATATATGGAAAATATGACTGGAAACAGGTGAGCACTATCTTAAATCCTTTAGTGTGCAAATGTCTTCTCTAATTGCAGATGGAAGTGAAATTAATTACTACAAATGGTCACCAGGGGAACCCAGAACCTCAGACCGCAGTTGCATTGTGATATATTATGAGACAAACTTATGGGGTAACCCAGCCTGTAACTATGAAATGGTTCCTCTGTGTCAAACAGGTAACAGAAATCTGACGGCAATTTCACAGACTTGGAAACTAAACATCGGAGGATGTCATGTGAATCAAGGTCTCCCATTGGCTCAGAAAGTTCCTCGTCCAATTCTTAGCTAATGGGAGACCTCGATTCACATGGAGTCGTGAAGTTCGTTTCTAAGCCTGAAATTTGTGTTTATGGTTGACTTCCCTGTGTTAGGATAAAATTCTTGTTAGCTCGTTTTGAAAATATTGCAAGATAAGTGAAGCCAGTTCCTTCTCCCCA
The DNA here is from genome assembly GCA_932294295.1 of Alitta virens. Lineage (NCBI taxonomy): Eukaryota > Metazoa > Annelida > Polychaeta > Phyllodocida > Nereididae > Alitta > Alitta virens. The sequence continues at coordinate 30,823,130 of OW028585.1, read as the reverse complement.
GTTCCCTTCTGAGTTCCTTGAGACAGTTCCTTCTCCTAGTTCGTCCTGAGTTCCTTCTGAGTTCCTTGAGAATTGGTGAACCCAGTTCTTTTTTCAGTTCCGTCTTAGTATATCACAGGATTTTGAATAAATTTGACAAAGTTTTGTTGCTAATGGTTTGACCTAATTTTCAAAAAGAGAAAAAAAGGAAAGGGACTCTGAAGGAACTCTGAAGGAACTGGACTTTAGCTGCTCAAAGCAGATATTGACCTAATTTCACATGATACGTTATTAGCAAGTCATTTCGCATGATTATGAACAAATTTGATCCAGTTTAGATGCTGACTGTTTGAACTTATTTTCAAGGAATTCTGAAGGAACTGTGAAGGAAATGGACTTTAACTCTGATATTAAAGCAGATATTGACCTAATTTGACTTGATATGTTATGAGTGGGTCATTCCGCATGATTTTGAACAAATTTGACCCAGTTTCGATGCTAACGGTATAACCTCATTTTCTACAACATGGAAACTGTCAAATATGTTTAAAAACATGCGGAATGACCTACTATTAACATATCAATTAGAATTAGGTCAATATCTGCTTTGATCTCAGTTTTAAAGTCTAGTTCTATGATTTCCTCCACACAATGCAGCGCTCAATGTGTATACATATGTAGTGGTCTGTTTAATTTGTATGTATCTAATATTAGCCAATAGTTTATTCGTTTTGGTGGGACTGCACCATTTATTTCCTCATAATCAATCAATCAAAATTGTATGTACAAAAAAAATGTATGGAATAACAATGTCCTCCATCATGATTTTTAATTTAAAATGTATATTTATACTGCTACACTTCCTCGTGCAGTTTTCAGGGAGAATCAACCACAATATATCTATCTATCTAGCATCCTTCAATTTCCCTATAATTTGTCATTTGAACATTAAATATGAAATGATGCAGATGTTTATAGCTCTTTGCTGTGTACTTTCAACTTCTGTGCACAAAGGTATGTAGATTTTGAAATAATTTTGCATTTGGATTAGAATTCCGTTCAACAGTTAGACAATGCTGTGAAAAGTTAGTAGTTCAGATTCTATATTCACATCTCAGCCATTGGCACATAGGATCTCAGTTTCAGTGCATTTGACCAGAATGACATAATTGTCAAAACAATTCTGATGACGTCAAGGTCCATTGTGGACAATGGGCAGTTTTGTGATGTCATACTGGTCAAATGCACTAAAATGAGGCCATATGTGCAAATGGTTGAGGTGTGAATCCAGTCTGGCAAACAAAGTAGAATTACAGGAAGGCATAATATGCACATGCTGGTGCTAGTGGGTCTTAAAGGGGGATTCCCACCGTGTTTTATCATAGAAGTGTATGATTACACTTCTATGGTTTCATAAATATAAATGTATGTTGGCCTATATTATTGGACTTCTCAAGGCAATTTATTATTTTTGTTAATTTTGTCATGGGCCAGTCATTCAAAATTTCAAAAATAAAAAAGGAATAGGCTGAAATTTGGTCAACTTGCCGTAATGTATTATGTTATTTTATTTTTCTGTCGGCATCTTTTTAATTATATCGGCGGATTCGAGAAGCTTAAAATTAAATCAACGTCGATTAATGTAAAATTCAAATGTTTCAATGTCACTAGTCTAGCTTTATCAGCAATCACGAGCTGCCAGAGGAAGATGTATTGATGAGATGAAAACTTGGGTGGGGTCTTCTACTTGCCAAAACAGAGGCACTTGTTACAAGATCCTGGTTGTATCCCTCCAATATACATATGCTCTTCATCATCTCATGTTAAACATATGTGCTCCTTTATTACTGTAATAATATTAACTTGCCATCCAAGAACTCTGTGAATTTTGTGGGTCTCCCTTGGAATAAGTACTACTAATTGTGCTCTTATTGCACCAAATGTCCGAAAAGCATAAGTATCTATGTCATTACAAATGTCATAAAACAGATAAGAACACAGCTCAATATACACATTTCTGTGTCTAATATTTATTTATTATTCCTTTTATGTCCAACGTAATATTAAGTTATTCATAAAACAGAACACAGCTCATTATACACATTACAAGCCTGGGTAACTGCTTATGAGCAAGCCTTCATAAATTAAAAATAAATTAAACCAAAACCAGGTTGTTCCTTCACAGAATAAACATTATGATTGATCGAGGAAAGAGGAACACTAAAACCATTGCGATCATTTATTCAGTAAGCATTCACAGTTTGTAACAACAAGAAAATAACTTTGCACAGACAGGTGCTAGCATTATTGTCACATAGTTTTCAGATATTCTATTTTCGTAGTTTCAGTGACTTCCTCAAATGAACCTCTCCCTAGAATAGTATAGCATTTGTCAAACGACTGCTTGCATCTCTGCAAACTCCATCCTTTGACCTCGTTTCATTGGTTTTCATATATTGTAGATTTCATTGTTTTAATTTCCAGTGACTTCCTCAACAGAAGAGTGCAGTAACCGGTGCATAGCTGATGGGACTTGCAATTCTAGAAAATTCTCTGACATTTGTTACTATGTTTTCACTGAAAAACAAACATGGAATGACAGCAAAGGACTGTGCGAATCACACAATATGACCATGGTCAAACTTACCAAAGATTTAATCAAGGATGGATTCACTGTGCAAAATTTCAGTGAAGACTTTATGTGGTTGGGAGGACGAGTCAGAAGCCTACAAAATTGGACGTTTGTGAATGGTGTTCAATTGGATGACAAACGTCTTAAAACACCTGAAGGTAAGATATTCTGTCTTGTCATAAATTTGTTAAAAAATCTGTCCAGAAGGGGCTTTGTTTTTGTACATCGCAAATGGGGAGGAAAGGTACCAACAGAGGTCACTGTCACTGTAGCAGAGATGTATTGTTTAATGACATCATCTATATATATATTATGACATCATCCGTGCAACAATGGTGCAGTGACGTCATCTTATTGTCTTTTTATCTGCTATGGTGGTAGTGCCCTTTGTAGGCTCTGTTCTTTTTTTCCTCCCATTAAACCGTGCCTGGAGCTCTTTAGGAGATGAAATTAAACTTATTATCACTTGTAAACATGATGTTTAGTTTCATTAGACAGCAGGGAGCGGGTGTTTATAAAGTGATCTGACTCAGTTCACCTATAGCTTGTAAGAGACTGAACATCAGATATTGAGTTTTACTGTAGCCGACATATGGAGTATTCTTTCCAATTGTGTAATTTCTGGGCATTTTTTTGTTTCTTCAGATGTGCTGAAATGTGGAGTACTAGTTATCTCTCAGTCAGAACCAGAGAATCAAATAAAAACTGTGACATTCAATTCCAGTCATCAGTCCATTTGTCGCTTTGGTAATGAAATATAACTTTTAAGTAAAATAAAACATGAATATAGTGTGACTAGGTTACAGGAAAACTATAATACATATATATGTGTTTCATAATCTGAATATGATAACATTATATTTCCATTGTGGTGCTCACTATTGTTTGTCAAGCATTTTGTCTAATTCTACCAATGCTTCCAAATAAAACAATAAGCATTTTATTATATTTTACTCACAGGAGACAAGGACAGTCAGCCTGATTTGTATGTGTCAGGATCTGAAACTGATTGGTACAAAGCCAGATCAAGGTGTGTAGAACTTGGAGGAGATCTTTTCTACTTGAAACAAAATGAAACTATTGAGAAGATGAAGGTGAAACTGGACTTGGTCAAGCAAGGCACATACTTCATTGGTTTGACCCACAGATCCTGGCAATGGGATGGTGAGTAGATGTGTATGGCATTGATATAACATATTAAACATATCAGAGTAACTTCAAGAACTTTGAGAGGCAGATATAAAGATGACATGATAAAGTTTGCAATTTAATATTCTGCAAAATAAACAAACTTCTACAGGTAATAAGCCAAGAAAACTGCAGCACCAAATCTGCTAGTTTGCATCAGATTGACCTATGGATGTCTAGATGATGAAATTAATTCAGCATTGTGACATCTATAGAGTTCATGCAATCCTAGGATAAAAATGGCATATCGTTGATAGTATGTATTTTTATACAAATTAGTTAGAGTCATGTTGACATCATTCTACATGGCCAATTGTGCCATGTGCGTTTTCCATGAGAAGGATAAACGCATGGAAAACGCATGGTTTTTGCCTCATTATAATTAGCTAAAAACCATGCGTTTATCCTTCTCATGGAAAACGCACGTGGCACATTTGGCCATGTATTGATCAAAACATTGATGTCTGTGATAAAGAAATCCATCTGAGATCCAACTTTCAGATATTGTCGTAATGTTTATTCCACAAAGTTCTGTCCTCTTATTTTGCAGATGGAAGCAACATCAATTACTACAATTGGTCAGCAGGGGAGCCAAACTCCACTTGTCTTAGAATCTATCATTCAACAAACTTGTGGGGCACTGGTCCTTGTGAGTTCAAACAGGTTCCTTTCTGCCAAGCAGGTGATAATAATCTGTTTGAAGTGTTTGCAGTTTTTTGCAAGACCAAATAAAAACACAACATTGATAACTACTATTATAGGCCTCTATACAATATCATGCTTGCTCTCAACCCCCAAAAGCCAAATTTAATGCTGTCTAATTTTGCATGAAAACTGCAATGCAAATCACGCAAAATTAGGATATTATATGCACTTTGCAAAGCAGTCTAGAGCGGCGAACGTTGAACTAATTTCTTTGGTCAGCAATACGTTGTTCGTGCGTAGCGATACCGTGAATGTAGGTCACTTGAGTTTCGAGCTATGATTTAGCAGTGTATAGAAAGTGGAAATTGAGGAAACCAGCTGTAGTAAATGTTGACAAAGCAATAATGTTAATAATAATAATTATTCTGCTTCCAGAAACTAAACTAGATACAGGCGGTTCAAATAACACTGACAGGTCATCTTTCACGGGTCAGTTAAATTGCTATATAACAGTATCTAATGTCTATCCTTACAAAATTTCAAATATTTCTAAATCAACAAGTATATACTTTTTCATTTTAGTTAATTGTTCTTTTTTCAGTGATAATCTTCAGTCTGGCAGGGGTTATCATTCTCCTAATTGTTGTTATTTTGTGGATAATTGTTTGCCTCCATCAAAAGTAATTTGGCTTTGTGTCTTGCACATATTCAAAGTATCGCTGTCTTGTTTAGCATGAATTTATTTCATGCAACTGATTTTAAGGTTGTCTTGTTTATCAGCACCAGTTTTCTTTTTATGCACATTTTCTCTGATATGTTAAAATTAGAGACTCCATGTGACCCATTGAAATGAGGGAGTCGAAAATGTGATGGTCACTTTTAAACCTTGACCAAGGGACAACTTCACTTTATTATATACACAATACCCATTCTGCATGACATGCATTCCCTAATATAGCCTATCATTCAAGCAACCAATGAACAAGCTGTATCCAAAATCATAAGCGCCGCTTCAAGTGACATGACGCCATGCCTAGAAATGCATTTCGGGAAAAACAGAGGTACAAAAAAAAAACACAGATATCATTGAATTTATGCACTAGGCAATAGGAATAATAAAACAAATATAGCCCTTTGTTTGAGAAATTTGGTTTTATTGGTCCTTGGTATTTTGTTTAATTTAATAAACCTTGACCTAGCTAAATTTCCCTATAAACCTTGATCAAGGGATATTTCACTTTAAAACTTGACAAAGCGATATTTCACTCTTTATAAACATCATATTCCACAAATAAGATTGCATGGTATTGGATATTGCCCTTTTCCCATTGGCAAAGGTCACATTGGAGCTGGCATAGCGATAATGAGAGACTGAGGATGTGAAGATGTTTGTGTTCCCTTTTTCTTGTTTGTAGCAAGTTACTACAATTAAGATACAACTGCAAATAGTAGACTGCAGTCTTCGTTTTAAGCCATGAAGAAAGGGCAGTTATTCGATCTTACTCAATGGCGTTCTTGGGAGTAGCAGTTAATCTGAATAACATATTAATAAAACGTGTAGAATTTCTTCAAAGATTCTGCAACATTGTTCCACAGACCTCCTCTGACATTCTAGGCATAATTATGTGTTTATTACACACTAATATATAACTGTTCTGAACCAAATGCTTCAACATTTGGGGCTCCGATCCAAATTATATAGGGCCTACTGCCGACAAGGTCTTGTTTGGTAAGTCACTTTATTGCAGCCAGATTTAGAATTTAGCGCATATATATTTATCATGTATGTGTAAGGTGTATTTGTCTATTATACAGTGGAGGAAATAAGTTTTCGCACATTAGATAGATATTGTTTATTGTATTAAATTTCTTTCGTGCACCAAAAAATTATTATGCTGAGGCAACCAAGAGCAATCTGACTAGCTAAGTTTCCGCTGACCTTACCCACACGACAAGTGCACTGGCAACATAGTTACATGGCCAAATGTGCCACGTGCGTTTTCCATGAGAAGGATAAATGCATGGAAAACACATGGTTTTTGGCTAATTAAAATGAGGCAAAAACCATGCGTTTTCCATGCGTTTATCCAAACGCATGGAAAACGCACGTGGCACAATTGGCCATGTAGAAAATAAGAATATAATGGGTGAGTAGAAAAGCTCTTTTCCACCAATGTATTATCATCATTACTAGATTATGTCAATAAGAGGAAGTGGCAAACAAGAATTAAACTAAGTTTTAATGGCCTGATTAAATTGTGTGGCACCTAAAATCATAAGAAATAATTGTATTGAATAATACTATCTTTTATGTTTCTTACTAAATTACAATGGTAATTATTATAATCCAAAATCCAGTGATCTCAATTGTTAGATGATTGATTATCTAGTAGTGAACCATTCTTGAGTTAAGTGCCTAGCAATACACCAGGTGGTGCATGTGAATATTTTACCTGTGCTGACATCTGGTATCCAAGCACAATGGCTTATTATCCTTGCTATCAACTTGAAGAAGCTACTACCAGCTCATTACAGATTCATCACAATGTCCTAATATTACTAATTTCTTATAAAAATATTATTTCCAGGCAAAACAACCAAGATGAAATGAGAGATCATATCTACTGCGATGTAGACCTTCCTGGCTCCATGTCCATTCTATCGACTTCGTACAGACGGTACAGCAGCGACGTATCGGACAATACACAGGTGACAATTGATCCGTCTGAAGTATCACACCATGCAACCATCAACCGAGAATCAAGCCATGAACTTTCGGATGAAATGCTGATTGAGGACAACCCAATTTATGAATGGACGACAAAGCAGAAAAACAAGAAACAACCGCCAGCTGGAAATGACAACCATGAAATTTCAGATTGGGTGGATAATGGAAATGATGACTACGAAATGCAAATGTTCAACAACCCAGTTTATGCACAATCAATGAACAACAGAAGCCAAGGGCTTGAAAATTGTGCTGGAAATGAAAACCCTGAAATTTGGGATAGGATGGAAAAGAAAAAGGCAGACAATGAACAACAAACGCTGGGGATGCCAAGTAATGCACAACAGATGAAAAATATGTCGGACCCTGAAAATTGTGATGAACTGAAGGAAAGAAATACAAATCATGAAATTCAAGCTGTCAACGAAGATCAAGAAATATCCGATAACACAGAATCATCAATGAAGAAGGGAAACCAACACCATGAAATTTCTGAAGAGACGAAAAGGAGAAACACAGTCCATGAAATCCGCTCTGGAAATAAAGATGGAAACTAATAGCAAATACCATGTAATTCCAATATTGTAAACAAAATGTACAAACAATGAAGAAGAAAAACAAAAACCATGAAAATTGTGACGACATCGAAATGAAAAAAATTCAAGCACAAACCATGAAATTTATAATGAGATTTAATTTTTTTATTTCTGACTCACAACCAAATTCTGCAGGAGAACATGAGATTTCAGTTGGAGTCACAGTGAAAGTTTGAAAAATACGGCTGTGAAATATTTACAACCACAAAGCAATACAATAAACTCTCAGAATTAATGGGAAAACCATGACATTTCTCAAGGTATGACACTACACTGAGAACCACAGCATTTCTTAGGTTATGACAGAACTCTGAAATTGTCAGATGCAATACCAAGTAATGTGACAATTAAATTGTCTTTGAATGATTGGACCATGATATTTCAAAGTATCTTGATATGCCCAGTCGGAGACTTTTTGTATGTTTATGTATTATCTAAATACTTTGATTTCATCATTTACAAAAAATAACAGAAAACATAGTCAGTATGTAGTGTTATATGATTTATTAATATACATATATGTAATTTAAAAACAGTCTGTAATATTGTATAAGTACTATTAATACATATTGTATATCTCCATATATACAAACACATACATACCCCTATGCACATATCAAATTGTTCATTTTTATTAATCGATAAGATAACAGTATTATGAATGACATGAAGCTGTCGAATAAAAGATATATATATAGTATTACCGTCCCAGATAGCATTCTAAATCGGCCCAGCATCGTTTCCATGTAACATCGCCGACATCGTGCCGAAGTTGAAACGATTTGGAATGCTAGCTGGGATATGACAAGAATATGATATACAATGTACGTAATACTTTAAAGCTGTTGGAAGAATATATTATCATACAATGTACATAGATTCTAAGTATAAATTTTCGTATTTTGCATTTTGTATGCCATTATTTTCTCTTGTGTAATTATAATTTGAATAACATGACAGTATTAATTTTAATAACATTTAGTTAAACCCCCTACTCAAATATCATGTACATGTATATAGATCAATAATAAATATATCATTCCAAATGTTTTTTCTTCTTCATCCATTCATTTATAGCTTCAAAGAAAACAAGGATTAAATATAATCCATCCACTGACGGCCTAAACTACAGTATTTTGAGGTGGCTTTAGCTTAGATTATTTCTAAATAAATGTATAATGATATTTTTCTGATATGTGTTAATTTTTCAATCGAAATACCAAGGTTATCGGTCAATTAGGTATCACTTTGACATTACCCAGTGGGCATCTGACGTTAATACAACGTTAAACTGAAGTCATAATCTGACGTTAGGATAACCTTGTATTTTGGTTGGATTTGCAAAACCTTGTAACCTCAGATTCTGACCCCAGACTAACGTCAGATTCTGACCCCAGACTAACGTCAGATTCTGACCCCAGATTAACGTCAGATTCTGACCCATAGTGATGTCAGATTCTAACCCCAAATCAACGTCAGTTCCTGACCCCAATTTAACCCCAGGTGTACAAGCATGCCCCTGTTGCATTTCTTGGTTGAAATGTGATTAGAATCCCGCCATATACAGTGAGGCTACAGTTACATGGACACCTTTGTCAGGGCCTAAAATGTCCAGATGATCCAGATTAAGTGTGGCCTCACTGTATTAACAAAATATTCCAAAGAATTTCTGAAACAAACCACAACATGTAAATACAAGTTGAAATCATTTATTCGTAAACATAACATAATATTTAATGCTTCTAACAAAATATACATCACTTCTGTTTTCTATATGGAGCATATTTAAATTTTTCAAGCATTTTCCAATCTCCTCAATGATTTTGGACTCTGTGGAGTTCGGCTGAGACTGTTAGATCGCATCTGAAACCAAAATTAGTTAATGTTCATTAAACACCCTCCACTCCCACCAAGTGGCACACATGTGTTTGCCACCCCAACTTTAGACCCCTAGCTGCAAGAAGGTCAAGCTGTTGGTCTGCTGCAATGTGTGTTGTGTGAGTGACATAATCCAACTGTTTTACAGTATAGTGTGGCAGACAACTAATATTTATTGTCATTTTTTTTAGAAACCCTGTTAAATTATGCTTTCTTAGATATACATATATGTATATACCAATGTTTTATAGATACGAAATGTACAAATAGGCCCAATTTAAATGCATTGACAATTAGACAAACAAAACATTGTTATTATTGGTGCACTTAAAAAAACTTCAATATCACAAATAAATAAGGAAATAACATCTGTATAATACTAACTATTCTTGATGTGTTTGTACATGGAGACACCAGAGCTCCATGGTTTGTAAAAATAGGCCTAATTAAATGTGTACTTATGTGCTAATTGAAACATATGTACATAGATCTATAAATGGAGCTAAATGGGCAATGCTATATCTATATTATTCACTCATTATATATAGTATATGATATCATATAGGCCTACTTCAAAGATAAAATCTAACAATTTGATATTAAAAAAGTCTTACCGTTTCTTTATGGATCAAAAGGAAAAGTGTGATTCTCTGTCTCATAAAGCTGGCTCTCATGCAGTTCCATGCTAAGTCCCGTTGAAATGCGCAGGAAGAATGCATGCAGTGGTCACATGGATAATAAAACTTGGCCCTTCTGGCATTTGTATCCTGCTTCAAATGCCTAAATCTTTGACACATGTGCCCACAAAGTTTAACACTAGCTAATCCTGTATATGTGAACCCATTAATATAATTTCTTGTATTGTAATGTAATGAGACAATCAGGAAAATCTATGGCAGATCTCAAAATTAATTAAAACATTATAATTATTTTTTATATTAACTTTTGTTCACCAATATTTTTTTTGTTCATTAATTGAGATATAATATAGTACATTTGAAAATAGCATGCACATGTGTGGATAGTTGATCTATAAATATTGATTAAAGTAAAAATTAAAAACAATACATTGCTTTGTACCTTTCGCCTCTGGCTCAAATAGCACAGGTCTGTGAGTCTTTTAATAGGCTGTCCTGTATTTTAGGATAGTTTCCTAGCTAATTCTGTAATCATGCATTCCATAATGAGAGATATAATAATTATGTGAGCTAATCATTGACATGTTTCTGTCTTGTATGTGAACACATTGTGTTCGCTTCAACCCCTGTAAAGTAATCACAAGTAATTAATTTCACATGTGGTATATCTGATGTTTAATTAATTATGAAATTAAAATGCTGATGCTGTGTTGAAGTTAAAATCTGACATCAAGTAGACGTTAGAAAAGGGTCAGTCAATGACTGACTAGAATATAACCTCAGATAGAAGTTGGATTTTAACTTCAGTTGGAAGTCAGATTTTGACTTCACATAGACATTAATCTGAAGTTATATTTCTGACGTTGGATATGGGTTGAAATCTGACGTCAGTATGACGTTGAGGAGTGGTCAGTCAATAAACTAACCATAAAACAACGTCAGTGTAACGTCAGAATCTGACTTCAGTTTGAGGTCATATTCTAACGTCACATAGACGTTATATTTAAGTCAAAGTCAGTCATGACCAAAGCTGACGCAAATACAACGTTATCATAACTTTAGAATGCCCACTGGGTATGAACGCTCTAGAAATCTCCGCAGGAATGCTAGTCGTTTCGGCCTTCGACCAGTTTGGCCCGGCTGAAACGACTCGTTTAAATGAGTCGATTCGGCCTACGAAACAAGTTGGTTCGGCTCCCTATACTTAAGCATTGAAGCCGAACAGACCCGGTTCGGTCTAAGAAATAAGTCTATTCGGCCGCGGGTTCGGCCGGCCGCCAAAAAATACTTAATCTGCCCTTATCATCCCCCCCCCCCCTGGTGCCGCTAAGAAATAGATTATCTTGATAACTAATCATGATAGAATGATGATATTTACACAGGTCTATTTGTTGGTGGTAACGAGCCCTTTAAAAACAAAATACCAGCCTTGACATTTGCACAACAGAGGGGTTTCTGCAATTTTATTTATTAATGACAAAATATAAATCATAATCACAATTCAAAAAAACAATAAAGACTTTCACAATAGTAAATAAATATTGTTGTGTGTCTAATCCATGACCGGACCATATCAATTTACATGACAATTTAAATATTGTGCAAATAATTTGGTAATATCTTTGGGCAATATTATCTTAAATATTGCTGAATGTTTTAGGCCATGTGAAGTGTATTAATATTTAGTTTTTTTATCTAAATATACAAATTTATTAGTAAATAAAATATAAATTAAAACAAACATAAATGTTAGTTTTATTTGTGTTTCACCTTCTTCAAGTAATATCAAAGCATTTCCAATTGCATTCAGTTCAAGTAATATCACAAAGTTGTTTCTTTATTCTTTCTTTATTATTTCAAGTAATATAACAAAGCATTTCCAATTGCATTCAATTCTTTCTCTACTCCTTTATCAATGGAAACCGATTCTTTTCATTCTAGATTGCACTTAAAAAAGCAGATGGCCGAAACGACTCAATTAAATGGCCGAATCGTCTCGTTTTTGAAGTCAATTCGGCCCCCATACAAAAATATAGGAGGCCGAATCGACTTTGCTAAAAGGCCGAATCGACTTCGCTGAAAAGCCGAACCGACTTGTTTTTGGCGAGGCCGAACAGGCTCAAGGAAACCTGGCTGCTACCTAATTAATGATCTTGACTGTTTGCTGTCTTTACCCTATGGTTACCTTGGGCAGCACCAGCCGCTACTGCTACCCGCGGCTCTTTTGTTATTACCTTAATTGACATTGATTGCATGCAGCTGCAATCATACACACAAAAGTAATAATAGTCCTAAATTATCTTTATGAATATATTTTCTTGTTTCCTCAATAATTACAGCAATATCTAAATATAGCACATGCACCCTTATCACACCTTCGGGTTATTTTCACCTCGACCTTTGCAATACAACCATTACATTATGTCACTGGTCATAAAATTGTGCTACAGACACATTTCTTGACCTTTGCCAACAAAAATAGGGCAAATTGATTCACGTTTAATAAGAAGGTAGAGTCTACACCTTTCAGACGGAGAGTGCCATTTTGAGTTCAGGTTAATTTTCTGTCTTTTCTCTAATTAACTGACACATCCTCCTGAAAGTCAAGCAAGTGTTTCCAGATTACTAAGAGGTTCAAATAGTCCCTATTGAATGCCACTGTAGTTCAGTTTTAATTTTATGACCTTGCTGGATCAAAAAGGGAACAAATCTTCTTATCATCTAAATTAAATACCTTAATATATATGCATGTAAAAAAAAACACTAAAGGCGGATTCTGTGCAAATATTAGATTTTCTGTGGATTCAGAGTTGTAGTAACTAGGAAATCTCTCATTTGTAAACTTTTCTGCAACTGAAGACAGCATGCAAGCAGACAGAAATCTGACTTCCGTGGAATGTGTCACTCAGAACAAGCCCTGCAGCATGCACTCTCTCAATCATTCAAAATATGTTATTGTCGGAAATTATAAGATCAAAAATATCGCTATGACCAACTGATTATACCCCTGACTAAATGTGGCAAAACTTTAAAAGACCTCATAAGCATTAGAGCTATCTCGAAAGTGCTTGGTGCAAGGTTTTAGGCTGCACCCTGCATCATCTATTGCACACAAGGCCTGATTTACATTGGGGCCAACAGGTCCATGGCCCCGGGCCCAAGGATCCAGGGGGTCCTTTCTCACCCCCCCCCCCCCACCAAAAAAGAAAAATTAAAAATATCTGAGGATAGATGCATCTTGAAATGTAATATTCATGCTGAACTATGATTTATAATTCATATCAATAATACACTTTATGATATGCATGCTTGGGGCCCAATCTATCCCAAGACCCTGTAGTTGTAATAATATTTCGACTACTCCTTTGTTCTTTTTTTGTGCTTTTTGCAACATATTCTTGAACTCCAGTCTGTTCATCACTAGGGTTGAACCGTTCTATAGATACATTTGATTTGGCTGGTACCTTTCTATTAAAGTAGAGGAAATGTCCAAGCTTTTGATTTCCGGAATTTTACGAAATAACTAGAACCATTCTATTTCATGACAGAAAACATTAAATAATACATTTTACTGGAGACACCAAAAGAAGCTGGAGCCCTGCTGCTTGATGGCCACCACGTGTTCTGAGTGGAGAGTATCCGTGGCATCATGAAGTAATGTGTTAACTGTTATGAAATTTAAAAAGTAACATCCATTTATTTGATAATTTGAACTCATTCAGATTATTAGGTTATAATTTAGGTATGTGACCAATGAGGTCTAATAGATTTATAAAGTTCATATTGATACTCACATATATAGGGCAACACTTTGCCAATGTTATTCCAGGCTATGATAACTTTAAAACATCACCAGCAATAATAGAAAAAGACATGACACTAAAGCCACAAAATATACTTCTTCATAGAATGGAAACCTCCACTGTCTTCATTGTATGCTTGGTGTGCTTTTGGGTTATGGTTCCAGTATAAGGGTAGTTTAGCAGACTATTTTGTGTCCTTAAACATTTCATAGAAGACAAGTCAACGTTTGAATATGGTAAAAATTTGTGAATGCATAAATTAGCAGATCAGACAGTGGAGCCAACCTTGCCTCTCCATAAAAAAAGAACCAGAGTTGTCTAGAGCATGTCAGAACTAGCCACTATGTGACTATGTCAAGGGCTAACATACCAAAAATTAGCAAATGCTGTGATTTTGACGGATCCAGGTTGATATTTAAGCATGACCTTGCTAAATATTCTGAATTCACAATGATATGGTGGAATTTTGAACATGTATAGCATCATTCAAAAAATTCAGGGCATTTGCAGCTAAATTGAGAAAAAATCCCTGTTCAAGTTATGAAACTAAGCATACATTTGCAGTACACCAGTTACATTTTATTTATTTATCTATAAAACATTTATACAAGGTGACAAGTTCAGACAATAAATCTGTTTTCAACATGGCCCTGTTATAACATTAAATGTACAATAGTGTTGAAAACAAATACAATTAATTAAAGCTTATATAAAGCACCCAATTAGAAACAATTGGCCTTACTCTTAAAATCATCAAAACCAGTACACTCTTTAATTACATCAGGTAAATCATTCCAATCATAGGTCCCTTTCATGAGAATGAATTCTTGGTTTGGTCAATGTTAACAAATGGACTATTATTCTCATTAACATTTCTTGTTCTGTCTGATACTTCTATCTCCATAGTAATTTCATTACAAAAATCATCTGGTGCTAAACAATGTATGCATTTAAAAACTAACATTGATATAAAATAATGCCTTACATTTTGCAACATCCTTAATTTTTTGGTAACAAAAAATGTTATAACTATGCAATCTATAATTGATAATTTAAAGTTTCCATTTACATTATCAAAAGCACTGGCTAAATATTCCATATAAATATATGTACATTAAGGAAGACAAAATGTTAATTAAAACATTTTCAATTAATCTGTAAGAAGTGTAAAGTGATATGACAAACTGCATGTGTGATTTTTCAGTGTTTGATAACTGTTTATCGAAAATTTCCAACAGTTTTCCTTTTCATTGTTTAGATTGATCTTATTTGTCATGGGGGGCCCATAGACAGGCCCCAATCATTCTAAATCCGGCACTGATTGCACATCACAGCAAAGCTTCCAATGTCAGTATACTTAAAACACCCTCGGAGAAAGTGTATGCTGCTCTTGTCAAAATACAAGGCCACGTGATACTACTTACTAATGGGTATTCACCAGGAACTGGATTGAAACATCAAGAACCCTTTTAAGCTTGCCCGCAGACAATAGAATATCTTCTGTCTGAGATAAACTATGACTTTGTATTTATTGGAGGGGATTTCATTGTGGATTTTGAATGAACTCTTAGACATGGTATGTCATAAAATATTGTGGACCAGTGTTATTAAATAATCAATAAAATTTAGACAAACCAATATAAATCTAGTAGTCACGTGCTAAATGCATAAGAAGGAAACATAATATTAAATCGGTGCGTTAAATAAAAAACCCATGGTTCAATTGATTATAATTAACATGTCAAGTCTGAGTTAACAATATGACTAAAGACCCATTTAAAGTTTGGACATAATTGCCTTTTATTGTGGCACACGTACGACAAAGAAACACAGAAGACGCACAGACAGACAAGTGAGGTACATTCACATTACATCATCGTTGCACTGTGGATACCCATCGAGTAATCAGTTTTGTCCGAGGAGCATTAAACCTTCAGATTTGAACATTCAACATATGAGTAAAATTTGAGTGACCCAATTTTGCATCAGGCACCTGTCTCACAGAGATGGTGAGATGATGAAGAAATGAAGCTGAGGAATGAAGGTGGAGATATAAAAATGCATTTATAATATGATAAATGTGAAAGGCGAATGATAAGAAGGAGTACTACATGGCCAATTGTGCCATGTGCATTTTCCATGAAAAGGATAAACGCATGGAAAACGCATGGTTTTTGCCTCATTATAATTAGCTTCTCATGGAAAACGCACGTAGCACATTTGGCCATGTATATATAGTGATATGTGCATTGGATTACACGGAAGCCACACAGGTCCTCCAGCATTGGATGCAAGGGACCACGTGACCACTAAGGAAGCGGAAATAAACAGTGAAGACGGGAGTGTGGAACAACTAGGCAATGGCGACCAGGAGCACATGTTAACCAACTTTACGTGAGTAAACTATATTTAATATTATATAGGTAATTAGTGAATGATATCTATAACAACCAAACATCACAATTAGAAGGTGGCGTAGATATTTCATCTCAATGATGCCATATGTAATAATATGTTATCTGCCAGAGTCAGAAGGAGTGGAAAGCTTGGATTATATGCTGTCAACACTGTTGAATTGCCTGATGACGCTTTGTACAAATTCCGCTAGGGGCGCTTGTGGCTGTCTTGCTGTACAGTGGCGTCCACTGGTGCAAAGAAACCGTAGCATAGCGCGTTTTGCCAGTTCCTCTCTGGTTTTGCGTATAGCATGTCGGTGTTGTTTAACGATTTGAAATCCTTGACAGTTAGCGCTGAATTGGCAAGTACAACTATTTTAATGCACTAGAACTCGTATATATTTTTAAAATTAAAGATTTAGTGAAAGCCGATTGTTTACAGCAAACAAAGATTTTACAGCAAACAAAGATTTGCGGCAGCTCCATAGAAATCACGTGACTGAAAGAGTTTGTGACACTCCGAAATTTCTCATAGACTAACCAACATTCAACCTCAATGATTCAAAAACAGATTTACACACACAATACCGGAAGGAGCGTAAGCTCATAAATTCGCTTTCCGCTCATATTATGTATGATGACGATGAACATGATCAAGATTAAGTTAGTGTTATGGATGAACTTCAAGCAATGTATTTTCCAGCTGAGGGAACATTCTCATTGGGAACCTCTCAGAAATATCACTCATGCTCCAAATTTTTTTGTGGTGATTTAAGACTTTCTGATCATTCAAGGAAATGACAATCGGTACCCATGTCTTTGGCAGTTTTTGTTCCCTTCATAAAAAGGAGGACATTTTCAGATGGTGTTCCTTGACCTTTGTATTGTTACTTCTAAGCTGCTCGTAGATGCTCCACTCCTCCGTCACTCAAAGCAAATACAGGAACGGTAGCGCTGCGACGAACTTGTGGATAATAAAGTCTATCATTTTTCAGTTCCCCTGTTTGGTAAAACAGATCATACGTTGAAATGATATGTGATAACAGATGAATCAGAGTCTTGTATGCATATATATTTGATAAAAAGGGTTTCGCCCCATTTTCAGTTACCTTGCAGATTTGACAAATTTAGTGTTCATTGTCTTGCGGGTCTGACGGTGGAACTTTCATTAGCAGCCCTTGTATCTTTGCTTTCCTGCAGGCAGATTTAAAATTGACTTGATAATACCTATCTATAAGATGTTTTGTGTTTACATTATCAAACTGAATAGAATCTTTAAGCGCAAAATTTCCATTTCCTTTCAATAAATTTCTAAACAATTGGTCGTTAATCAACTTTAAACATGTATATATATAATAGGATTTCATGTAATAAATCAATTTGTCTGACCCCCCTTGCAATTTGTTGCTTAAAATACCTCACAAAGTCACGTGACCCTAGCAACCTCATTCTGATTCGACAACAAGAAAGATCTACAAGAAACTAATAACGAGGTGCGTCTTAAAACTAATTTTTCAAAGACTTATAAATTAAGTTACGTATTACAAATGGTCTCCGTCAAAACTATACCTACCACGGATTTGTCACAACTCATCATGACGTCTCCGACGGCACTTATAGTGGGACATTCCTTCGTTAAAAGGTACTCAGATTGGATAGGCTCTCACCATCCAATGGCGCCCATGCACCTCATGGATGTTTGCAAAATGTTGTCCACCTTGCACTTACTTGGCCGTTCCGGACTTCAGAGCGCACAATTACATGAAGGAGACCTGTTATTCCAGGCGGCAAAGCATGACATTGTCTTTATTGATGTCGGCACGAACGATTTGGCAAATGGATTGTCCTTCACAACAATTGCCAACAACATCTTGCTCTTTGCTCGCCGCTGTCTACAAGATGGCGCCACTATAGTTTACATAGCATCTATCATCCCGCGAAGAAGACGGATTGAATGCACCCCCGACAGATTCGTACAACGAATACAGGCTTATAACAGCCACATGAAGACACTGTGCGTTGCTGAGTAGCGAATTTCATTCCACACTCTTTCTGGATTCCTATGTCAGCCTGACACCATAACAAAACTGAGCATGTCAACATGGAGTGATGATGGCATCCACCCATCCCCCAGGCGGCGCCAGCAGGACAAAAAATCGGGGATGGAAAAGTATCATCAAGCTGTCAAAACAGCACTACACAGAGCGACACAAAGATATGCTTTTGCCATGAGCCAGCACTAACTGCCAAAAGACATCCCAACTGCCTCTGCTGATCTCTTATCAACAACAGATTAGGACTAGTATGCCACCTAGTGAAAAATTCCAACATTACAATGTCAACAAGCAGCATGCTGATACCAGAGCTGTCAGATCCTTTTCTTTCTTTTTTTTTCAGTCATTCGTTCACTGCAAGCTCCACTTGCGCTCTCCAATTTCAAATTCAATTGTGCTTACAACAACTCCATGAACCAACCACAGCTATCACTGCAGGTACAAAACTATGTCCCTGTGCACTCCAAGATACAGCCGTTGACATCAGGTGCACTGTATGTTAAGTAACATTATCAATTTTACATGCGACAATCTCAATGTACGGTGACTATCACTGCAGGTAAAATCTATGTTCCTGTGCACTCCTAGACACAGTTGATCACAATTCTGATTATTGTATATATCACAACAGCAACGTATGGCTATCACTACAGGTTTATAATGTCCCTGTGCTCTCCAAGATACAGCCGCTGTTTCAATCATTTACACATCATTATCGAACCATCCCATCCTGAAAAACTCCAATAATCAAAGATCAGTATACCAAAATAGTTCTTCTAATTAATATCAATCACATAATATCAAGACTCGCACAGATGTCAACTAATACCATCTACTAATGCCCAAAGCAACTGCTAATATCATTTCATGATCTATTTTTCAGACCAACATGCCACGACAAAAAAGAAAACCGAGCCGTTATGATAATGAGGAATATGATTCCCGTTCAGCACCAAAGCGTACCAGCAAAGCAAGGCAACCGGAGGAACAGCATGAACAGCCCGACTGGAGGTCGGAAATGGATCAAATGCGTCAGTCAATGCTTGACCTCCAAGAAACGGTACAACAGATGACGCAGCCACTGGCTGCACTGGCAACAGAACGAGCATCCCGTGCGCATTCCCGCACTCCTAATCGTGATTGCAGACCATCCAGGGCACACTCCCGCACTCCTGATTGGGACAGCAGAACATCTCGTGCTCACACACACTCTCCCGACCGCGAATGCTCTCATCAACGTTCAAACGCCAACCAAAGGGAGCACCACCGTGATGACAGTTATCGAGAAGCCAGTCCAACAACAGGTAACAATGATTTTCTTCAGCCGTACCTCCCCATGCCACGGCCGGTAGTCACTGCAGGAGTTGATATTTCTGCCCATGTCAGCGCTGCAATGAAGGCTAAAATCTGGAGAGATGATTATGTGGAAATGGCCCAGCTGTTACCAGCTAACCATTACCGCCAGTCCACATATACTCTCTCGTTCGACCCCCGCAGTAACAACAACGTCGGCATTAAGGTGGCGAAGCCTAAGCCCTCCAACATATCTTTAGATCAGTGGGAGGAGGCCTTCCTAATATACATGGCCATCTACACTGAGCGCTTCAACGTATGCCCAGCCATGTGTACATACATAAGGGACATACGTATACTGGCACAACGGAACGCCAACTTCCGATTCTACGATGAACAGTTCAGAGTGTTCCGATCCAGCACCCATTGTGAATGGAATACAATCCACCAGGGACTATGGTTTCAGGCCACGAATCCCATCCGAAACCATAGCCAGCAGCAGGCAACGCAACAAAACAGGAACGGCAACAGGCAGCCCTTTCGTGTCCCCTATGGATACTGCATGCAGTACCATACCAAGAATTCCTACTGTAAAATCCCACATAAATGCCAGTACAAACATCAATGCCCCAACTGTGGAGGCAAACACCCAATGTACAACTGCCACGAACAGCCCAAAACCAACCACAAGGGTGATAACAATGCCACCACTACCCGCCCAACCAACAAAACTCCCTACGACAAAATTACCAACACCAGTGCAACCAAATAGGCTGGCTCAATACCTAGACGGTTATGACCCTCAGTTAACATCTTATATAATTGATGGGTTTACAAATGGTTTCCCTTTGCATGCGCAGCGCACACTGACCATACCATCAGCTTCAAGAAATGCTACTATAGCAAACAAAAATGCTGATGCTGTCAATGAAAAAATCGCCAAAGAACTTCATCTTGGCCACATCGCAGGTCCTTATGACCAACCGCCATTGCCACACTTCCATGTGTCTCCACTATCCTTGCGGCCTAAACCTGACAACAGTGGATGGAGACTACTCCATGACCTTAGCTTCCCTTATGATGACCAATCTGTCAACCACACAATACCTGACGAATTCAAAAAGGTAAAGTACTCATCAATAGGAACTGCCATCAATGAAATACAACAACTGGGACCATCCACCTACATGGCTAAGTCCGACATTCAGTCTGCCTTCACATTAGTGCCCATCCATCCAAGGACTACCATCTCTTGGGATTCCAATGGCAGGGCGCATACTACCATTACACAACATTGCCCCAAGGAGCAGCATCCAGCTGCTATATATTTGAAAGAATTGCAACTGCAATACATTGGATATTATCCAAAAAATTTAATATGACCAAAGTCATACATTACTTGGATGACTTCCTATTTTTAAGCCGATCGCAAATTGACTGTAATCACATGCTCACCCAATTCCATCAGCTATGCATTGACATAGGAATACCTATAAATCATCAAAAGACTGTCGGCCCATCGACAACACTTTCATTTTTAGGCATACAACTGGATACTGTCAACAATCAAGCCTGTCTCCCCCTAGACAAGCTCACAAAGTATACAGAATTGATGAATACTCTCCTATCCCGTAAAACCTGCAAGTTTCATGAAATGCAACAAATCATAGGAAGTCTCCAATTTACAACATCAGTGGTGAGACCAGGCAGGGTTTTCCTTCGTCGACTAATCAATAGCACAATCGGCATATCCAAGCCTTACCATCACATACATCTAGTCCGCGAATTGAAAGATGATCTGAAAATGTGGTTACATTTCCTTCAAATTTACAATGGTATCACCATTTTTATTCCAATTCAGCCACTCAACGCAACCACGCTGAATTTATTCACAGACTCATGCCCTCAGGGTTATGGCGGCACATACAGAAGTCACTACTTTTACGGAAGATTTCCGACAGCCTGGCAATCCTACAATATAGCAGTACTAGAGTTGTACCCAATAATGCTTGCTTTACACCTATTTGCACAGCAAATGTCAAACCACCATGTAATATTATATACTGACAACCAAGCTGTCGCAGATGTATTACAGTCCAAGACATCTAAACACCCACAGTTACTGCACCTACTACGTCACATTGTATTGCATTGTCTAAAATTCAATATTCTCATTACATCCAAACATATCAGTGGCAAATCTAATATATTATCAGATGCATTGTCCCGTACCTTACACACTCCATTAATGTTGCAGGAGTACGGCATGGAACAGGACCCGATACCGATTCCCCAGGAGCTGCTGCCAGAAAACTACCCAATGTAGCTAAGTACATACTGCAGCAGTCCTTGGCAGCGTCCACCCAACGTCAGTATGACCACGCACTACACAAAGTAAAATCCTTCATCAAAGAAAATCTCCGAAAAGATCCGGCACTTCCAATATCGGCAGTCAATCTCCAACTATATATTGCGTACCTACATTCCAACAATTACCGCCATACCACCATAACAACCCACATCTCTGCAATATCACACTTCCACAAAATGGCCAATTTAAATGATCCCACAGCCAACTATGCCACAGGGAAGATGTTAACTGGTGTTAGGAACATACAAGGCCATACAGCTGATTCAAGGCGTCCGGTAACACGTGACATACTGATTGCCCTACTCACAGCACTGAGAGCATGTGCAAAAAATCAGTATGACAAGTTATTATGCAGGTCCATGTTTTCATTAATGTATTATGCCTGTCTAAGAGCAAGCAAGGCATTCCACACAAGCTCGCCCCAACACATTATTCAACTTGCTCATTTATCCCTGCAACCTGATCGCAAGTCATACAGTCTCACATTCGGATCATACAAACACAGTGATGGTAGAGCAAGTATCATCTATGTTACATCTACTGGTGATGCGGACTGTCCTCTCCGTCACATCAAGGCCTACCTCCGCTCCAGGGGTTCATATCCTGGGCCCCTATACCAAATTAATGGCAGTCCCATAACCCGCCATCAATTCACATACATGTTTACAAAGTGCCTTACCTACATTAACCTACCGCAACAGGAGTACAACACCCATTCGTTTCGCATCGGTCGAACCACTGACATGGCTATGGCCAGCGTGCCGCATGCAACCATACAGTGCATTGGGCGCTGGCACTCATCCGCATACCTCAAATACGTCCGTCCACAAATCGATATAACTGCCATGTTTCTGAACTATCCGTCCAGCCCAACCAAAAAAGTTGAAGGAAAATCAAGCGAGCAGAGAACACTACTAGTCTTCCTGAACTTTTGGTGCTATCTAATTTAAAGATTTATACACATTGTACGAACGTCTTACACTCAGTGTCACTAAATTTCACCTTGTACCGGGCAACCAAGTAGTTGTTGGTGTTCGTGCAACTTCCTTACTATGTTAGTCTTAATTACCACTTCAGTATATTTTTCCACTTCTCGCTTCATTTCTTTTTCTTTTACACTCAAACCGTTAGTGTACTTATATACATTATATACTTTCATGTATAACAATTGTGGGTCGGATGGGGCCGGGCAACCAAGTAGTTGTTGGCTCCTTCCTTACCAATATGTAACTTTTATGTACTCCTCTCATAGTATTCTAGACTTAGCTTCGCTGTTATGTACCAAATGTTTTCATATGTCCATGATGATACTGTACGTAAGCTTAAGGTGTCAGATAGTGCCGGGCAACCAAGAAGTTGTTGGCTCTAACTTGTCACCATTTGCTGCCGCATGTCAATTATTCAGTACTGCCAGTCATGAGCAACGCATCGGGCAACCTAGTAGTTGTTGGTGTCCAGCTTCATGTTTGGGATGGCACAGCTAATTATTATTCCTCATATTAAGTATAGTGCTAATACCAAGTACTTATTTCACAAGAATTTACACTAGCTACTTTTGTCTAACTCACAGTTTGCCTTTTTCATCTGGCAGCTGGTAAGATCCTCTTAGCATTTGGCCATTTTATCATGCTGCCAATATGTATAACTCCAAATATGAACAAAAAATCAATATGGAGATTTATTATGAGGGCCTTCAGCCAATGCTGATTGCCATGTATGTTTATTGTTTTAACCATCATTATCAAAAAATTGACATCAATGTCAAAAATCTCTATTTGTTCAATAAACATACTACCTGTGACTTAGACCAACACAAATATTTGTTATTGCTTGGGGGATCGAGACAAATTTAGTTTGAGGGAAAATGCACTAAAAAAATGTAATACCATGAAGATGGAATAAGGGTTATTGCTATGACAAGCACCAAAACAACTGTGAGAACCACATTGGTTGCGATCACTGAAAATACATAACAAATTACACATGAAAAATCCCTATACAAAATCACAGTAATCCAATACTGAAACAGTTGGTCTTGAAGCTATTGCCCTTGGGAGGCTGATTCAGGATTTATCACACGAGAGCGCGTGATGTTACATAATGCTCAAATAATATTGTCACAACATTAGGTAAATGATAATATGTATGTTGTAATAATGTCTGTGCAATATTTTTAAAAATATCATTAAAAACATTGCTGTAATGTTTTTATTCACATTATGAAAATATTAATTTAAATTTACAAACGCCATCTAAGAATTATATTCATCTGGTATCTGCGAAATAGGTTGGTATTTTTTTTGAGAAAGAGTATTGCAGATACTATTGTCACCACCTTAAAGTGTCCACAGTAGAAACATTATCGTGCAATAATGTTTCTACTTTGGACCTGATTGTTCTAACATATTCATAATGTTTTTGGGAATTTTGATAATATTATACAATGTTGTGACAAGATTGTCAAAATATGCTTGTGTTTGTAGGGATAGACTCCACATCTTACAGTTATGATAGAACTTGGCTACTAAAAGTTCATTGCACAGTCATAATATAGTGTATGGTCCATTTTTTGCTGAATGCAAAGTATGTTGATTTGATTGAGTAAACTGTCAACAGTGGATTATCAGGGACGGTTCTCTAATATTTCCACCAGGTGGCTACGACAAAATACTGGCAATTCTAATGGCTGAAAAAGTTTCCACCCATCCTAGAAGCAGTATTTTTTAGTGTATTTTAATGTATATTTGACATCTGATCATTTAGTTGATTTTTGTTATTTCACTGAGAAACTTATATTTATGGAATCAGTTAATATGACCTACTATGTCTGAAAAGTAAGAAGAGTAATAACAGAGGAAAGATTTATGTCTTGCTGCATTTAGGGCTGCTCAGTATAAAGACTCGATTAAATTGCATCATTCAGTCTTTACAATTTGACAAACATATATGTACTTATGGAGTGATGAAATATTGATTTTTCTTTGAATGTTCACTGCATTCAAAGTTTGGCAGATCAACGCTTCACTCTTGCCACATTCAGGTGTTTTGATACTGAATCGTGCTTGGTTATTTGTCATTTTATCTTCACACGCACAAATTCCACTTTCAAGTTGTGAACAGCTTCCATCGGCAGCATGCATGCAATGCTGGCCATTGAAGTAGATGTCAAAGTAGACGCTTACTGACTGAAATGAAGAGATATGAGTTCAGTATCACAACAGTAGACCAGGT
This sequence comes from Alitta virens, assembly GCA_932294295.1. Classification (NCBI taxonomy): domain Eukaryota; kingdom Metazoa; phylum Annelida; class Polychaeta; order Phyllodocida; family Nereididae; genus Alitta; species Alitta virens. The sequence goes on along the minus strand of OW028585.1, from coordinate 30,797,698 downwards.
AAGGACATTCCCCAGAACAGACAATGTTTTTTTTAAATAATCTTTGTCTGCCCATGCATCTGGCTGATCCACCATTGGCCTGAATGTTAATTTACATGTACATGTGCAATACATTAAACAGCCAGACTGCAAGCTGACACAATGCATCAGAAAATAGGCTTTAATGTTAACAGACTTTTTGCCCCGACCGGATTGATTAAATTGAAAGATATCTAGGCCAGAAGACCAGAATTATTATTTCAGTTAATAGGCATACAGTAAACCTGTATGCCTATAACTGAATTGATCAAACATTGAGTATAACCATTCTGAGTTTATCAAACATTGAGTCAAACCATTCTGATTTGAGCGAACACTGAGTTTGACAATTCTGAGATGATCGATCATTGAGTTTGACTATTCTGAGTTGATCAAACATTGAGTATATTCATTTTGAGCTAATCAAACACTGAGTCCAACCATTTTGATTTTTCTAATGAATACTGAGTTTGAAAATTCTGAGATGATTGATCATTGAGTTTGACAATTCTGAGATGATCGATCATTGAGTTTGACTACTCTGAGTTGATCAAACATTGAGCATAACCATTCTAAGCTTATCAAACATTGAGTCCAACCATTCTGAATGAATACTGAGTTTGAAAATCTGAGATGATCGATCGTTGAGTTTGACTATTCTGAGTTGATCAAACATTGAGTATAACCATTCTGAGCTTATCAAAAATTGAGTCCAACCATTTTCATTTCGTGTATGTCATACCTCTGTCACGCTGTCGGTGTTCAGTTGACGTTAGCTATGTACGATCTGCACGATATCCATGAATCGTAGCCATACGTAGCCATACGTTAACACCTAGCCACGCCCCTTTTTTCATCAAGAATCCTTGGCCAATACGTCGACTTAGGGTCTACGAATCAACCACGGATTTTCCGTCACTTTATGGCTATATGAGATCCACCTGCAAAGGGTTTTGTGACAAATCATGAAGTTGCAATGTGTGCAATTGAGTTTTTTTTTAAGGTTGGTGATTCTCGATGTAGTGGCTAAGTTCAGTGTTGCCGAGTGTAATCCTGTTTACGTTTTCTGAACACAAGGCAATAATGTACTGACCATATGAAATTCCGTTACCCAAGTGCTTTTAGATTGTCATGAAGAGCGCAGCCCAATTCTAAACTTTTATAAATGATCTTATGTAACTGAGTAGCATACCATCATTTTTATGTAACAGACAGGCTGTGTACATTAAGCTTAATAATCGTTTAGTATAGTTTGAAAATAGACTGAGATAGAGGCTTTAGAAGGCAGTAAAACACAACATTTGTTTGTAGATGAATCGACCAGAAAACTGTGTTATCATTTGCACTGCTAGTGCGGCCTGGACATTAATTTATTATATGGTGCATAGTCTACTAAAATGACAATTTTGCAAATATGCCAGACTATAGTTTTGTCATTTGTAATGATTTCAGATCACAGATTCCCTTGAGGTAGTGGAAAATCATTTATAATATGAAAATATGACCAGAAATATTGGAACAAACCAGGTAGTCACATGAACACAAGTGCACAGTCCAAGATATACATGTAGGTAAGCAGTAATACTGTTCAACTGTGTTACATTATTCCATTTCATTGTCCTACATCGCCCCACCTTTGTTAGTTGCCACTTATTTCATTGTTTTTCATCTTTTGGTAAATTCAGCGCAGCACAAATTTGGCATACTATTGTTATATTGATGTGCTTATATCTACATTCACTTTTTCCAGCATTTGCTTCCCCTTTTCAAGAGCAGCTTTGCCCACACCTCGAACCATTCAGCCACAAAGGATATCCCTCCTGGCCAAGGGCTAGGAGATGGGGTTATTGCTGCTGCCCGGGTTCTTGTTTATACTATACGACATCCCCCACGACCTCTTGCGATTTTGACGCACACCACATGTCAAACATCGCACAAGACCTATTTATATACCTGCTGTGAGCGGGGCTTGAACTGCCTACCCTAACCCCCACATGCAGCTCACAGAGGTTCCCGGCCGATGCACCATTTCAAGAGCAGCTTTGCCCACACCTCTAACCATTCAGCCACAAAGGATATCCCTCCTGGCCAAGGGCTAGGATATGGGGTTATTGCTGCTGCCCGGGTTCTTGTTTATACTATACACCCCTATATTATGTGATGCACCACACAATTTGTTATTTTTTTCTCTTAAACATTCTAATATATATTGTATTATACCATGTGTTACTTCCACAAATAGCCGCGAGCCCCAGTCAATACAGACTGTGCACCCTCGTATATAGGATTCGCTGTGCAACTAATGTAACGATGTTACGAACAGAGAACAATAGGTGACTATTGAAATTACATAATACTGGTCGATTATGACATCATTGGACATCGCAAGGTTCTGATCTTCAAAATATCAAGTCTTTCCCCAATTTTGGCAGTTAAAATGCTTGTTTGATATTTTCTCACCTTTTTGGAAAGCAATATCTGGGCAATCTCTGCAAATATTCAGAGTACAGAAATTTTATTGACATATTTGGATTCTTTTCATTGGCATGGATCTATTCATTATGTATTTAAGGTTGTGTTACAGTGAGCTATATTCTATTCACAATATTGTGCTTCTTGTAGCTGCAGCGAATATCCACTTATGGCAAGTAAATGTCACAATACAAGATCACGCATTTCAGGCTATGAGAATGCAAGAATCGAAGTTAATGATGCAATAGCTTTGTATTTTTTTAATTTCCTGAACTCTTTGCAGAGTTGGCCTGGCATAGCATAATGGCATTTGAGTATAACTGCTAAATTCAAAATCTTTTAAGGACTGATTTTTGTGAAATCTAACTGCCAGAGTGCATATTTTGACTTACTAAATAGATTTTGTTTCTGTTGCAGTCTACTTAAATGTCCCAGCTCTGATTCCTGGTGCTTGAACTGTGACACACCAATTACCAAATGACGTACAGGCATGAAAAGGTATGCACAGTGCTGCACAATTCACATTTCTTAGTTCAGTTATTAAATTCAGAGCCATTTTTGCTTGAATTGGATTGAGATTATATACCATTGAAACAATATAGTAAGTAGTTAACTGAAAGTGATTTTTGATGAAAACCTGCATATTCTTGCGAGTTATTCACAGGTTTATTGATATTATACATTAATCCAAAAGTAAACCTTGCAAGTTGGAACCATTAGGAAACTTTTCATTTTTAAAAGTTGAAATGCTTCATTTAAAAATGATCTCAGATATATTACCATTGTCAATCAGAGGAGCTGTACATGCATGAAAGAATGGATGCTGAGAATTCTTAGCTTTCCCAACAATGGTTTCAGGTACATGCATCATTGAGAAAGTAATTTGTATCAAAACCATGTAATAATAATTCCGAAGAGATCCCACACGTGTACATGTGATTGATTATTCAGTTCGTGGGTTCTTAAACACTTGCTACATGCATTTTAGAAATGGGTAAGTCAAGTCACTAAGGGATGATTTTCGAAATGAATTTTACACATCTATGAAAACAAATCCTATACCTTTTGAACCTAGTTCGCTGCTCAGCCAATCATAAGCGCCAATTTATGTGACCTGATTTTGGGTAGCGGATCAGTTCATCTTCCCAGAGTAACTGATTGTGGCCTCTATTGATTATGTAGTCGGTGATAACATAGAACTCTTTAACACTAATAAAATTAGTTATTGCATTTGAAATAGACTTCACTCTAATTATGTGATAATGTTTTTGCAATATTGAATGGCATCCTGGTGAATGATGAAAATTTAGTTAAGTAAGGCCTGTCAAGACTCTACTTCAACTTTATTGTAACTGAGAGGCCTCTGGAGTGTGTGTGTGTGTGTGTGTGTGTGTGTGTGTGTGTGTGTGTGTGTGTGTGTGTGTGTGTGTGCGCGTGCGTGCGTGCGTGTGCGTGTTTCTACACCAGTTGGGCTAATTAGGACAGGCAGAGACCATGGCAATGAGATGAAGGATTGAACAGCCATCCAACTTAGGCCTCTGGAGTAATACTGTACAATTAAATGATGGCAAAATTTTTAACTTTCGTTCACCTGGATTGCTGGAAATCATGTGCACTTTTCTTATATGACTTTCATTTTCAGAAATAGCAGCTGACAAACTTCTTCGGCATGAAACTACCTTGCCTCACAGGGTCAACAGACATTAACGGTGATCAACAGCAGTACTACACTCACAGATGGCAGTGTTGATCTGTGAAAGTGTACCTTGTAGTTGGGATTGCACTTGGAATATGACTTTGTACAAATGCTGTTCGAAAATTTATTGAATTTTAAGTCGAAACAAAGTTGTCATTAACCAGTAAATAAATTGGCACATTTCAGATGGATCATATGTTGAAACCTTCAATACATCTTCATAAAGACCGTTGTTCGTTGCTATTTTAGAGTACTTTGTATGGACAGCAACTTCATTTAACATAATTTGTGTGAAGTGATGCCTGTTATCTATGTTTAAAAACTAGTCATAGTGTTTATGCAGTCAACATTAGCAAGTCAAACTCAAATGGACCGCAGCCACCACCTGTTATAATTTGAATGATTTGACTTCCACAAAGACTTATGATTTAATAAGAAAGTCTTTAGAAATAAATATTCTTATAACGACATGGTTTGATTTGTGTTTCGGTGTAGGCAAGTTCTACTTGGCAAGGACTGTACATTGAATATCATAGTCAAGTGTAAAGACATGACTTCTTATATATTCTACCCATAGGCTGCCTCAGAAATTGCTTAGCTTAAACAGCATGTGAATTTCATTTACATGGCCTTGGTTAACCATATATCTTCTGTAAAAAAATACACAAGAAAATGATTGCCAGTCAACCCTGAGATGCGCCAACTTGGCGACATCCAACCCGTCGACAACTAACCCTGCAACAGTGAATTCGGTGACATGGTGGGACATTGTGGGACATGGTGGGACATGGTTGGATGGACTGGCACAACCAGGGGATTCTATACTTAGCAGAACTTCCAACTGCCGAGGACGCAATTCACACGACCCTGCTTCATGGCAGGTTATCACTGTCGCGTGCATTGTAAAAACAGCTGTCACCGTTGTCGCTGGGTTGGCTTGTTGGTTGACTAGTCACCTAAGAAAATATATGAAACATTGTGGTAAAGCGACTACTGACGGTCCATAAATTTCATTAATGGCCTTTGAAAATGCAGAGTACTGATATAGCATGTGACTTTCATCAAAAAAATATAGTCACTTAAAAATGCTTAGTTAGGAAAGCATGTGAATGTCATTGAAAAAAAGTTCAAATTTTTTATTCATCATATATGAGAGAAGATTACAGAAAACTATTGTATTGTTTGAGTCATATATGACGGGAGATCCTGCAAGATATCTTTCTGATGCCGCTCTTATACGATCACCCTGATAAATACATTGTGAATTGTTGACATATTAATTATTTCAATCTGTTTAGTCCAAGTTTGAATGTTACAAAATTATGCCTTTTTTGAGATTTGGATAATGAAAAAATGGTTTACCATCAGCAATTTGTACAATAAAAGAGTATTTGAGAAATATGTATGAAAAAAAGTGGACTCAGTGGTCTTTTTCTTATGTTACCATGCTTGATCTATGTAAGCAATCTTTAAGAGGCCGTTTACATTGATTTAGACAAAGTCCAGCTGGCTGACATGATTGCAGTCCCACTGTGAAACAAAATTGAAGAAGACAAACAGTGACCTCATCTCAGTCTCGCAACAAATTTTTGTCAGATTCTAGATTTTTTACCTCTACCTAACCCTACAGAGTGAATTTTGTTGCCTATTTTCAGAAAACCTCTTTATACATGTAAGCCTGTTGTAATGAACAACATGGAAGTTTGAGCTTGCTTTGACTTTATAAGTAAAGCGAGTGTGGTCAGCTGGCATGATAAAGATATAAAATTCATAAATATCATTGTGTGGTGGTTGACTTGTAATAAATACATAATAATCATATTCTTGTAACAACTCAATAAATAATAAACTTACCCCTAAAAATGTCTCTGGTAATCGCACAGTGGAGTCAAATCCAGATATACCAGGAGACCCAAAACAGGGATAGAGGGACAACGATGGAACCATATCCGGGGGGTGGAGGGACAACAGGAGAGCTAAATCCAGGGGGAGGAAGGACAACAGGAGAGCTAAGTCCTTGGGAGGGTGGAGACACCAACGCCTGAAGGACCCTCCAGTGCATAGATCTTGGCTGACCTGAAAATGACAAGTATTAGAAAATTACACAGGGCACCAAAATTAGGCTATTTATATTAAATTAAATTTCATAATTTACCTTTTTTTTTATTTGTCCTAACAATAACAAATAATGTTAATTTTAGGTACACAAATAATTTCTGCTATACATATGCTCTCATGATGGGAGATCATTCTCAGCAAAGATACATAAGACGTTGGATATGCCAATAGGCTCTGCAAGTTACAATTCGTACATTGGAAAAATCACCCAAATTGCGCTATCAGCAGCAGCTTTGGCACCAAGCACCCTATGTAGTGCACTGGCGTGGCATAGAAATGCGTAAAATAATGGACTTTTTACACATTTAGTGATAAATAAACAAAAGTAGTTAGGGCAATCATGCATAAGAAGTTTCAAGTGTTGTCGGAGGAGAATTTCCCTCAAATCACGGAGGATATTCAGGAATAGTTTAGGATGTCCTTGTGCCACAACAGTTGTTCTCATCAACCCTCAATCCTTACTGTGGTGCTCGGCCTGGCTTTGGTTCTGGCTATGGCCTCTGCTCACCAACGATGAAGAGTCAGCTTCCACTTGCAGAGCCTATTCCTACTTGTATTCAACATTGAATATCAGAAATAGTTCATTGTCAGATATAGGGCTGTACACCGGTTCTCGATATACCGATGGTACCGGTACAAGGTTAACGATACAGGTATTGATAACCGTTATGTAATAATAACGATACACTTGAACGGTATGCAGAGCAGCATTTTTGAGCAAATAAGTCACCTGCCACCCAGATGTTCCAGTGTTTGTGAAGAAAACTATCAGCAACTCTTCATAAACAATAGTTTGCAGTTATTCAATGAAGATTTGTTCATTAAATTTGATAGTATCTTTTGATTATTTTAGGTTTACAATAAACTTTTATAAATATGTACAAAATTACTAATTGACAAAATTGAACGATACGTCCCATGATACGTATCGTATCGGGTTTACTGTATCATGATACGTATCGTATCGTTTTAAAGATGTACAGCCCTAGGACTCAGATACAATAATACATATAGGAGTGTGTATCCTATTGAAGTACATGTTTGATGCCATAATCAATATCCCCATGCAAAAATGATATGTTATTAACTATAACACCAAAATCCTGCTCATTAATTATGTCAATAATTGATATCAAATCTGTGGATACCAGAAAATGATAATTGATATCAAATGTACAAATACCATGTTCTGATAATAGCCTTCCTGAAATTCAATCACATATGAATGATAATGAAATCACCTTCCTCTTTTTATCACATAATAAGTACCTGGATATAATACAAAAAAGAAATCATCAAAAGTGATTTACATGGCATGATTGAACTTACTCTTAAGCTACTGGAATCCCATTATTTGTATCCACACTAGTGTAGCGTAACACTGCAAACAGTAGAAGTAGGTCTGCGGAAGAGAAATATATAAAATAATAAAACATTGATAAGTCAGTTCCAAACTTGTGGAGATTGGATGCCTCTTATTGGTTTACATATTTGACATACAAGTACCTTGACCTATGGCGTGGTAAAATTTAGTATTTTGGTCATTTTATGAATGTTTTTAAATGTTTCTTCCTTAAACTTTATTTAGCACCCTCGCACGCCGAGGATGTTATCTAGTTAATCACGGAATATTTCAAAGAAAACCCCTACTAATTTCTCAAATTTAATGGAAGAAAATGTGAAATTGTATTGCTATGTTAATTGTCCTCCAGTGTCCTTTAATCCCCTGGCCTCTCATTGGCTACCCCTTCATAACATTGGGAAGTTCATGAATATATAATTGCTTAGAGGGGTGCAAAGCATGGCTTCTGATTAGTTATGCACAGTTTCAGGTCAAAGGTCACATACATGAAAACCTTACCCGGCCCACATGTCAGAGTCTCCCTGATTGTGAGGATGATTGGTTTATTTTGCCTTGTGTTACTTTATTTCAACCTCTTTGTTTGCTTGATTTGCTATTTGCATGCTGTCGTATAGTATTTATCTAAGTAATTTGTAATATGTGTCTATACCTGAATGCAGTGTATGAAATAAATATATATATATATATCAACAAGAACCCGGGCAGCAGCATTCGGCTAGGAGGGATATCCTTTGTGGCCGATTGGTTAGAGATGCAGGGTAAAGCAGATCCATGAAGTCAGTTCCCAGATTCCAGTTCCCATTCAGCTACCAGTCAGCTACTAGTAAAGAGAACTCAGCTCCCAGTTCTAGTTCCCAGTCAGCTACCAGTCAGCTACCAGTAAAGAGAACTCAGCTCCCAGTTCTAGTTCCCAGTCAGCTTGATGCTTACTGGACAGCTAACAACAGTGGTGCATGCTTATTTTATAGCTAATTTTCCAATGACCAAACAGTTGCCCAGATATTTTACTGGTAGCTGACTGGGAACTAGAACTGGGAGCTGAGTTCACTTTAATGGTAGCTGACTGAGCTGACTGGGAACTAGAACTGGGTTCACTTTACTGGTAGCTGACTGGGAACTGGAATCTGGGAACTGACTTCATGGATCTGGGTAAAGCTGCTCATGTGAATGTGGAAATAAAATTTCAGAAATCTTTTCAATATATGTTCAAAACATCAAACAAACGTGGTGCGAATATTATATTTCCAAAAAGAATTAGCTTAATTAATGAGTGCAGTTGGTACTGTGAAATCTCTAGTGACAGGATTCTCTACACTGCTCAAAATTGTTATCATAGGCACCATGCCCATATTAGGAAAAATGGAATTTTTTCATATTTCTGGGTTGTTTTTGTTTTGTATACTTTTTATCTGTACTTTCATATTATTACTCATTTACAAAAAGATTAATAAGTTTTGACCAAATTTTCAAAGACTGAAAATGCTTCATTTCACTCTGGCGAACCCCTTTTCAAGCACTCCCTACAGGAAAACTATTATAGATAGGAGACCTTTGATTGATTTAATTGAAAATCTTTTTATATGCCAAATTTTGCAGAAAGGTGTGCATGAGACAGCCATATAGCATTCCAAATCGGCCCAGCATCGTTTCCACATAGGCCATTGTCGTTAAAACATCGTATTAACGTCGCTGACATCGCACTGTTGTTGAAATTAACGATTTGGAATGCTTTCTGGGATTGAGTATGAAAATCATTAAAATCCCACAAAGCATATATTACTAAATTAATCACATAGCATGCATAAAGTCCTATGGGCCTAACCAAATATCAGAAATCACAATTCATTAAATTACACAATCCAATCAAATCAAGCTGAACTATATCTTACAGTGGTGACATGGCAATGCAGGAATTTGTTGACGTCGCCATCCCCCCATCTGAAATTTTCTGGATCCACCACTGAAGTATTTGCCTGAAGTATTAGCAATGAACATGCTCAACATGTTGCTGTGTAGTGGGTCAGGTAACGCATTACTACACCGCTAGGGTGACTTTAATCTTGGAGGGATCTGACAACGTAGGACACCTGGTGCTAATGCATTGTATGATACCATTGATATGACAAGTCTGTGACAAGTGCAACTATAGAAAAACGGTTGATTTTAATAAAAAAAAATATATGCAAAATATATGATAATTCACAAAATGCAAAATGCAAAGTACATACAATGCAAATGAAAGCACAACAATATAGTCTTTTAAATATTTGATTATATTATTGATTGGCACTAATAGCTCGTTAAACTAATTAGTCCAAATCCGGGATCTTACATTAGGCGACCGAAGTCTTATCAAAAGTATGACAATTCTGAACACGGCCAAAAGCCTAATCTGTCAGAAATTCTTTCTTTTATTTATCTGTCTATACATACTGCTGATTTGGCATCAAATTCAATTTAGATATGTTTCAACTCAGTATGTAATTGTTGAGTCTGGTTTAATCTTTTGTGTTTTTCAGAAATTTTTCTAGTCTTTCCATTATAGGTCATTAGATTCTGATTGCAGTAATTAACTAGAATACTAGGAGAAATAAATTTCAAACCTTTAATCTATTTAAAATTCACACAATTGTCAAACATAGCATTAAAAGACATATGATTACACATACTAAACAAAAAGCAAATTCACATACCTTAACCAAATGTGCACATCATTCCTTGGTCATACACTTGTCGTATAACCTGACAAATCTATTCCAATGATTTAACTTTTATATCTACTATAATCTCTCTCTTCCAACTTGATAGCACAGCTCCTTCCAGCTGGCTGCTCTATGCGCAATCTCTCTTTGAATCCCTCTCAATGCTCTCTCTCTCTCTCTCTTCTCTCTCTCTGTCTCTGACTAACCCCAGCCCCTTACCTTGATTATATACCCACTACCTGTTTCCCCCCCTCTTAACTTTGTGCTAGAGGTAGGCCTGCAGGAGATTTGTTTTCTCAATGTAGCTGCAGTTATGTAGGTTTGGGTCTGTTCTAAGTTTTACCCTCTGTGAATTACTGACCAAAGAATGTGTGCTCATATTCCAACAAGTTAACTAGTAATTCTACTACAATCAATTCAAATTCGTTATAGATTATCAGGTGTACATTAGTAAATCATTAAAAGTCACTACTATAGGTAGGGGTATAGACACCACTGGTTACACGCCCCACTGAATAGGGGGGCGTGGCAGTGGAGGTGCGAAAAAGGGGTGTGGCTAATTGTTACATAATCATTAATGAGCATAGTTACATAACCTCATTAAGATCATAATTATAATTACATAACCTCATTAAGATCATAATTATTTTCTTTTGATATTCATAAATTGTTACATAACCCCGTCAGTGATAATTAACTCATTACATAACCTCATTAATGATCATAATTAGTTTCTTTCAGAGGAGTGTGAAAAGGGGATGTGGCTTAAATGTATGTTGCATAATCATTAATGAGTATAATTACATAATCTCATTAATGATCATAATTATTTTCTTTTGATATTCATAAATTTTTACATAATCATCAGAGATAATAAACTTATTACATAACCCATTAATACTCATAAGTAGTTTCATCCAGGGCTAAACCTTTTAATAACATCATTAATGATCATAATTATTAATGATAATAATTTTTTCTTTTGATACCCATTACCCTGCACACAACCTATTAATGACATAATATTCTACCTTTGTGTCAAGATGTTCATAATTAACACCTTACATAGACATTAATGATTAACCCATGCATGACCATATCAGATCACAACTGACTCATCATAATTTCACAATGACTAACTATACACATCAATGCACATGTTATTTCACAAGAGGCTTGTTACACACCAGAGCACAACAGGGTAGAGAACATGCACCTGCCTGTGCCCAAGGGCATTGACACCTTTACACACAGTCATACAAAGAATAAACCTGCCTTAACTATAACCAGATGACTCATCATAATTTCACAATATCTGTTACACATAACCATCTCTACCATATCTCACAATTTTACACAACCCTCCAGGTATAGAGAAGATGATAGGGTTTTTATGATCACATAGTGTCAAATAATAGGATGGATATATCTTTATAGATCTAAAAATAGCATTTATTACATAATCATCAGTATATATAAGACATCATGACATCAGCTAGTCATAACCCACCATGGCTAAAAGAGACTTGTCACCAGAGTCACACAGAGCAAAGAGGCCAAGGCCAGCACCTTACCAGATCACACAAACCAACCACAGAACAGCTAGAAGATATGGTTATGAAGAAAGAAGCTTCAGAGCTACATTTAACCAAGATTATGCAGGCCACAGATTACTCGACATACATCAAGAACTTGAAGATATGTTTCAAGATGTTATTGACAGAGCTGCACAACATCATGATCCTGAAGACAGAGCCAGAGTCATCATTCAGCATAAGGATCTCAGACAGGACATAGTCATCCATATGAGACCTCAAAACCTCATCACAGCAAAGTCCATCATGGACAGAATGGAAAAAGTCCTACAATCAGCCCAGAGTATGAGCGTCGATAGTTCATTCCAGGTAGAAGTAGGAGCTCTGCATCATGACAGAGGAGGCGGTAAGTCTTACATAACCATACCACTTCTAAGCAATGACAACACACAAACTGCCAGGGCCATAGTTGTAGCTAGGGCCAAAGCACAAAACGACCCCAGAGCTGCAGAGCTCTGTAAAGCATATAGGGCTGAAAAAAGTGGTCCTCAATCTCAACTGGGCATGGCGCTTTCACTTTTAAGAAGTGTTCAGCTGTCACCAGAACGCCAAGTTATGACAGAAGACCTCCCAAGATTTGAGACCTACCTTGACGTACAGATTATTCTACTTGATCAAGATCACAAAATCTTATACGGAGGGCCATACAACGAGACAACACTTTACCTCTTCCAGAATCATCAAGGTATTCACGCAGTCTCAAATATTCAGAGATTATTACACTCCCACAATATCTGCAAAAGATGTTTCTCCATATACAAGGACGGGCATTACTGTCAACAAACACTGAACGTTTATCAACAAACACCGACAAAGGCGGTAAAACCCAATCGAGCTCTAACCATCACCAACCTTGACACCAAAGACAGGAACAACACCATCATCAAGAAAAGATGCATGGTATTCATCCCCGAACTACCAGACAAATACACCTGTGCAGCACGAGCAATTACCATATGCATAGCAAAACTGCAAGAGGACCCTAACTATAAAGCACTTATAATGACATCAAGAGCTCACAGAAAAGGCCTAAACTCTCAAAGAGGGAGAGCTCTCCAGCTTCTAAAAGAAGTAAAACTGCCAGCAGATAGACAAATCGAAATCAGGGAGTTCTACAAATTCGAAGATCACCTTGATGTACAGATAGTCGTCATAGATAAAGATACTGGTCATGACACTCTCTATGCAGGGTCTAAGACCAGAGAGACCAAGATATTTCTCTACAAAGACGGTCAACATTTCCACGCCATCACCAGAATATCAGGACTTCTCACCAATAAAGAAATCTGTATAGAATGTCTCAAATACCACAACAAAAGATCACCTCATTTCTGTCAAAACAAATGTATGGTATGCACGAGAAAAGATTGTACATGGGAACACCCCGTCAAATGTCAAGACTGTAACAGAACCTGTCGCAGTTCAGACTGTTTCACAAACCACAGAAAGATAGAGAGATTCAAAAGTGGGCCATCCATAGGGGAAGAAAAACTATCCAAATGTCGGCAATACTTCTTTTGCCAAGGGTGTAAGAAACTGCTCGACACCTTGAAAAGGTCCAAAGAAGACCACATCTGCGGAGAATGGCAATGTCGTCTATGCCAAGACTACTTTTCAGGTCAGCATCTCTGTTACATGAGGGCATCAAAACAGAAAGTTAGCAAGGGAAAATTTATCTACTTCGACTTTGAGTCAACCCAGGATGAAATATTCCAATGTCAAAATGGTTACAGTCCGAGGCCGAGAAAAAACACCTGTACAGCCTGCACAGCTGACTACACATGCTCATCATGTAGAAGGTGTCAACACTGTGCCAAATGGTATTGTGGACTTCAGCAACACATACCCAACCTCGTTGTGGCACAAGCTAGCTGCGACGAATGTAATGATGACCAGACACACTGCACTCAATGTGGCATCAAATGTCTCAGCCATGACAAAAAACTCACATGTAAATGCTGCTATCAGAAGGAGGTGGTTTTCAAAGGAGATGCGACAGTACAAGATTTTGGTAAATGGCTCATCAACGACAAGCACCGGGGCTTCACATGCATCGCACATAATGGAAAAGGCTATGACTTCCTCTTCCTACAAGGGTACCTTCTTCAAAATGGAATCCAGCCAGAGCTCACCAAGATTGGCACAAAAATAATGTACATGAATATACCCCAAGTAGGTATTAGATTCATAGACTCTCTCAACTTTCTGCCAATGGCTCTCAAGAAACTACCCAAGACTTTAGGACTCTCATCATCACTAAAGAAAGGTGATTTCCCTCACATGTTCAACACCAGACAACACTTCCATCAGAGACATTTCCCCCACTACCCCCTAATAGAATTCTACAGCAAAGATGTTGACCCACAATGGTACGATAGCCTACAGGGTCCCTATGATATGCACAATGATATGGAGGAGTACTGTAGAACAGATGTCAAGATTCTTAGGGAGGCATGCACGAAATTCCGGCAACTCATCAAAGATATAACCATTCTAGAGACTGAGACAGGAACCATGGATATCGACCCACTCTCCCAGGTCACCATAGCCTCAACATGTATGCAGATCTTCAGGCAAAACTTTCTCAAGGAGCAATACAGAGTAACCCTTGAAGACAATACCACACCAGAGGTCACAATGGTAGGAGGCCAGTATTATCACAACAATGAGACACTACTATCTGCAGATATTAAAGAAAAAACCTTCCTAAACTCCGACATAGCCCACATCCCCCCTCAAGGATACACAGCCCGATATGAGCATAGCTACAAATCTATTCAATGGCTTGAATATCTAAGTCATAGTAACAAGACCTTCATACAACATGCCCGCAATATAGGGGAGCTGTCAGTAGGGTCTTACAGAGTAGATGGAGCAGACAGCAATGGTGTTCTCTACGAGTTTTACGGCTGCAGGTGGCACGGCTGCCCTACATGTTTCCCTGAGAGATCTATCAAAGACAGTTACACTAATCAGACAATGGAACAGATCTATCAGAAGACCGTACAGAGGGAGATCTTTCTCAAGACCACAACCTCAACAGTTATCACTATATGGGAATGTCAGTTTGACAAGCAGGTCAATGAAGATCAGGAGATGAAGAACTTTGTTTCGCTGATGGATATCCCCACAAGACTCCACATCAGAGACTCGTTCTTCGGAGGCAGGACATCGTCATTACGCCTTCACCACCAAGTGGTAGAGGGTGAAAAGATCCATTATTTTGACTATACAAGCCTCTACCCCTCGGTAAATAATACAATTCTCTACCTGTAGGCCACCCTCAGATATTAACCAAGGATTTCGACTACAGCATGAAGTCCTACTTTGGTATAGCCAAAATTAAAGTATTGCCCCCAAGAGGTCTCTATCACCCCGTTCTACCCTACAGATCAGGAGGCCGACTTAAATTCCCCTTATGCCGTACATGTGCAGATGAGCACAACCCACTACCATGTCAATGTTGTATTGAACAGAGAGCCATCATAGGTACCTATTGCACACCTGAAATCTTGAAGGCTATAGAGAAAGGTTACGCCATCCTCAAGATTTACGAAGTTTACCACTGGGAGGCCTCTTCAGACACTCTATTCCGAGGATATGTTGACACATTTCTCAGAATTAAACAGGAGGCATCAGGATACCCGGGGTGGGTCAAAACACTGGAAGATCGCGAGACCTACATCCAGAGTTATCTAGAGGCTGAAGGAATCAATTTAAGACCGGAAAACATCAGACCAAACACAGGCCTAAGAACAGTAGCCAAGCTAGCACTCAACAGCTTTTGGGGTAAGTTCGGAGAGAAACCGAACCGGGTCAAAACCCAGTACATCACAGACCCCTTCAAATTTAAACAACTAGCCAATGAGGCGTCGGTAGAGATCATGATGATCTACATGATCAGCGAGGACTGCCTACTGGTAGAAACCAAAAGTAGGGAAACATTTGAGCCTGACAACGTCAAGACAAACGACGTTGTAGCATCATTCACAACATGCTGGGCAAGGCTTAGACTCTACGGGCTCATCGACCAGTTAGGAAGGAGGGTTCTCTATATGGACACAGACTCTGTCATCTTCACATCCCTCGGAGATCAAGATATGCCGCCACTAGGAGACTTTCTTGGACAACTGACCGATGAGCTACCTGCAGATCTGTACATAACAGCATTCATTTCTTCCGGCCCTAAATCCTACAGCTACAGACTTAGCGACAACACAGAAATAGTTAAATTCAAAGGCATCATCATGAACCATCTCAATAGCCAGATTGTAACTTTTGAAAACATCCAACAAGTTGTAACCAGAGGGCTGGTCATCAGACTGCCTACATACAACATGTTTGTTAGAGATAAAGTACATGGACGAGTTTTTAACAAGGCATCTTATAAAACTGTAAAACTGGTTTATACCAAGAGGGTGTTACTAGATAGTTATGACACGTTACCATATGGTTATTAGTATATATAACATGTAAATGTACTAAAAGATGTGTATATATGTAAAGATTATAGTCATGAAATATGTACATATGTACAGCTGTTTATATATATATACTAAAATGCTCAAACTCATGAAATATGTACATACGCTTATATACTAAAATATGACAGAGTTATTTATATATATATATATATCTAGTAGGGAGAGGGGTGCCTGCAGACTGTTATGAAATATACACATATACTTATATACTAAAATGTGACAGGGTTATTTCTACATAGTAATGTATACTGATAAAATTTTGTGACATATGTACATGTATATATACTAAAACACTGCAGAGTTATTTCTACATAGTAGTGTATACTGTCAAATTTCAACCCTGAGTATAAATAAAGATGTCAAACAAATTCATGATCAGTTTGTCATGGAGACTCAATCAATACACAACGAGAACTGGCAAGTCTTGGGGGTTAAAATCCCCAAGAACGAGGTAGTATTTTTTAGCCAGATTATCATACTCTATGTAGTAATAATAGCATGTATTGTCAATCTATCAATCAGTCACCCCCTGAGCGAGCTTTGGGTAGGACTTCTAAGCAGTAGTATAGGATTTCTTCTCCCGAACCCTACTATAAAAGACAGAAGGGTATTACTCAATAATGGATAATTATTTAAAATCTATTTACTATGATGCTAGTAAACCAGGTAGTTACTCAGGGGTAATCAAGCTCTGGCAAAGTATAAAAGCCTCAGGCAACCCTCATAAGCTCAAGTTTAAGGAAGTAAACAAATGGCTATCAGAGCAGTACACCTATCTGGTACACAAGCAACCTACATTAAGATTTAAGAGAGAATCAATTATTGTAGGAGGAATGAATGAGATTATGGATACTGACTTAATGGATGTCCAGAAATTTAGTAAGCATAACAACAGAGTTAAATACCTGGCGGTATTCATTGACTTATTTTCAAGGTATCTAAGAATTGAGCCTATGAAAAGTAAAACAGGAGAAGAGATGGTTCATGTTATGAAAAAAATTTTCAAGGAGGGCCTCACAGTAAAAGAGTTAAGGAGCGATCAGGGTAAAGAATATACAGCTAAGCTTGTACAGAATTATCTGAAATCTAAAAAAATAAACCATGTACTAGCTTATAATGTTTACCATGCAAACTATGCTGAGAGGGTAATCAGGACCATCAAAAACCGAATATACAAACTCTTTACAAAACACCAAGATCATAGATATATCGATCACCTTCAAGAAATTGTCTCTAGTTATAATAATACCAAACACTCCTCTATAGGGATGACACCTAGTCAGGTTACAGAGGAGAATCAGCAAGAGCTTTATGAAAAGTTATATTTACCCATAGAGTTAAAAAGAGAAATAACACAGGTTACATATAAATTTAACATAGGGGATAAAGTAAGATTATCTTTAGCGAGGATAAAGTTCGAAAAGGGGTTTGACAGAAAATGGACAGAGGAAATTTTCATTATCGATAAAAGGATTGCGTCACACCCACCACGCTATGGCGTAATAGATTTAAACAAGGAGAAGGTCAATGGTAGCTTCTATGAGCAGGAGATGCAAAGAGCCCTAGTAACTGATAACGACCTATATAAGGTCGAGAAAGTTCTCAGACATCGCACTAGACAAGGAAAGAGAGAGGCGTTAGTTCGTTGGTTAGGCTACAGTAAGAAGTTTGATTCCTGGATTAAAGCTTCAGAAATTAGAAAATATGGATGACTTTTACATTATACTAAACAACAGTCATAGCTCAGAGCTTTTCGAAAACACACCTGTTAATTTCAAAGTCAGATTAAACAGGCCCTTAAGGTTAGGAAGCGGCTGGAAAGTTGCCCTCTGTCAACACAAGACTACAGTTCCACATCCTGTATACATATGCAGCAGCATTTGTAACTCTACAATTGTGGGACAAAATCAGTTAAATATACTGAGGTACATAGGTAATAAAGAAATGAACTATACACCCTACTATCTACCAATCACACAACACTTTATAGATACTATCCACATTTACATGTTAAATGTCTCTACTGAGCAAAAACTTTGGGCGGCCGAAGGGATGACGCACATCACCCTACACTTTGTATATAAGCCTTCGCAACATCCGGTGTAGTCATTTCTATCAAACACATCAGGATGGAAACATATTTCTCTACACAGCCTAGCAGACCTACACCCTTTGTAACCGACGGACTGAGACGATATTCAGGATCAGATAACCCTCAATACATTATAGAAAGCCCTAAAGTCCATAAAACCTTACCCAGGGTCAAGGTTGAACTGACATCAGATATCAAAAAAACTTTTGATCAGACCAAGGAGGAGCTGTCAACAGTTAAGCGTAAGAAGAAAGCTCAAACAAAGCCTCAGGCTAAGAGAAGAAAGACAAACTCGAATAAAGCTAAGGTCAAACCCCGAAAACCATCATACAGTAAAAAGAGATCAACCAGTCAACAACCTAAGAAAAAATAATGGATGTTAAAACAGCTAGCCTACCTCAGCTCGACCTTTTCTCACCACCGGCCCTTCAACAAAATGTCGATAGGCAATATTATATGGATTACAGACCAGTCAACCAACTGACAGACGAGGGGCCTATACTATTTGACATCAATGTGCAAAAGCATTTTCTGGACCTCTACAATAGCCAGCTATATGTAAAAATGAAAATTGTTAAACAAGACAATACGGGTATCGTGGTAAATAAGAAGGTAGTACCTGTAAACAACAGTTTACACTCACTATTTGAGAAAATCACAGTTTCACTGGAGGGGAAAGAAATTAGTTCATCTAATAACTACCCCTATAAAGCCATGTTCAGCACTTTATTGGCTTACGGTAAGGATGCTAAAAATTCTCAACTGAGAGCACAAGGCTATGTAAAGGATGATTCTGACCAGATTGACCTGATTGAGCTGAATAAGGGGGCACAGATAAAGAAGGATCTCTTTCAAAAATCCAATATTGTAGAATTTCAAGGACCTCTTTATGAGTATATTTTTATGCAAAAAAGGTATCTACTTAACAATACAAGATTAACTATAAAGCTAGACAGAACCTCTAATGAATTCGCACTCATTAACCATGAGCCTACAGGTTCATATAAAATTCATCTGGAAGAAGTAATGTTTAAAGCTCACATGATTCAGCTTGACCCCCGTACACAGTTTGCTATTGGAAAGTCATTAGAAACTAGACCGGCCCTCTACTGCTACACTCAAAGAGATATTAGGGTAGAAAATATAAACACAGGCTTTACTTCAGGAACCCTTGATAATCTTTTCCCCAATAGACTACCCTCTAGAATCCTTGTCACTTTAATACCTGCTAAGGCTTACAATGGAGATTTAAAACTCAATCCCTTCAATTTCAAACCGTATGATCTACAAAGAATATCCCTCTCAGTAAATAACGATACTATCAACACTTTTACACCTACTTTTGATCATGCACAAGGGAATGGAGTCTCTACCAGCTATCTCAGTCTCTATGAGACGCTTAGAGAGTTAGGAAACGATTTCGGTAATGATATTACATTGTATGACTTTGCCCACAGTTACTGTATGTATGCTTTTAATATAAAACCATCTTACGGGGCATCTTATGCACCTGACCATGGACATGTAAGGCTGTCCCTGAATTTCAAGAAAGCTCTGAAAGAACCCGTAGTATTAATGATTCATGCTGAAACACCAGCCATTATGGAGATAACCAACACCCGGAACGTCACAGTTAAATAGCTGATATCTAATTACTCCGAAATCATTCATCATGCAGAGGCCGGACACTGTAGATCAATCTTTTGTAATAGACAATAATACACCCGATTCTTGGAAGAATATGCCTGAAGACAAGGTTCTTACACTTTTAAACACGCCATGTAATATAATAATATCATCACCAAGTCAAGGAGGTAAATCGACATTTGTTTATCGCTTACTGAAACATGACATGTTTCGGGAAACACCTGAAAAAATTCTATACTGTTACAACAGCATATGGCAATCGATGTTTAGTACGCTAGAATCAGAAATGGACAATATAACATTTCACTATGGTATGCCAGGCAAAGATGACTTGGAAGCCTTTCAGACTATAAGCAAGGGGCACTCAGTCATTGTATTTGATGATCTAATGATTGATGCTATGAATACAGATGCGATTTTAAAACTATTCACGATAGGGACACATCATAATAACTGCTCAGTTATTCTACTGACCCATAATCTGTTTTTAAAGTCAAAACATTCAAGGACTTTAAACCTAAACACACACATGTTTGTCATAATGGCTAACAACAGAGACAAGAGTCAGATCACAACTCTAGGCCGACAACTAGGCTATCGGCAGATGCTTCAGGCTTACCTAACAGCTACCACTGAACCTTATTCATACATGGTTATCGACTTACACACTAAAACTGATAAGAATTTAAGATTAAGATCGGCCATTTTCCCCGATGAAGGCCCTACAGCCGTTTATAAGGTAGAGTAACACTGAAAAATACTCATTTACAACTATGGCAGCACTAAAAAAGAACATGGCATTTATCAGACTATTATCTATAGCCGAGAGTAAGCAGAAAGATGCCTTACTGAACACAATGAGTAAGAGCCAGCTAGAATTACTTAGGCAACTGTCAAGGAATATTATTGAAGGGGAATTAATTATCAGTAAACAACTCAATAAAGAACTAGGTAGATATAAAAACAAGCTCATTAAGCTGGCAGATAGCAAAGAGAAAGGTCGAAGATTACTCTGTCTAAAGCTCAAATCTGCCTGGCCTAGGATTATTAAGGCAGTTTTACCACAGCTTGAACTCTTGGAATAATGAAGTATTTTATAATACCTGAATCATCATATCACAGACTTAAGAATAAACCGAAAAAGGTTAGTCAACCTGAGCATA
Organism: Alitta virens; assembly: GCA_932294295.1. Classification (NCBI taxonomy): domain Eukaryota; kingdom Metazoa; phylum Annelida; class Polychaeta; order Phyllodocida; family Nereididae; genus Alitta; species Alitta virens. Next base: position 30,776,348 of record OW028585.1, on the reverse strand, counting down.
CTGAACAGGCTGAACAATCTGATGTTATATTCGAGCAACATAAGGAGCCTGACGATTCGTTCATCATTGATGCATTCCCAAAAACTTCAAAAGAAAGAGCCGAGAGGCTTATTACTTACATCAAAAGGCATGATCCTGAAATAACATGGTCGCAAAATGGACTAGTCACAATTGATGGTAAACAGCATGAGGGTTCAAACATTATAGATCTACTTAGAACAGCTATACATGGTACAATAAGAAAACCTGAGAGTTGGGAGGATTTCTTAGAAGCATTGAAGCGCATCAATACCCCATTGTCCCTCATGACTCTAACGCCGCCGGGGGTACCAATTAAACGACGCAGATGGTTAACGCATTAAGATATTCATAACTGGAAATAATTGAATATATCATAAAAATATAACACAGATGTTATGTAACATATCTATAAATATCTACACCCTAATGCTAGTTCAAAGAAAGTCATAAAATTATAACCGGTAGTTATGTAACATATCTATAAATATCTACCAATCAGCATTCTCTTTCACCTATCAAGTATGTATATAAGAGGGGTAGAGCCATATCTGGCTATACAGAACTGAGCATCATGGCTGCTACAACTACAACCCTCTTCAAACATAATTTCGGTAAGACCAGCCAAGTTTCTTTGACTGAGCACAAGGGGGAAAGAAGACTAAACCTCAGAGTATTGGATGGTACATTTCCTGCCCAAAAATATGTAGGTCTATCAGTTGGAGATGTCAGGAAGCTACTACAGCTAATGCCACAAATTTTACAGACCTTGGTAGCAGAGGAGGAGAGATTTTTTGACCTCTCCGAACACATAAGACTATCAGTTAGCAGAGGATGCATCGATATTCGTCTGAGATGGACACCCCCTCATCAAGAGGAAAAAGTTTTCACCAAGAGAGGTCTCTACATGAAACAGTACGAATTCTCGCAGCTTACGGAACTACTCAACGACTATGCCAATTTTTTCAATTAATGTATCAAGGGTCTAAAAATAAACATTTCAACTTGAAAAAACGTGCTTTTGTCATGTCTTAAAAACACCGGGGGACACATACTTTAATGTGTGTCTCGTTTATTCTAGAAAAACATAGTATACCATATTGAGCTAAAAAGGTCAGGACAAAATAAAGACATTTTAACATAGACGGTAACATAATAATAACAAAACACAACCGTCATATTCAAATTACCTCAAATGCACGGTGCCCGTCTCAGCCATAGATTGATGATTCTGAAGAAGCTGTAAAGATATTATAAAAACAGTCTTTTCCTACAGGTACATGTAGGATTGAAACATGATATAAAAGATGCCTACAGACCCATTTTAAGTTAACAAAGTAAACGGTTCACCAAAACTATATATAGACGAGAACCGCCCCAACCATTCAAGATACCTTGAAACTTGTGGACATCTTTTCATTATAACGAAGAAGTCGTAAACGTCGCCCCCCCCCCCCCCCCCACCTCCGCCTGATCTGCTCGCCGCCATGACACTCATCCGGAAGTGATAGGTGAAGCGTGCAAAAAAAAAGGTTTCGTAAAATAAAAAAACTTTTTCCAGCCACGCACGAACTTAAAATTTAGACTGTAATGATAGTAAGAATATATATAACCATCAGCACAAGTCTATTCTAAAATTATATGGTATAACTTAAGCAGAAATCTACAGTACGCCAGGAGATATATATATATATATGCAGTGGCCACCCCTAGCGGTAAAAGTTTTATTCTGAAATTCACGGAATTACCTTTTTGTATCAATGCTGACAAGCGAAATAGACTGAATAATCTCATCACAACCGATGTTCAGACAGATCAAATTTATCTACAACAAATAACTGTGCGCTAGAGTCAAAATTAGCTGTTAAATAGACCAGCCTTAAAACGAGATTATTACTTCAGCCTAGTTTATAATTAACGACCTTTTACTATTTATTGGTATATAGCAGACAGTCTTGGCGTCTGACCGGAGATAATTTGTGCCCCTGGTTAAAAATAAACATTAAAATAGGGTAGAACTTTAAACTACGAATATTGGGTTTGATCGATATATAGGTCTATATATATACAGAGATAGACACAGAAAAGTATAAGGCATGATAAGTCTTAGTTATCAACTGGATATATATAAAGAGAGACTAGACAGATGAACTTAACAGAATGAAGACAAACATAAGGCATCTTTTAGGTTAATTATTTATTTAGATCTAAATAGGTCTAATAATAAGTCAATATGTGTAGTCTTTTCCCATGATGAACCTACAAATAAAATAATAAATATATAAAGACGGAATACAGATATATATATATATATATATATTACATATAGATGCAAAAATACCAACCTATGCCAAGCCTCTCTGCTTTAGAATTTTTAACTTGTCTTTGCGAGGAATAACAGGATAGATGCTCCTGACAAATCGACCTTTGATGCAGATCCTGATGAACTCGGTCTCCTGCTGATAAGGCCCCCATCCAATAATACGCCCCAGACATAGAAAATAGCTTTTTATAGAGCCTCCATTGTGAAATGGGTCGAGATGATCCTCTGTGAGTTTTCTGCAATGTGATAAAAGCTGCTCTCTCGTAGGATTGATCATGAACTGTGATTTTACTAAAGCGTTTTCGCGGCCTAACATATGGTATTCCTCAATATGTTTAAAGACCCCATCAGTAATCTCCATGTTCGAACTTATCATGTTTTTTCAGAGCTACGTTTTAAATGCTGATTTTTATAGTGATTTGACAAGTTCAGTGATCAGAATGCATGTGGAGAACCTCTGAAGGAAACATCTTAAAATTTAAGGGAGATTTCCACACCCCCCAACTCACCCAACCCAACCAGTCACCATTTGATTGGATGTATAATAGGAGAAAGTGTGAAAATTAGCCTGAAGGGCTGCTGCAATATTCATTGTTCATCTTCCCAGGGTAACGGTTAGTTTTATTAAGCTACAGACGTGTACACATATACAGACTGAAAATGGCTACCACATTATTGAATATTGATGAGAATCCCTGCCAACTCTGCTGCGAACTACCATCTAGATACAGTTTCAAATGCTGCTTTAGAAATGAGGAGATGAAGCTATGTAGGGACTGTATCGAATCGCTAGCCATGCGTAAACTCATGCTGGAGGTTGTCGAAAGTCGACCCGTCAATCTGACTGAAAGTTATAAGTTACCATGTCCATTCTGTCGCCAGAACTACGACATGATTTATGATATAACTAGCTACGGCGAATACATGATTGAGGATTTCATCAATCTCACGCAGGCAGTCACACTTATCAGATTAACGAAAGATCATTTCATGGAGGAGATGGACGTCTTGAGAGAAAATTTAAGAGCACATCATAATGGACAACTGATTCTGCAGAGAAGGCGTTTGACTGAGGAGGTTCTCCTTCCTCTGACACGCCTACTGAACAATGAGCATAGACGTACTACAAGAGCTGTCACGCCAAGACGCTAAACATGAACTTTATTAACTGTAAAAAAAATTGAACCTCTTAGATGTAAATACTGTATTTATTTACCGCTTTTCGCATTACCAATATCCATGAATACAGTATATATTTTATTGCACACAGAACCTGTACTATATTTGCTATGTATTATTAAAGCTGTTATATTAAAAGAATATTCTCTGTATATTTTTTGACTAATTTAATTAAACGAAATATACCAGAAAATAAAGCAACAAGCTATTTTATTATGTATCATTAAAGCTGTAATATTAAAAGAATGTTCCCCTGTATACTTTTGCCTAATTTAATTAAACGAAATATAACAGAAAATAAAGCGGCAAGCGGTTATGACATATTAACTGCTAGATCTACGGTTAAAAGCTGCATGCTTTAATAGACAGAGCCCTATGACCTATTCATGAAAAAATGTACAACAATGTAATGAAACAGCTTTGTAGACGGTTAGGCCTGAAGCACTGAGTTACGGAGGGGGTTTAGTAGCGTTATGACACGCTTAACCCTGATGCGAGCAGCTGCGTTACGTAACCTGTCGCGATCAAAGTATTAAGGATTTTTAGGGTTAGCTACCATACACCTCGACACATTACGTAACCGATCGGATGCATTTCAATGGCCTGTTGCACCACCGAAGGGGTAATAGTTGGTACAGACACCAAACAAACATATATTTGTGGTAAGTAATACATTTTTATGACACTGATATAACAAATAGTATTTCTGTATAAATATGGAATTATCTGAGATACATCATATCATTATAGAAAGCGATAGGAATAATATCTACTATCACAGAAATCTAAAGCACTATCTAAGGAGTTACCATGATGATTACAATTGTGCTGAGGATGCTTATATTGTCATGTGTTCTTGCATGTCGGCAGGAAGCACCGGACATACTCATCTGTAGCGAGGACGATGTTGACGATGTCAGGTATCTGGATCTAGACACCATAACAGAGATTAGGTATGTTAACTCTCCTTATAACTTTTACGACGAACGTTTGATATATTAATCATCGTTTAAAATATTGTAAATGAGGTTTAAAGTCCGGTATTAATATGTAAAATTTTAATAAAAAGTATCAATCTCCTTACCAGTGTCTGAGACGTATGCTAGATGAAATGGCTATGTACTCGGGTCTTTAATAGATATATATATATATATATAGAAACAGACCCCCCCTATGCATCTTTTTGCTACAGCTTACAGAGATCTGACATTAATAAATATATGTTGTGACACATGACCCCTATGCATCCAGGTTATGACTTAATGCGAGATGTATCAAGCGAGACGTTATGTCATATTTATTAAGCAGGCCTTTTCACTAAGTAAGCATATACATTGATCCCTTATGATGATTTATTTCAGATTTTTTACACGTTATGAGGCGGAAGTGGTAGAACAGTTGTCAGGAAGGTCGACAGCTCTGAAGATAGTGTTCCAGTCAGGAAGGATTGTGAACTTCCCCTTGAACAAGGACACCCCACCTACTACAAAAACTGACGACAGCTCAACAACCACCAGCACGCCATCTATCACCAGCCCGTCAACAGAAGACCCCCACACCACCGACGCCTTCACCACCGACTCACCCACCGCCGCCCCATACACCGACCCATCCACCACCGGCCCACCCACCATCGAGACGTCCACAAATGATCCAGCCACAACAAATACCCCTAGGATGACAACTGTCAGAATGTCGAGAGGCAACTCAGCTCTGAAGTTGATCATACCTGTGTCAATAGGATCGACTGTGACTGTACTAGTCGCTGTTATCATCTGCATCAGAGGTAAGCCCCCAATATTTGTGTGTGGCAGTAATAAGCTAATTATGTCGAAATTTATGATAGGTGCTTTATACATATATTTTTATCCAGTGATAGTGAGGAGGGTGCGACGTATGGAACGTATAGAGATGGGTATCCGCCAAGGAGAGGCTCTTGAGCTGGAGAGACTGCAGCAGAGACTGGATTTTCTTAATGCGACAGCTGTCATACCCCATGAAGAGTCTGACGAAGAAGGTAAATAAACGTAAAACTATATATAAACACGTAATCATGTAAGCTGTTATATGTTTTATATATATATATATATATATATATATGTATTTTTGTTATAGTTGTGTTCAACCTTCGTAGGGAGAGCTGGGACACATCGAGTCAGGACAGTGAGAACAGCGGTATGTAAAAAGGTCTATTTATTGTAAATTTTGAAGGCGCTAATATATATATATAACTTGACACATAGAGATATCCATATATTATCTACATGATGGTCATTTTCAGAGCGTTCTATTCCAGAAGTTAGGCAGAGACGTCAAAGACGGCAGGCTTTCCTGAAGGCTAATGAAGACATGAAAAAATGCTATTAGGTAGTCAATAATTTTCTTTAAATATTAAGATTTTCAGCATAATATGTAAACTCTTTAAAGTTTTGAAATCTCTTAAAGCATGGATTCTTGTTTTTGCAGATAAAACGGGCGACGACGCGATGAATTTCAGACAAATATTTTGTAATTTTAAGATAAATAAATTTATGATAAACTTTTAAATATGACTTGTTATTGATTTATAGAAATTACAGCAATACGAATATATATCAGAGTTGAAATATTTATTTTCAAAGTCAACATTAAAAACAGTTACAACTATTTTCATTTTAAAAAACAGTGTCAGCTGTAGTATATATAACAGCCTGTAATGGTCTCAAGACTGTCCGAAAGAGTTCCTGAGTGCGGTTGAGTTGACGTACATTCATATTTTCTACAATGGTTTCATGGAATATACTCGCAATATGAGCTGACATGGTTATCTGCTCGACATGTATCATGGAGTCAATGTCCAGGTATTGACCTCGAGAGTTAACAATCCTTATATCCTTTGTTTTACATAAGAGGCAGGATACCTGCTTTTCAGGGTCATCCTTAAGACCGAGTACTGCTAGAGTGATATCATGGATTATGTTTTTTTGAAGACATCTGTGACAGGTCTTCATCCTTCTATTATTTTGTATGTAACAGCATGAATATGCAAATTTCGCGGTTAGATGCTTGCAGATTTGACATTTTCTCGAGGTCCTCATATATGTAACAGCTTGATCCAGTAGAAATAACAGGGAGAACATGACTGTGTAACTTGGAACGTATTGAGATACCTTACTTATATATGAACAGTTATGTAATGCTAGGTTATTTTTATCTATAAAGAATATATAGACCTATTATTTGACATAAGACGATCATAAAATTACAATTACAGCTACCGGGTGCTTTTAGTTTATGTTTATAACAATAGGTAAAAGTGTCTATGCTCTAGGGTAAAGGCAGGTGCATACATGTCTTGACAGGCTCTATACATTAATGGAGGGGGGGCTGATGAGATGAAACAAATATCTTCGGAAACTGGCTGTGCATTGAAGCGTATTAGTAGTCATTGTGAAATTATGATGACATACATGTCTTGACAGGTTCTCTGTGCACTGATATGGAAATCAATCTCTTGTGAAATTGACTATGTGTTGATATTATGATGAGTTATGAATGTGTACCGATTCATATCGATGATGAGCTATCTGTGCAATATGATTAAATCATTAATGAGTTGTGTAACAAGTTAATTTTGATACAAAAGAAAAAATATGTTGTGTCAAGGTTATGGATACATCAAAAAGAAAATAATTATAATCATTAATGTGTTTTAGATGATGAGTTAATCACTCTGAAGGATTATGTAACAATTTATGAATATCAGATTATGTAACAATTTAAGAATATCAAAAGAAAATAATTATGATCATTAATGAGTTTATGTAATGATCTAATTATCATTGAATGATTATGTAACAATTTAAGAATATCAAAAGAAAATAATTATAAAAAATAATCATTAATGAGTTTATGTAATGATCTAATTATCAATGAATGATTATGTAACAATTTATGAATATCAAAAGAAAATAATTATGATCATTAATGTGGTTATGTAATGATCTAATTATCACTGAATGATTATGTAACAATTTATGAATATCAAAAGAAAATAATCATAATCATTAATGAGGTTATGCAACCATGATCATTAATATGGTTACATAACAATTTAGCCACGCCCCTTTTTCACACCCCCCTCCTGTGACCAGTGGGGCGTGAAGCACCGGTTTTCATACCCCTACATATAGTAGTAAAGTCATTTTCCTTGCATATGGGAGATATACATTAATATTACAGCAAAGCCCCTACAGTGGGGATGTGTACAATAATACATATATTAAGACAATAAAATACATAAATAAATGGGAGATGTCTGATATCTCATAGATATCTCAAGTGTCATCTTCATCAAACTTCAAACATTAGGTATCATTACATATCTTATAATCCTCTTATTAATTATTACATAACAAATACATTCACATATATTACATACAAAAGGACAATGTACTACTGTCTTGGCATTAATGAACTTCAAAAAGAATCACTCAAACATTAAATAATTGGCATAATAGGGTCAATGGCAAGATGTCAAATAAATTCTAGATATTATTATGTGCTTGGTATGGAGTAGTTGACTAGTTGTGCATTGTGCATAGCCCTGTGTTACCATTGTCTTTAAAGGGTAACTACACTGGTTATGCTTAACAGTCCAATTAGAATGACCATTCTTTGGTGTTTTGTTGTTGGCTGCCCATTGGTGTGTCGTTTGACTTTTTCTGGAAAAAAATATACATATATATAATACAACAATGAAATTGATACATACATAATTCAACATGTATGGAACATATGAAAGGGAATTATGTATATGCATCACCTTTCGTATGGGTGAAAATCTTGGGGGGAATTGTGTATCTTATTTTTTTTAGATGTAAATTTTTACGATGGCTCTCTAAGGTGTTATTCCCCCCCCCTTAGAAAATCTTTGCCACTGACCTATAATAAATACAGTTTCGGTTTTGGCTTACAGATCTACAAAAAAGAAAGCACTAGAGAGTCACTCTACGAATATTTATAATTTAAATTTTGAATAGCATCCGGGAAACTCGTGACGCTGGTAAATCATTTCCAGCACATTCCCAAACTTGCTATCGATTTGTGATAGATTTATTCAGTCTTATTCAGTAACTTCCGTTAAATTATTTTTAGGTATTACTGCTTGAATTAATTGGAGAATAAAAAAAAGAGAAGAAAAAAGAAAAGAAGGGAAAACCACACTCATCACTGGTCTGTTTTGTTTCTACACCGACCAAACTTTTTAGACTGTGTGATACACGATGCTGTCAAAAATGGTATGTTGGAGGCCTGAAACCATAGTTTTTTTTAAGCAAATTGCCATGGATGTCAAAACCAAAACTACATACCACATATTTGTACATGCACTGGTTAGCGTGAAATACATGGTATGCAGGATTTTCGAGAAGTTTCTGGGAAAACACAATCACAAAAATACTTGTACATCCTAGTGTCGTTTTAGGGAAGAGTGGGGAACAATGAGAAACATTTTTACGTTTTCCAGTTTTGCATCATAACAATAATTCCAAAAACAGCACATGACTGACTTGATACCTAAGTATGTAAGGGGAAAGTAAAGAGAACTGGGAAATTGTTCACATTTTAATTTTTTGCTGATCCAAATAATGAACCAAAGGCATCTTTTTATTTTCTATATTATACTATAAGTATTCCCCTAATAATGTCAAGTGCCTTTTTGACAGAAACAGAGTTTTGATGTGAGATCTAGAACTTACAATAAAGCCAAAAGAAATATTTCTGAAAATTTGCCATCTAAAACTACATATATGGTGTGAATATTGCAATTATACAATGGTTACGTGTAAGAGTTGTATATAGCATTTTAGGGTGTATATATCTCATGTGTCACAATGTAATCATTTTGTAATTTTTTTGTATCACTGAGCCCCATCAGAAGTAAAAAATCTACTGTGCAGTTTTTCTATTTTTAAATTACTATTCATAGCAAAATAGCGCTCCGTCTATTATAAGTGATTGATGATCTGAGCTCTCAGGAAATGTTTGAATTTTAAAAATCGGATGAACATTGATGACGCAGCTTCAGGCCACACCCATTTTCTGGCTTCCTGCCAATCCCAGTGCAGCATGGCTGGCTAATTGTTGTACATGAGGATTTGTACAACGGCGTACATAATGCTAAATTCCACTGGTGATTGGTACACATCGTTTTGTTGTTAAATTTATTAATGTAACATTTGAACCTTTTCTTGTCACAATTCTGTATATCTCATTGAACCTCCATTGGCAAATTACAGCATTTGTAATATTTTTATGAAACAAAAAATAAATGCAGCATTTAATAGTAAACCACTTTATTACAGGCTTGACTAATAATTTAATGCCAGGAAAATATGCCCGCTTAATTTTCGCTTTAATAATTTATACTGAGAGTGTAAGAGTGGCCTAAACCTAGTATTGTAGATATCTAAGCCATTCTTAAATTGCAACTACGATGTGACATAGCTAAGAGTATGAGGTTCCTTTTCATTCGTAAATAAATTTACACTATGTATATAATTGTTCGTTGACAAAAATGTATAGAGGATAGCTTACAAATAAACATATTGTTATAATTAGCACATGATTCGGGTGCTATTGTGACTGACAAATTATTCATGCCATGCAGAAAAATATGGCCGACATTTCTAAACCTGTGAAATCTGAGGAAATACCGACTTTCATTAGGGCATGCTCATGTTGCAAATTCTGAGTGTTCCCTCCTGCTCTAATTTCCCCTAGTTCGGGACACGCTGTACAATGTTAAAATAGAAGTAGAATGAATGAAAATTTAAAAGCTAAAATAAGATATAAGGTAAAATTTAAATTGTCCGAATAAAAATGTCTTTAGTTTCTTTCTTAAAAGCATCAATTGTATGGCATCAATTGTATGGCACTGCTTGAGATCATTCAGGAGCTGGTTTCACCATTGCGGGGCTGGTGCTTCTGCAATTATCTTACACACCATTGTAAGGACTTTGTGTCGAACTTGTAAATGGATCGGCAACCAGTGCAATCTCTTCAAGGATTCAAAAGAACTTGCAGATGTTTTTAATACAAGAAGAGCAGCCATGTTCTAAACTCTTTGAAGTTTCTTAGGCACTCTGGGCCAGAACACTGCAGATGCGCTTAATACGTTGTAACTACCACATTGCTGTTTACATTTCGCTGATATATTTGTTCCTTGAGAGTGAGATTTTAGTCAAGCAATATCAAGAGTTATTTGACACAATGTCAATGCAATTTGTCTCATTGTTCCCACTGGGTACTGTGAGACAAGCTGAGGGGTAGATAACTGATTGCTATAATTACTGTACATACCATCCAGATCATTTGTTGATTTGTTTGTTCGTCGAACTTGCACTGTTTTGGTTGTTGTGAGGTTACCATTCGTGTTCCGGCAAGTGATGTTATACCTTCTGGATGTATGGAATATGGCTGACGTAGTGACCACAGCAGAAAACCGGGTGCCATTTTCAGTAGGTGTGTACTTCACATTCTGGGCACATAAATGGTAGCGATGATGGTGTTCAATATAAACCTGTAAAAAAAAGACAATTATATGTTCACCATGGAACAAAACTATGAGGCCTACTGAAGATAGTGAAGAAAAGGAATTACATATTTGTTGGTTTGCACACTCTTTGCTGGTATAACAATAAATCCTATGGCCTTACAACATAACCAAAGTGTTATGGCAAAAAATCAATTCAATCCCAAATTATGTTGAACTTTGATCTCCACAAAAGTAGTGATGTCATTATCAAGTAAGGTGCAAAGCAAGAGAATGGTTGTCTAGTCCCAAGGACTATACCATCTAATGGGTATAGCAGCTCTTGAAAATCAAATTGCGTTATACAACCATAAGAATACCAATAAAGACCTCTGCCAATAATCATGGAGCTTAACTACATGCACGAATGAATATATAAATCCAAGCTTTCTCTTACAAGGACACAATTAAAAGATCTGTTATTAAATACATGTTTCCTGGGGTCAAGGCTCCTGATATAAAATCCCACCAATTAATAAGGCATCCGCCTATGCAAGATGCTGAACATGTGAGGGTTTTAACATGCAGTGTCATTCACGTCGGTGTTAGGTATGGAATAGCTGGACAGACGTAATCAAAGAGTGCATCACACAGAGCCCTGTGTTGGCCACTGGGGTTAGAGTTCTTTAGCCATAGTGTTACCACCCTTAATTGCTACCAGGCACATACGTAATATATGGTATAGTACACATCTTCTTTTATAAAAAGATGAAAGGCAACAAAAAGTGGGAAACGAGAAAGTGGCCCAGAAATCAGAGATCCTGTGATCCAAATCTTCTTCACAAAATCCAGTTTAATTAGAACTCATGCTTTTTGCGGCTGGCCCAAGGCTATGGAATGAACTGCCCGGAGCCATAAGACTGCTCTTAGTCTAAAGGGGTGTTTACACTATCACTTATAAGAGCTACTTATGACCAAGAACGTCAAAATTTGGCTATATTTGTCACGTATAAATATTGTCAAGCATAGCGACTGGATTTTATGCTTTATACAATAGATCTGTTACTACTATTATTATTATAACTGAAAAAGAAACCTACATGTTCTGTGGAGCACAGGTCCTTTATGTTACAAGTCAAAGTAACTGGTTCATTTAGGGGAAGACTGTCAGGTTCCAAGACTTCTATTTTTGCTGATGCAACTGAAAAAAATTTTTTTTTTAAATATCTAACAATCTGTATAAAGTACTCTTCTTTAAATATTTTCCGATACTTGAAGTTCAAGTTAGATGAAAGAGTCATTGTCATTGACCACTGTGATTGGTCATTGTGTAAAACATTTGCTGTTACACTCTGACCATCTGTCATTGATAAATTGTTAGCCTGGTTAAATTCCTTTACACCTGGACAGAGATTGATGTTTTCTTGATATATTTTCTATTTTGCCCTAACTATACTAATAACACAAACATTTCCGTAGAAAGTATATACAGTAACTGTTGGTTTTTATGTTTTCTGTTCTTCCTCAAAACTCATATGTTCCTAGACAACCAGGGCCTAAAGCAAAAGCAATGTTGCCAGCATCATGCATTCAATGTTCATTTTGTCTTATTTAATTATTTAAATGTTTTCTGAAAGCTAAGATCATTCTCTGGCCATGAACATATTGATTTGTAATGGACATGTGGGAAACGGATTAAGAAATCTTGCTGGTAATTCAGTGCAGAAGGCTGAATACTCACCGAGGAGATGAGAATGACTGGATTGATTATGGTAATTGTAGTAATGCTGGAAGATTGTATGTACCACATACTGGCAGATTTAAACCCACAACATTTAGGTTTAACATCATCTAGGTACATTTTTTAGCCCAGAGGGTCAAACTTTGAAAGGAAAGGTAGTGTGTATGCAGTCATACCTGTTGACGATATATCAATGACTTTTTCTGCCTGAATTCCATTTAGGGCTTTGCACCTGACTACTGCTTTCTGTCCGCATCTAGGTGTTGTAATCCTGAACAAGGCTTGATTATCTTCCATCTTGTCTTCACAGAAGCAATCCCCATCTTTAAGATATGCACATGATCCATCAGCGACGTGAAGACAATTCTTGTCATTCAGAAAGACATCAAAATATACTCTTCCATCCTGAAAAATGAAATTAATCCCATGAGATAGACATCACAATTAATGCAGTAGAGTGTGCTACACTTAATATAGTGGTGCTCAAATGTTCATTCAGCAAAGAAGTTCTCTAAAATAATACTTATGGTATCAATTATCAAAATATGTTTTGCCTGATCTATTTACATATAGGGTTCATAGAAGTGTCCAACCCCATTCATTTTGCTTTTCAGACAATCTTTTTCTCAGGGGAAAAGCAGAAATCAATTGAATGACAAGATATCAAATATACATTAAAATGCACTAAAAATACTGCTGATAGGATGCACTTTGCTTCAGCCAATCAGAACCAAGGGCGGGAACATTTTCAGTCAATAGAATTACAGCATTCTGTCATAGCCACCTGGTGGAAATATCGTTAACCTTCCATGAAAATCCACTATTGCAACTAGACAAATTGGTTCCTAAAATAAGCCTTACTGTCACTGGCGGATCCTGCCCTGTCAAAAGCATGACTGAAAGAGGTTTCTGTCAGTCATTTCATAGAAAACGTATAGTAATTAAGGCTGCTACGGGGGAGGGGGGGGGGATAGGATCAATATGTTTAAATTCAAATATATTATATAACTTTCAGTGGTTAAAAACATTCCAAACTTAAATATTTAATGGAAACTTAGTGGCTGAAGTTACAATATATAGTGATTATCACCATCATCGTCAATTTTTGGGCAGTACGGACAGGATCACTCACACACCGATGATGTGACACTAATTAAATCGGACAGAATTGAGAAAAAAATCACGGGAATTTGGCTAAACATGTGAGGAAAAATACCTAAACGTTTTCATTGCAGTAAAACATTTTATTGGACAAACCATTAGCGATTGAGGTTTTTAGTGTATGTACTTTGAAGACCTGTTACATAATGCCTTGTGAAAGTGGTTATGCCTCAAATTTGCATTTTGTAAAGAATAGGGTGATGCAGATTGACTATTCATTTGTCTTTCCGGGTCTTGCAGGAGGTCATAGGACATCGTAGGATGCTTGTAGGATATCATAGATAGCATTACTATCACTTGCTAAGTGGCCTGACGAAATGCTACTACCAGCTACGATCTTGCTCCGACAACCTGCACTTGGGGTCATATGTTTACATACAGCTGAGTATTATATATACAACCATTTAGTCCATGGGCCAGAAATGGAAACCCTCCCCCCCCCTTGGGAATTTTGGAGACCTATATAGTATCAAAGGTGGATGTCTTAGGTATAAGAATCTGCCTGTTTGCATCTTAATAACCTCAACATTCATCAGTTAGGGACATATTAGTAACCGGAAGTCGGCGGAAAAATTATGAAAATTGCCGATGATATATTGCCAGAAAAATGCTTATATCTCCAAAAGTAATAAACATAGACTGACAGATTAAATGTTGTATGAAAGCTTATAAGATACCAAATCCATTACATATATGTTTTGAGCCTTATGTAACCCTAAAAGTTCCAGGTAGGCCTAAATGTCAAAATTTACTGAAAAAAAATTCAAATATTTGTATTTACGTTCAAATAAGTTTTATTATATAGAAGCCAAACAACGAAAATACCAGTAAACAAGCATATGGTTATAGCCCTTATTCTTAGCTTTCATAAGATGTATAACACATTGATATATCTAAAATATAAAGGTCTAAGACAAAGACATTTCCAATTGAGTTATCAAAGTAAATTTCTCACAATTTTGCAATATTTGAACAATAATTGGTAATCTACTCAGTATCTATTGTGAGACCAAATCTACTACACAAATGACATGAACATTGAAAAATATGCTAGATCTACAAATTGGGTCCACAGCTGTTAAATTGAAACAGGAATATCAGCAGCATCTAAATATCTAATCAATCTTAATTCTAACAAACTTCATTAGTGAAATCTGAACAAGATTTAATGCAACACAAGGGATTATCACAAGCATACATTTATTCAAATGTCTAATTATCTCATCTATTGTGAAAGCACTCCAATAACATTACTACCAGTGCTACATCCAATAATTACACTTGTATCGTATGCACAATTGGAGATAATCAAATAAGGAACAGTATGATAATCATCAACGACACTAAGAACAGTGAAGCACCAGTTAACAGAGTACCTATCACATGCCTGAAAACTCTTTCATTCATTCATTAACATCACTGAAAGACAAATCTGTAAATGCTTATTGCATAATTTCCAATATTGCAACCCACAAAAGTATAAAGTGCATATATTTGGATCAACATCAAAGTCTCCACTGGACAGCTTGCTTGAGGATTTGGGATGAAATTTTGCTTGAAAAGCTTAAATCTGACTTTGTTGATTTGTGAAGTGGTGTTTTTACCATACATGGCACACACAAATCTTTCAAGACTTGACATAAGTTGATCGCTGACTTCAGACTGATCTCCAAGTAACCCAAACATTTCCAGAGACTTTTCCAGCATTTTCAGTTTGAGTTTGCCCTGACGAATAAAGGCACTGGTAGAGTCGCTACCGGTAAAGGCATGATATCCCAAGAAAGGTGGTGTTTCTGTTTGTGAAAACAGTTTTGATATCAATCAGCCTTCTGTTGTTGCCATAACCAGTATCAAACAGGGGAACATTTTCAATCTTATCCACATAACGCCATACAAAAGGAGTACAAATACATACGTCAGTATCTGGCGATCGAACCGTTACTGTCCTGTCAGCAGATTCTGCGGATGCCTGAATTGCAGGCAGCACTATCTTATTGTCTGCCTCTACATAGTTAGAGCACAGATCATCCTGAAGAGATGTTATCACATCAACACCATCATGACTAGTAAGTTTGATGCACTTGTTCTTGCAAACAATGAAAACTCGATGTCCCTTCAGCATTGGAGCAAACTTCGGTTTTGTCCATTCGTCACAGATCAGTTTGATGAAGTTCTTCTTATTGTCATCATTGGCAAGAATTGGCACTCTTGTCTTTGGCCCTTTCAAGAGCAAAGGTGCTGATGAGCCTTTTCGTTGCCTTTCTATGGCTTTGATGGAGTCTGTGTGGTAACTGCCAGTAACAAAGTCCACTCTTTCAACCTTTGGAAGCAGGCTGAACACTTTCTCTGCAACTTGCTCGAAGAAATTGGGGAGAGCAGTCAGTGAGTGAAGAAGAGTCTAGAGTATGTATGACATCTCCTTCAGGTTGGTCTGTTGTTGTCATTCCTTTTTCGAGATGATGAAGGAGCTTTGCTTTTTCTGTTTTAGCTGTGGCACCATCAGCTGTTGCTAAGCTCCAGGACACTGGACCCAAGGGATAGGACAAGACTCTTTCAAGATCAATGTTGTTGCTCTCAGATAGTGACAGCAACTGTGCAAATATTTTTCGCTCAGCCGTCAGCTCAAAGACTTTCTTGGTGGAGGTGTTAACTTTTGTTCTTTTTCCCATGTTTGCAAATGTCTGCAATTTTGTCTTCTTGATGGGATCATGAAAGCTGTCATCTTTCTGAACAAACACCTTGTTGACATAGGCTGAGAATGAAGCTTCTCCAGCAGCATCAACCTTCAAAAGATCACTTTAAATTACTTTTGAAGCAGCTGTACCTGAGGACAAGCAATACAAAACCTCTTTGTTGTCAACCTGGAAGGGATCAGTGAAGTTGTTGAAGGCATCCACCACCTTTTTAACATCTTTTTCTGATGCAGCAATTCTTGCTTTCTGAGTGCTTTTGTGGCTGTCATTGTCAGATGTTGTCATTTCTGCCATCTCATGGGTTTCACTTACATAGCTTGCTCGTTCATGACGACTCAAACACCACCTGTGGTATGCAGCAACATTGCGACTCAATCCAATAATTCCACCATGTGATTTTGCACTCCTATTTATGGTCTGTTCTATTGTGAACTGCATTGCGTGAACCAGGAACATCCGATCTAGAAACGCTGAAGCCATTGTTTCTAAGAAGTTATAGTCCTGGGTGTGACTCATCCAACGTAGCCAATGACACAAGTTGCAGAGTAGCATACCTGGCATAGTTGTGATGATCAAAAGCAAAGTACAAGGGACACATTTGTCAGAGGCTTGCAATGTGTAGATCAAGATCATTTTCTTTTGTTGCTTGTAAGAAACAAAGGATCAGCCAGACTTTGTCAGTGTACCAAATCCAAAATTGTGCCATCTTCCCCAAATGTCCATCACGCACTTTCTCTTTGAACTTCTCATAGTCATCAAAGAGGGAGGTCAATGCTTCATCGCAAGTGATCTTCTCCATGCTCAAGGAATCAGGGCTCTCAGCAATCTGTTTCAAAGCATCTATGACATGAGACGGAACTGAGTTCTCTTCTTGTTGATATGCCAAAGAAGGCTCAAGAGCTTCTAACATAAGTTTGTGGACCCTCATGGCTCTGTTGTAGTGGTGCCCTGTCATCACTTTCTCAATTGACCCACTAGCGCAAACACCTGCCTCAATAACTATCTTGGAAAAGCCACTGCCTTTCAGGCTTTTCCCAACAGCGCCAAGGTAAGATGCTAATGTGTGGAAGGCACCAAGTTGGATGAAGACATTCTTGCATCTTTGTGGACTCTGCCATATGATGGCAAAAGCTTTCTTTGCAGCAGCAAGGTCATAGGTGACAACAATTTGCTGCTTTACATAACTCCTGAGAAGTGGTAAGGGTCCTCTGTACAGTAGCATTGTCTGTAATTGGGAAGTTTATGGGAGGTAGGAACTCCACTGTTGATTGCTGGGTACTTGTTTTTGTTGTTGTCAATGACAGCCAGCCATTCCATTCAGGTACTGTGTGTCCATTTTGAGACATTGCTTCCCTACACAAAACCCATGCGTTGTTTGATAAAGTCACACTGGTGGGTATGGCTACATCCAAAACTTTCAAATATTGTATGTGCAGCTTTGGTTCAGACCTTTGTTTCACAAAGCAGGGTTCCAGTTCCTCTGGTTGATACCTTATGGATCTTGCCTTTGTTTTGGGGATTACAGGACCAGTGTTTTCAACAGAATCTGCACTACTATCATTGCTCTCTTGAATAATGATACCATGTGTAGAATGTGTAGTGTCGCTGCCTGAGGGCGTTTCCTCATTGAGAACAAAGTTATCCCAGCACACTTGTTTGATAGTTGGTGGAAGAGGAGAGGCGCGTCAAGTAATACTGTCACATATGGCAGTTTCTAGCCCAAGTGTACGCGAGTATGACTGGCAATGGCCAAATCTATTGAAAAATGTCAGCACTGTGCACTTACAGTTAGGTGCCATAGTGTGAGGGCTAATAGCATGTGTTTGGGTATAAGCCACCATCCATTGGTGGCAGAGTAGCAGATGTCTTGTGCATATGAGTGTGCAAGTCTAGATTTTTTTCTGATACTTTATCAATGGATTTTCCTGCAATAGTGAATGACAGCAGCCTTAGCAAAAGTGAAGGAACATCAGCTGATTTGGATAGCAAGTAACTGGCTTTTGGAGAAAAATCCTATGTTAAAGCCACCGCCACCAGATTTTGGACCATTACAACTACAGCTTGTTAGCACCTGAAAGAAAAATCTTATGTTAACGCCACCACCACCTGATTTGAGATCATTACAACTACAGCTTGTTAGCAGCTGAAAGAAAAATCCTATGTTAACGCCACCACCACCAGATTTGAGATCATTACAACTACAGCTTGTTAGCAGCTGAAACAAAAAGCCTTTGTCAGCACCACAACCATCACCAGATAAGATTTTTGATAACACTTTTTAAAGCATTTTTTGTCAATCCATAGCATCAGTACCGCATAATTGTGCCATCTACGATACTTCTTTGCTGAAAGTGGTTTGAGCATTACTGAAGTATCCCTATACTTATGAGCTAAACCAATACAAAAAAATCAACATGTGCAGAGAGCATGTGAGGATTATGTTGAATAGAAGCTAAAAAAGTAACAGCATTTTGTGAAAATTTGGGAAAATTCCTCTGACCGCACAAGTCAAATGAAATTTCTCTTTCTTTGTTCACGTCCTCTTCTCAATTAATATGTGGGTAATAATACAATGTTATACATCATTTTAATGACAATTTTGTGTAGTTATACTTAGTAGGCAGTATATACTTGTCAGTCACATATGGAAATGGCCATAAAGCAATACGATAACCAATATGACTTTTTTCAAGTGCGCGCTGATGAAATTTATGTCTCGAGAAGTAGTGTACCCCTCCTGCCTCATTGTTAAGGTTATATGATGACAAACAAGCAAAAATGTATTCCTCAGACTCTTAGCTTTAAAATGGTATATGTCTTGAAAATTCCCAAGAGGGGGAGAGGGGGGGTTACGGTGGGCCTAAAGACTAATTGTATTGTGACAACAATCTGTGGTAAATTTCCAATCAACAATGGTTTTAATACGAAGGACATCATGTAAATTATCCATATTCAAGGGCACTATTGATTTAAGAGTCACTTGCAATATGATCGGAAACTGCTAGAAAGTTGTCTGAATCATTTACAGCCCCCAGCAGCAGGTGAGTAGTCAGAATATGACCTAAATTTATATTCATGGGTTCAGGGTACCCACAGAAATCATGAAATTAAATTCCATGACTTTTCCATGACCTTTTAGAATTTCTATAAATCCATGACTTTTCCATGCCTTCCAATGACAACCAATTTTTCCAAGATCTTCCAGGATTTTCCATGACCATGGGAACCCTGTGGCTTTTCTTCAAAAATCCAAGACTCGCCACATCATATGGCCACAATTAGATCACACTCAGAGCAGTTTGTCTGATGCAATAATTGTATCAGAAACTGTTCTTCAGCACACCGTGGATGTAATGTAAGTACATGTATATAAAGTTTTTAATAAGTTTAAAGGTGCCCTCCAGTGACCTTTGTTTAGTAGTCATTTTGAAAAAAAGTCAGTTTCCAGATTCCAGTTCCCAGTCAGCTACCAGTCAGTTCCCAAAAAAGTGAAGTCAGCCCAGTTCTAGTTCCCAGTCAGTTCCCAGAAAAATATCTGGGGAAATGTTTGGTTTTTTGAAACTTAGCTATAAAGTAAGTATGCGCCATTGTTTTTAGCAATGAATAGCTGATGGAATAGTAGGCACCAATATTTTGTACCATTAAATAGCCGAGGCATTAGGCTATCTCATAAATAGAGTGCCACCTTTGTACTATACAATGTACCCAACTCCTAGATTTTTATGTGAAAAGTTTTCTCAAAATATTTTAATTTGCTCAACATATATTTTTTAACTGTATAGTTAGCTATCCAGTAAGCACCAATATTTGGTACCATTAAATAACCAATGGTTTAGGCTATCTAGTAAATACTTTACCAAATTTCACCTACCATTCTATATAGCCAGCTCCCAGATTTGTATGTGTCGTTTTCTGCAAAAGATTTTACTTTGGTCAACAAATTTCTGGTAGTTGGATGATTAGCTATCCAGTAATCACCAATATTTGGTACCATTAAATAGCCAATAGATTAGGCTATTTAGTCAATACACTACCAAATTTCTGCTACCATTCTAAATACCCAGCTCCCAGATTTTTATGTGTGATTTTCTGTAAATAATTTAACTTTGCAACAAATTTCTGGTGGCTGGATAGTTAGCTATCCAGTAAGCGACAATATTTGGTACCATTTAATAGCCAATATATTCGCCTATCTATTAAATATACTGCCATATTTTTAATTTCTAGTTAGTATTTGTGCCTACTATTCCATCAGCTATTCATTATTACAAACAATGGTGCTTACTTTTATCTAACTTTCCAATAACCAAATATTTGCCCAGATATTTTTTCTAGGAACTTTTAATGACAAATTAACTAGGAACTAGAACTGGGAGCTGACTTCACTTTTCTGGGAACTGACTGGTAGCGGACTGGGAACAAAAACTGGGCACTCACTTTACGTGGAATATTGGGAATTTTTCAAAATGAAATAATTGTAGCAACTAACATTTAACATACCAGCAATATGCAGTTCCGAAGCACACTTTATTTCTATATTTAGAAAACATGCTATGTGAGTGTTTCCTAGGTTTTAGGTGACCCCTGTGACTTCAGGGGTAATAATATGCTATGGCGGTTGGCTCAGGAATTTCCCCAGCACCCTTCAACTTCACACTCAACTTAATTACACTTTAATAAAAGTGAGATTAGTCTAGAAATTTATTTTAAAACACATGAAGCCTGACTCTAAGCATTAAGTCTTGTATAAATCTAGAGTATAAAATAATCTTTTAACATACCAAACTACCGTTATAGGCACACTCGAAGTGGACAGCGGTGGAAGTTTTTTTTTGAATGTGGATGTAATGTTCAGCATTTCCAAGGGTTAGTGAAGTGAATAGCAAAATGATGACTTGTATTCCTGGAGAAAAAAAAAACAAAAAAAGAATGTAAGATATTTTACCACATCCACTGGAGGCTACACCAGTTCACTAGCATGACATGATGACAAATCAGGGTGTCTCCTGTTATTGAGAGAGAAAGAGAGAGACAGACCGCGAGAGAGAGACGGACAGACAGAGAGAGACAGACAGACAGAGAGAGAGATACATTTGTCATTGCACAATAATTAACTAATTTATCTACAGCGAGGCACGATAAACAACAGTTATAGTAAGGAGAGTAAATAGCATGAAACATAAAGCCCAGAGGCCACAGGCCCTATGGTCAAGCTTGCAGGAGGTCACGTGACCCACGATTATTGAAGATTTGAGCAAAATGCTAATCTCGTGCATGTGCAGGCAAACGTCATTAATAGGCGTCATCAATTCACAAATTTGAAGTGATCTGATGAAACAGAAAGGCTGCTCATATAATCTTGTCATGTAGTACAGCTCTTAATCTCTCATTCAGTGTATTCAGATTGAAAATAAACCATATTAAGAGATACAAATAGGAGAAGGCCGAGAAACAGGTTCTCCAACGTCATGGCAAACGTCATGAAGAGAGTTGCCCAAATCAAAACTTTTAAAAGCAATCGTATATAACAGAGCAGTAGTCCATCGTTTAGTACAGCTCAAGCTGATCCCGTATGTGTTTTGGGATTGGAAATAGACCAAATATTAAGATGTCTGAACTCAGTTCCTAGGTTTCAGTTCATAGATAGTTCCTAGATAGTTCCTAGATAGTTCCTACATGTTTTGAACCTAGTTCCTAGATGGTTCCTAGATAGCTCCTATATAGTTCCTAGATAGTTCCTACATGTTTTGAACCTAGTTCCTAGATGGTTCCTAGATAGCTCCTAAATAGTTTCTAGATAGTTCCTACATGTTTTAAACCTAGTTCTTCCTAGACACTTCCTTAATTCATAATTAGTCCCCTTGATACAACATAAAGGTTACAGACATGGACTAGCCATTGAATTAATGGTCATTATTGGCTACTGTCATCTATACACCCAGTTCCCTAGAGGTTTATGTCATTTTCCCATCATACAAGAACATTCTCTGACATATACAACGTAGATATTCTAGGAACTAGATAGTTATCTATGCAGTAACAACCAATGTTTGGTAAAAATCAATAGCTAAGACAATAGACTATCCAATGAATAGACCATCATCTATATGCTACTATTCTATATGCCCAGTTCCTAGACATTTATGTCATATTTTACATCGAAAAAGAACAATCTCTGTCATAGAAATGTCTAGGAACTGGATAGTTATCTATTCACAAAGCACAAATGTTTGGTAGGAATCAGTAGATATATATGGGAATAGGCTATCACACGAATAGAGTATCATTTATGTGCTACTATTCTATATACCAAGTTCCTAGACATTTGTACTCCAGAGAATATTTTTCTATTAGGGATATTAATACATACACAAGTTTACGGGTCTTATGTTAATTTAAAACAATTTTTGTAGCTTTCCTATCTTTAATGTCGATATTTGCGATAGTATGTAGTTAATTTGATTATTGAGATCAAAAGGCCATATGGGGTAAAATACCAGATCATATATCAATGTACATGCAATAGTTATGTTCCGGAACCGAAAGTAATCTAATTTCCCAAACATTAATTGAGGAAGTATGATAGCATTTCCGAGAACTGTGCAATTGACCCAGTTATTACCGGAATGTAGATAAGTAAATAGAAACTATAATTAAAACTAGGTTTATATTGTTTTTCCATGCACTATTTTCAATAGCTGTCAATGAAGATGCGGTTAAGAAAATTGTTTTTTGTATTAATTTAGGCCTTTATCTAAAATAATCGCGGGATTCTATATAAATGATGAAAATGTAATTGTTGTTGCACACATTGGTGCATATTTCAATAATTCTTTCAAAAAATGTAAAATACAAATTTTATTAATTAATCATTGTGATCTAAATATGTGTGATTATACATATATGACTGTTTAGCAATTTTCCTTGTCAAACAACAAAAACAACAACAAAGTTACCGAGTGAGAGAGTCGTTAAAATTCAAAAGGTTTTGAAAACATGCATGCAGCGGGTGTTCCAAAGAAAGAAAAAAACCCCAACCGTTGCTCCAAATCGCAATCAGGCGTAACGGATTTTGTATTATTTTAAATTCAAATGTTTGAAATCTTATCTCGTTGTTTTTTGTCTTTCACATATGTATGGCATTATATCTGTGCCAAAATTATTGGCTGTTGCTGAAAATTTTAATTAAAAACCTGGGTGTCTGAATATAATGACAGGCGTCTAGGATAAAAAAAAAATGAGCGTAGTCGGGCGTTAGGAATAAAAGACGGGCGTAATCGGGTGTCAGAAAAAAATATATATTCAAACTGATCATCATGTATAATTAAGAGTATTTAGAATGCTAATATTCTGTATAATTAGTATACCCCTGACAATTAGTCTTATAAGGTCACATACCTATATCTATCTAAAATCACAATATGATTCTTCCAAACCAGATGACAGCACCGTGCATATATATTACTTGGGATTTATATGGGAGAATAGGACCCACTGGCCTAAAACTGACATGGTCTTAATACTTAATGGTCATATAGTAAAGTGGTCTTGAGGGGGTCAAATAAGCATGAATCAAGTATATTTATAGATATATATATAGATAGATAGATAGTAAGATAGATAGATACTATTTTTTTTTATCTCAATAAAATAATTGGTTTCACTAGTTGTCAGAGTTGACCTATAATATACCTATACAGACCACATCACCATTAAGACCACATACAGACATACAGGAAAACCTTACCTTAAGACCACTTCAGTATTAAGACCACCTCACCATAAAAACATTAGTATAGAAAGACAGGGGAACCTCACTTTAAGACAACCTCAGTCTTAAGACCACCTCACCATTAAGACAGGGAAACCATACCTTAAGACCACCTTAGTATTAAGACCACCTCACCATTAAGACCTTAGAATAGACAGACAGGGAAACCTCACTTTAAGACAACCTCAGTCTTAAGACCACCTCACCATTAAGACAGACAGGGAAACCATACCTTAAGACCACCTCAGTATTAAGACCACCTCACCATTAAGACCTTAGAATAGACAGACAGGAAAACCTCACTTTAAGACAGCCTCAGTATTAAGACCACCTCACCATTAAGACAGACAGGGAAACCATACCTTAAGACCACCTCAGTATTAAGACCACCTCACCATTAAGACCTTAGAATAGACAGACAGGGAAACCTCACTTTAAGACAGCCTCAGTCTTAAGACCACCTCACCATTAACACCTTAGAATAGACAGACAGGGAAACCTCACTTTAAGACAACCTCAGTCTTAAGACCACTTCACACATAAGACCTTAGAATAGACAGACAGGGAAACGTCAATTTAAGACCACCTCACAATTAAGGCCACTTCAGTATTAAGACCACCTCAGTAATAAGACCACCTCACCATTAAGACCTTAGAATAGACAGACAGGGAAACCTCACTTTAAGGACACTTCAGTATTAAGACCACCTCACCATTAAGACCTTAGAATAGCCAGACAGGGAAACCTCACTTTATGACAGCCTCAGTATTAAGACCACCTCACCATTAAGACCTTAGAATAGACAGACAGGGAAACCTCACTTTAAGGCCACTTCAGTAATAAGACCACCTCACCAGTAAGACCTTATAATAGACAGACAGGGAAACCTCACTTTAAGGCCACTTCTATTAAGACCACCTCACCATTAAGACCTTAGAATACACAGACAGGGAAACCTCACTTTAAGGCAACTTCAGTATTAAGACCACCTCACCATTAAGACCTTAGAATAGACAGACAGGGAAACCTCAATTTAAGAGCACCTCAGTATTAAGACCACCTCACCATTAAGACCTTAGAAAGACAGGGAAACCTCACTTTGAGGCCACTTCAGTAATAAGACCACCTCACCATTAAGACCTTAGAATAGCCAGACAGGGAAACCTCACTTTAAGACAGCCTCAGTAATAAGACCACCTCACCATTAAGACCTTAGAATAGACAGACAGGGAAACCTCACTTTAAGGCCACTCCAGTAATAAGACCACCTCACCATTAAGACCTTAGAATAGACAGACAGGGAAACCTCACTTTAAGGCCACTTCAGTATTAAGACCACCTCACCATTAAGACCTTAGAATAGTTAGACAAGGAAACCATACCTTAAGACAGCCTCAGTATTAAGACCACCTCACCATTAAGACCTTAGAATAGACAGACAGGGAAACCTCACTTTAAGGCCACTTCAGTATTAAGACTACCACACCATTAAGACCTTAGAATAGACAGACAGGGAAACCTCACTTTAAGACAGACTCAGTATTAAGACCACCTCACCATTAAGACCTTAGAATAGACAGACAGGGAAACCTCACTTTAAGGCCACTTCAGTATTAAGACCACCTCACCATTAAGACCTTAGAATAGACAGACAGGGAAACCTCACTTTAAGACAGCCTCAGTAATAAGACCACCTCACCATTAAGACCTTAGAATAGACAGACAGGGAAACCTCACTTTAAGGCCACTTCAGTATTAAGACCACCTCAGTAATAAGACCACCTCACGATCAAGACCTAAGAATAGACAGACAGGGAAACCTCACTTTAAGGCCACTTCAGTATTAAGACCACCTCAGTAATAAGACCACCTCACCATTAAGAACTTAGAATAGACAGACAGGCAAACCTCACTTTAAGGCCACTTCAGTATTAAGACCACCTCACCATTAAGACCTTAGAATAGACAGACAGGGAAACCTCACTTTAAGACAACCTCAGTCTTAAGACCACTTCACAATTAAGAACTTAGAATAGACAGACAGGGAAACCTCAATTTAAGACCACCTCACAATTAAGGCCACTTCAGTATTAAGACCACCTCAGTATTAAGACCACCTCACCATTAAGACCTTAGAATAGACAGACAGGGAAACCTCAATTTAAGAGCACCTCAGTATTAAGACCCCCTCACCATTAAGACCTTAGAATAGACAGACAGGGAAACCTCACTTTAAGGCCACTTCAGTATTAAGACCACCTCACCATTAAGACCTTAGAATAGACAGACCGGGAAACCTCAATTTAAGAGCACCTCAGTATTAAGACCACCTCACCATTAAGACCTTAGAATAGACAGACAGGGAAACCTCACTTTAAGGCCACTTCAGTATTAAGACCACCTCACCATTAAGACCTTAGAATAGATAGACAGGGAAACCTCACTTTAAGACAACCTCAGTCTTAAGACCACTTCACAATTAAGACCTTAGAATAGACAGACAAGGAAACCTCAATTTAAGACCACCTCACAATTAAGGCCACTTCAGTATTAAGACCACCTCAGTAATAAGACCACCTCACCATTAAGACCTTAGAATAGACAGACAGGGAAACCTCAATTTAAGAGCACCTCAGTATTAAGACCACCTCACCATTAAGACCTTAGAATAGACAGACAGGGAAACCTCACTTTAAGGCCACTTCAGTATTAAGACTACCACACCATTAAGACCTTAGAATAGACAGACAGGGAAACCTCACTTTAAGACAGCCTCAGTAGTAAGACCACCTCACCATTAAGACCTTAGAATAGACAGACAGGGAAACCTCACTTTAAGGCCACTTCAGTATTAAGACCACCTCACCATTAAGACCTTAGAATAGACAGACAGGGAAACCTCACTTTAAGACAGCCTCAGTAATAAGACCACCTCACCATTAAGACCTTAGAATAGACAGACAGGGAAACCTCACTTTAAGGCCACTTCAGTATTAAGACCACCTCAGTAATAAGACCACCTCACCATTAAGACCTAAGAATAGACAGACAGGGAAACCTCACTTTAAGGCCACTTCAGTATTAAGACCACCTCACCATTAAGACCTTAGAATAGACAGACCGGGAAACCTCAATTTAAGAGCACCTCAGTATTAAGACCACCTCACCATTAAGACCTAAGAATAGACAGACAGGGAAACCTCACTTTAAGGCCACTTCAGTATTAAGACCACCTCACCATTAAGACCTTAGAATAGACAGACAGGGAAACCTCACTTTAAGACAACCTCAGTCTTAAGACCACTTCACAATTAAGACCTTAGAATTGACAGACAGGGAAACCTCAATTTAAGACCACCTCACAATTAAGGCCACTTCAGTATTAAGACCACCTCAGTATTAAGACCACCTCACCATTAAGACCTTAGAATAGACAGACCGGGAAACCTCAATTTAAGAGCACCTCAGTATTAAGACCACCTCACCATTAAGACCTTAGAATAGACAGACAGGGAAACCTCACTTTAAGGCCACTTCAGTATTAAGACCACCTCACCATTAAGACCTTAGAATAGATAGACAGGGAAACCTCACTTTAAGACAACCTCAGTCTTAAGACCACTTCACAATTAAGACCTTAGAATAGACAGACAAGGAAACCTCAATTTAAGACCACCTCACAATTAAGGCCACTTCAGTATTAAGACCACCTCAGTAATAAGACCACCTCACCATTAAGACCTTAGAATAGACAGACAGGGAAACCTCAATTTAAGAGCACCTCAGTATTAAGACCCCCTCACCATTAAGACCTTAGAATAGACAGACAGGGAAACCTCACTTTAAGGCCACTTCAGTATTAAGACCACCTCACCATTAAGACCTTAGAATAGACAGACAGGGAAACCTCACTTTAAGACCACCTCAGTAATAAGACCACTTTCACCAGTAAGACCTTATAATAGACAGACAGGGAAACCTCACTTTAAGGCCACTTCTATTAAGACCACCTCACCATTAAGACCTTAGAATACACAGACAGGGAAACCTCACTTTAAGGCAACTTCAGTATTAAGACCACCTCACCATTAAGACCTTAGAATAGACAGACAGGGAAACCTCACTTTAAGGCCACTTCAGTAATAAGACCACCTCACCATTAAGACCTTAGAATAGACACACAGGGAAACCTCACTTTAAGGCCACTTCAGTATTAAGACCACCTCACCATTAAGACCTTAGAATAGGCAGACAGGGAAACCTCACTTTAAGACAGCCTCAGTATTAAGACCACCTCACCATTAAGACCTTAGAAAGACAGGGAAACCTCACTTTAAGGCCACTTCAGTAATAAGACCACCTCACCATTAAGACCTTAGAATAGACAGACAGGGAAACCTCACTTTAAGGCCACTTCAGTATTAAGACCACCTCACCATTAAGACCTTAGAATAGACAGACAGGGAAACCTCACTTTAAGGCCACTTCAGTATTAAGACCACCTCACCATTAAGACCTTAGAATAGACAGACAGGGAAACCTCACTTTGAGGACCTTAGAATAGACAGACAGGGAAACTTCACTTTAAGGCCACTTCAGTATAAAGACCACCTCACCATTAAGACCTTAGAATAGACAGACAGGGAAACCTCACTTTAAGGCCACTTCAGTATTAAGACCACCTCACCATTAAGATCTTAGAATAGACAGACAGGGAAACCTCACTTTAAGGCCACTTCAGTATTAAGACCACCTCACCATTAAGACCTTAGAATAGTTAGACAAGGAAACCATACCTTAAGACAGCCTCAGTATTAAGACCACCTCACCATTAAGACCTTAGAATAGCCAGACAGGGAAACCTCACTTTAAGACAGCCTCAGTATTAAGACCACCTCACAAATAAGACCTTGGAATAGACAGACAGGGAAACCTCACTTTAAGGCCACTTCAGTAATAAGACCACCTCACCATTAAGACCTTAGAATAGACAGACAGGGAAACCTCACTTTAAGGCCACTTCAGTATTAAGACTACCTCACCATTAAGACCTTAGAATAGACAGACAGGGAAACCTCACTTTAAGACAGCCTCAGTATTAAGACCACCTCACCATTAAGACCTTAGAATAGACAGACAGGGAAACCTCACTTTAAGGCCACTTCAGTATTAAGACCACCTCACCATTAAGACCTTAGAATAGACAGACAGGGAAACCTCACTTTAAGACAGCCTCAATAATAAGACCACCTCTCCATTAAGACCTTAGAATAGACAGACAGGGAAACCTCACTTTAAGGCCACTTCAGTATTAAGACCACCTCACCATTAAGACCTTAGAATAGACAGACAGGGAAACCTCACTTTAAGACAACCTCAGTCTTAAGACCACTTCACAATTAAGACCTTAGAATAGACAGACAGGGAAACCTCAATTTAAGACCACCTCACAATTAAGGCCACTTCAGTATTAAGACCACCTCAGTATTAAGACCACCTCACCATTAAGACCTTAGAATAGACAGACAGGGAAACCTCACTTTAAGGCCACTTCAGTATTAAGACCACCTCACCATTAAGACCTTAGAATAGACAGACAGGGAAACCTCAATTTAAGACCACCTCACAATTAAGGCCACTTCAGTATTAAGACCACCTCACCATTAAGACCTTAGAATAGACAGACAGGGAAACCTCAATTTAAGAGCACCTCAGTATTAAGACCCCCTCACCATTAAGACCTTAGAATAGACAGACAGGGAAACCTCACTTTAAGGCCACTTCAGTATTAAGACCACCTCAGTAATAAGACCACCTCACCATTAAGACCTAAGAATAGACAGACAGGGAAACCTCACTTTAAGGCCACTTCAGTATTAAGACCACCTCACCATTAAGACCTTAGAATAGACAGACAGGGAAACCTCACTTTAAGACAACCTCAGTCTTAAGACCACTTCACAATTAAGACCTTAGAATAGACAGACAGGGAAACCTCAATTTAAGACCACCTCACAATTAAGGCCACTTCAGTATTAAGACCACCTCAGTATTAAGACCACCTCACCATTAAGACCTTAGAATAGACAGACCGGGAAACCTCAATTTAAGAGCACCTCAGTATTAAGACCACCTCACCATTAAGACCTTAGAATAGACAGACAGGGAAACCTCACTTTAAGGCCACTTCAGTATTAAGACCACCTCACCATTAAGACCTTAGAATAGATAGACAGGGAAACCTCACTTTAAGACAACCTCAGTCTTAAGACCACTTCACAATTAAGACCTTAGAATAGACAGACAAGGAAACCTCAATTTAAGACCACCTCACAATTAAGGCCACTTCAGTATTAAGACCACCTCAGTAATAAGACCACCTCACCATTAAGACCTTAGAATAGACAGACAGGGAAACCTCAATTTAAGAGCACCTCAGTATTAAGACCCCCTCACCATTAAGACCTTAGAATAGACAGACAGGGAAACCTCACTTTAAGGCCACTTCAGTATTAAGACCACCTCACCATTAAGACCTTAGAATACACAGACAGGGAAACCTCACTTTAAGGCAACTTCAGTATTAAGACCACCTCACCATTAAGACCTTAGAATAGACAGACAGGGAAACCTCACTTTAAGGCCACTTCAGTAATAAGACCACCTCACCATTAAGACCTTAGAATAGACACACAGGGAAACCTCACTTTAAGGCCACTTCAGTATTAAGACCACCTCACCATTAAGACCTTAGAATAGGCAGACAGGGAAACCTCACTTTAAGACAGCCTCAGTATTAAGACCACCTCACCATTAAGACCTTAGAAAGACAGGGAAACCTCACTTTAAGGCCACTTCAGTAATAAGACCACCTCACCATTAAGACCTTAGAATAGACAGACAGGGAAACCTCACTTTAAGGCCACTTCAGTATTAAGACCACCTCACCATTAAGACCTTAGAATAGACAGACAGGGAAACCTCACTTTGAGGACCTTAGAATAGACAGACAGGGAAACTTCACTTTAAGGCCACTTCAGTATTAAGACCACCTCACCATTAAGACCTTAGAATAGACAGACAGGGAAACCTCACTTTAAGGCCACTTCAGTATTAAGACCACCTCACCATTAAGATCTTAGAATAGACAGACAGGGAAACCTCACTTTAAGGCCACTTCAGTATTAAGACCACCTCACCATTAAGACCTTAGAATAGTTAGACAAGGAAACCATACCTTAAGACAGCCTCAGTATTAAGACCACCTCACCATTAAGACCTTAGAATAGCCAGACAGGGAAACCTCACTTTAAGACAGCCTCAGTATTAAGACCACCTCACAAATAAGACCTTGGAATAGACAGACAGGGAAACCTCACTTTAAGGCCACTTCAGTAATAAGACCACCTCACCATTAAGACCTTAGAATAGACAGACAGGGAAACCTCACTTTAAGGCCACTTCAGTATTAAGACTACCTCACCATTAAGACCTTAGAATAGACAGACAGGGAAACCTCACTTTAAGACAGCCTCAGTATTAAGACCACCTCACCATTAAGACCTTAGAATAGACAGACAGGGAAACCTCACTTTAAGGCCACTTCAGTATTAAGACCACCTCACCATTAAGACCTTAGAATAGACAGACAGGGAAACCTCACTTTAAGACAGCCTCAATAATAAGACCACCTCTCCATTAAGACCTTAGAATAGACAGACAGGGAAACCTCACTTTAAGGCAACTTCAGTATTAAGACCACCTCACCATTAAGACCTTAGAATAGACAGACAGGGAAACCTCACTTTAAGGCCACTTCAGTATTAAGACCACCTCACCATTAAGACCTTAGAATAGACAGACAGGGAAACCTCACTTTAAGACAACCTCAGTCTTAAGACCACTTCACAATTAAGACCTTAGAATAGACAGACAGGGAAACCTCAATTTAAGACCACCTCACAATTAAGGCCACTTCAGTATTAAGACCACCTCAGTATTAAGACCACCTCACCATTAAGACCTTAGAATAGACAGACAGGGAAACCTCACTTTAAGGCCACTTCAGTATTAAGACCACCTCACCATTAAGACCTTAGAATAGACAGACAGGGAAACCTCACTTTAAGACAACCTCAGTCTTAAGACCACTTCAGTATTAAGACCACCTCACCATTAAGACCTTAGAATAGACAAACAGGGAAACCTCAATTTAAGAGCACCTCAGTATTAAGACCCCCTCACAATTAAGACCTTAGAATAGACAGACAAGGAAACCTCAATTTAAGACCACCTCACAATTAAGGCCACTTCAGTATTAAGACCACCTCACCATTAAGACCTTAGAATAGACAGACAGGGAAACCTCAATTTAAGAGCACCTCAGTATTAAGACCCCCTCACCATTAAGACCTTAGAATAGACAGACAGGGAAACCTCACTTTAAGGCCACTTCAGTATTAAGACCACCTCAGTAATAAGACCACCTCACCATTAAGACCTAAGAATAGACAGACAGGGAAACCTCACTTTAAGGCCACTTCAGTATTAAGACCACCTCACCATTAAGACCTTAGAATAGACAGACAGGGAAACCTCACTTTAAGACAACCTCAGTCTTAAGACCACTTCACAATTAAGACCTTAGAATAGACAGACAGGGAAACCTCAATTTAAGACCACCTCACAATTAAGGCCACTTCAGTATTAAGACCACCTCAGTATTAAGACCACCTCACCATTAAGACCTTAGAATAGACAGACCGGGAAACCTCAATTTAAGAGCACCTCAGTATTAAGACCACCTCACCATTAAGACCTTAGAATAGACAGACAGGGAAACCTCACTTTAAGGCCACTTCAGTATTAAGACCACCTCACCATTAAGACCTTAGAATAGATAGACAGGGAAACCTCACTTTAAGACAACCTCAGTCTTAAGACCACTTCACAATTAAGACCTTAGAATAGACAGACAAGGAAACCTCAATTTAAGACCACCTCACAAATAAGGCCACTTCAGTATTAAGACCACCTCAGTAATAAGACCACCTCACCATTAAGACCTTAGAATAGACAGACAGGGAAACCTCAATTTAAGAGCACCTCAGTATTAAGACCCCCTCACCATTAAGACCTTAGAATAGACAGACAGGGAAACCTCACTTTAAGGCCACTTCAGTATTAAGACCACCTCACCATTAAGACCTTAGAATAGACAGACAGGGAAACCTCACTTTAAGACCACCTCAGTAATAAGACCACTTTCACCAGTAAGACCTTATAATAGACAGACAGGGAAACCTCACTTTAAGGCCACTTCTATTAAGACCACCTCACCATTAAGACCTTAGAATACACAGACAGGGAAACCTCACTTTAAGGCAACTTCAGTATTAAGACCACCTCACCATTAAGACCTTAGAATAGACAGACAGGGAAACCTCACTTTAAGGCCACTTCAGTAATAAGACCACCTCACCATTAAGACCTTAGAATAGACACACAGGGAAACCTCACTTTAAGGCCACTTCAGTATTAAGACCACCTCACCATCAAGACCTTAGAATAGGCAGACAGGGAAACCTCACTTTAAGACAGCCTCAGTATTAAGACCACCTCACCATTAAGACCTTAGAAAGACAGGGAAACCTCACTTTAAGGCCACTTCAGTAATAAGACGACCTCACCATTAAGACCTTAGAATAGACAGACAGGGAAACCTCACTTTAAGGCCACTTCAGTATTAAGACCACCTCACCATTAAGACCTTAGAATAGACAGACAGGGAAACCTCACTTTAAGGCCACTTCAGTATTAAGACCACCTCACCATTAAGACCTTAGAATAGACAGACAGGGAAACCTCACTTTGAGGACCTTAGAATAGACAGACAGGGAAACTTCACTTTAAGGCCACTTCAGTATTAAGACCACCTCACCATTAAGACCTTAGAATAGACAGACAGGGAAACCTCACTTTAAGGCCACTTCAGTATTAAGACCACCTCACCATTAAGATCTTAGAATAGACAGACAGGGAAACCTCACTTTAAGGCCACTTCAGTATTAAGACCACCTCACCATTAAGACCTTAGAATAGTTAGACAAGGAAACCATACCTTAAGACAGCCTCAGTATTAAGACCACCTCACCATTAAGACCTTAGAATAGCCAGACAGGGAAACCTCACTTTAAGACAGCCTCAGTATTAAGACCACCTCACAAATAAGACCTTGGAATAGACAGACAGGGAAACCTCACTTTAAGGCCACTTCAGTAATAAGACCACCTCACCATTAAGACCTTAGAATAGACAGACAGGGAAACCTCACTTTAAGGCCACTTCAGTATTAAGACTACCTCACCATTAAGACCTTAGAATAGACAGACAGGGAAACCTCACTTTAAGACAGCCTCAGTATTAAGACCACCTCACCATTAAGACCTTAGAATAGACAGACAGGGAAACCTCACTTTAAGGCCACTTCAGTATTAAGACCACCTCACCATTAAGACCTTAGAATAGACAGACAGGGAAACCTCACTTTAAGACAGCCTCAATAATAAGACCACCTCTCCATTAAGACCTTAGAATAGACAGACAGGGAAACCTCACTTTAAGGCCACTTCAGTATTAAGACCACCTCACCATTAAGACCTTAGAATAGACAGACAGGGAAACCTCACTTTAAGACAACCTCAGTCTTAAGACCACTTCACAATTAAGACCTTAGAATAGACAGACAGGGAAACCTCAATTTAAGACCACCTCACAATTAAGGCCACTTCAGTATTAAGACCACCTCAGTATTAAGACCACCTCACCATTAAGACCTTAGAATAGACAGACAGGGAAACCTCACTTTAAGGCCACTTCAGTATTAAGACCACCTCACCATTAAGACCTTAGAATAGACAGACAGGGAAACCTCACTTTAAGACAACCTCAGTCTTAAGACCACTTCAGTATTAAGACCACCTCACCATTAAGACCTTAGAATAGACAAACAGGGAAACCTCAATTTAAGAGCACCTCAGTATTAAGACCCCCTCACAATTAAGACCTTAGAATAGACAGACAAGGAAACCTCAATTTAAGACCACCTCACAATTAAGGCCACTTCAGTATTAAGACCACCTCACCATTAAGACCTTAGAATAGACAGACAGGGAAACCTCAATTTAAGAGCACCTCAGTATTAAGACCCCCTCACCATTAAGACCTTAGAATAGACAGACAGGGAAACCTCACTTTAAGGCCACTTCAGTATTAAGACCACCTCAGTAATAAGACCACCTCACCATTAAGACCTAAGAATAGACAGACAGGGAAACCTCACTTTAAGGCCACTTCAGTATTAAGACCACCTCACCATTAAGACCTTAGAATAGACAGACAGGGAAACCTCACTTTAAGACAACCTCAGTCTTAAGACCACTTCACAATTAAGACCTTAGAATAGACAGACAGGGAAACCTCAATTTAAGACCACCTCACAATTAAGGCCACTTCAGTATTAAGACCACCTCAGTATTAAGACCACCTCACCATTAAGACCTTAGAATAGACAGACCGGGAAACCTCAATTTAAGAGCACCTCAGTATTAAGACCACCTCACCATTAAGACCTTAGAATAGACAGACAGGGAAACCTCACTTTAAGGCCACTTCAGTATTAAGACCACCTCACCATTAAGACCTTAGAATAGATAGACAGGGAAACCTCACTTTAAGACAACCTCAGTCTTAAGACCACTTCACAATTAAGACCTTAGAATAGACAGACAAGGAAACCTCAATTTAAGACCACCTCACAAATAAGGCCACTTCAGTATTAAGACCACCTCAGTAATAAGACCACCTCACCATTAAGACCTTAGAATAGACAGACAGGGAAACCTCAATTTAAGAGCACCTCAGTATTAAGACCCCCTCACCATTAAGACCTTAGAATAGACAGACAGGGAAACCTCACTTTAAGGCCACTTCAGTATTAAGACCACCTCACCATTAAGACCTTAGAATAGACAGACAGGGAAACCTCACTTTAAGACCACCTCAGTAATAAGACCACTTTCACCAGTAAGACCTTATAATAGACAGACAGGGAAACCTCACTTTAAGGCCACTTCTATTAAGACCACCTCACCATTAAGACCTTAGAATACACAGACAGGGAAACCTCACTTTAAGGCAACTTCAGTATTAAGACCACCTCACCATTAAGACCTTAGAATAGACAGACAGGGAAACCTCACTTTAAGGCCACTTCAGTAATAAGACCACCTCACCATTAAGACCTTAGAATAGACACACAGGGAAACCTCACTTTAAGGCCACTTCAGTATTAAGACCACCTCACCATTAAGACCTTAGAATAGGCAGACAGGGAAACCTCACTTTAAGACAGCCTCAGTATTAAGACCACCTCACCATTAAGACCTTAGAAAGACAGGGAAACCTCACTTTAAGGCCACTTCAGTAATAAGACGACCTCACCATTAAGACCTTAGAATAGACAGACAGGGAAACCTCACTTTAAGGCCACTTCAGTATTAAGACCACCTCACCATTAAGACCTTAGAATAGACAGACAGGGAAACCTCACTTTAAGGCCACTTCAGTATTAAGACCACCTCACCATTAAGACCTTAGAATAGACAGACAGGGAAACCTCACTTTGAGGACCTTAGAATAGACAGACAGGGAAACTTCACTTTAAGGCCACTTCAGTATTAAGACCACCTCACCATTAAGACCTTAGAATAGACAGACAGGGAAACCTCACTTTAAGGCCACTTCAGTATTAAGACCACCTCACCATTAAGATCTTAGAATAGACAGACAGGGAAACCTCACTTTAAGGCCACTTCAGTATTAAGACCACCTCACCATTAAGACCTTAGAATAGTTAGACAAGGAAACCATACCTTAAGACAGCCTCAGTATTAAGACCACCTCACCATTAAGACCTTAGAATAGCCAGACAGGGAAACCTCACTTTAAGACAGCCTCAGTATTAAGACCACCTCACAAATAAGACCTTGGAATAGACAGACAGGGAAACCTCACTTTAAGGCCACTTCAGTAATAAGACCACCTCACCATTAAGACCTTAGAATAGACAGACAGGGAAACCTCACTTTAAGGCCACTTCAGTATTAAGACTACCTCACCATTAAGACCTTAGAATAGACAGACAGGGAAACCTCACTTTAAGACAGCCTCAGTATTAAGACCACCTCACCATTAAGACCTTAGAATAGACAGACAGGGAAACCTCACTTTAAGGCCACTTCAGTATTAAGACCACCTCACCATTAAGACCTTAGAATAGACAGACAGGGAAACCTCACTTTAAGACAGCCTCAATAATAAGACCACCTCTCCATTAAGACCTTAGAATAGACAGACAGGGAAACCTCACTTTAAGGCCACTTCAGTATTAAGACCACCTCACCATTAAGACCTTAGAATAGACAGACAGGGAAACCTCACTTTAAGACAACCTCAGTCTTAAGACCACTTCACAATTAAGACCTTAGAATAGACAGACAGGGAAACCTCAATTTAAGACCACCTCACAATTAAGGCCACTTCAGTATTAAGACCACCTCAGTATTAAGACCACCTCACCATTAAGACCTTAGAATAGACAGACAGGGAAACCTCACTTTAAGGCCACTTCAGTATTAAGACCACCTCACCATTAAGACCTTAGAATAGACAGACAGGGAAACCTCACTTTAAGACAACCTCAGTCTTAAGACCACTTCAGTATTAAGACCACCTCACCATTAAGACCTTAGAATAGACAAACAGGGAAACCTCAATTTAAGAGCACCTCAGTATTAAGACCCCCTCACAATTAAGACCTTAGAATAGACAGACAAGGAAACCTCAATTTAAGACCACCTCACAATTAAGGCCACTTCAGTATTAAGACCACCTCACCATTAAGACCTTAGAATAGACAGACAGGGAAACCTCAATTTAAGAGCACCTCAGTATTAAGACCCCCTCACCATTAAGACCTTAGAATAGACAGACAGGGAAACCTCACTTTAAGGCCACTTCAGTATTAAGACCACCTCACGATTAAGACCTTAGAATAGCCAGACAGGGAAACCTCACTTTAAGACAGACTCAGTAATAAGACCACCTCACCATTAAGACCTTAGAATAGACAGACAGGGAAACCTCACTTTAAGGCCACTTCAGTAATAAGACCACCTCACCATTAAGACCTTAGAATAGACAGACAGGGAAACCTCACTTCAAGGCCACTTCAGTATTAAGACCACCTCACCATTAAGACCTTAGAATAGTTAGACAAGGAAACCATACCTTAAGACAGCCTCAGTATTAAGACCACCTCACCATTAAGACCTTAGAATAGCCTGACAGGGAAACCTCACTTTAAGACAGCCTCAGTATTAAGACCACCTCACAAATAAGACCTTAGAATAGACAGACAGGGAAACCTCACTTTAAGGCCACTTCAGTAATAAGACCACCTCACCATTAAGACCTTAGAATTGACAGACAGGGAAACCTCACTTTAAGGCCACTTCAGTATTAAGACTACCTCACCATTAAGACCTAAGAATAGACAGACAGGGAAACCTCACTTTAAGACAGCCTCAGTATTAAGACCACCTCACCATTAAGACCTTAGAATAGACAGACAGGGAAACCTCACTTTAAGGCCACTTCAGTATTAAGACCACCTCACCATTAAGACCTTAGAATAGACAGACAGGGAAACCTCACTTTAAGACAGCCTCAGTAATAAGACCACCTCACCATCAAGACCTTAGAATAGACAGACAGGGAAACCACACTTTAAGGCCACTTCAGTATTAAGACCACCTCAGTAATAAGACCACCTCACCATTAAGACCTTAGAATAGACAGACAGGGAAACCTCACTTTAAGGCCACTTTAGTATTACGACCACCTCACCATTAAGACCTTAGAATAGACAGACAGGGAAACCTCACTTTAAGACAACCTCAGTCTTAAGACCACTTCACAATTAAGACCTTAGAATAGACAGACAGGGAAACCTCAATTTAAGACCACCTCACAATTAAGGCCACTTCAGTATTAAGACCACCTCAGTATTAAGACCACCTCACCATTAAGACCTTAGAATAGACAGACAGGGAAACCTCAATTTAAGAGCACCTCAGTATTAAGACCCCCTCACCATTAAGACGTTAGAATAGACAGACAGGGAAACCTCACTTTAAGGCCACTTCAGTATTAAGACCACCTCATCATTAAGACCTTAGAATAGACAGACCGGGAAACCTCAATTTAAGAGCACCTCAGTATTAAGACCACCTCACCATTAAGACCTTAGAATAGACAGACAGGGAAACCTCACTTTAAGGCCACTTCAGTATTAAGACCACCTCACCATTAAGACCTTAGAATAGATAGACAGGGAAACCTCACTTTAAGACAACCTCAGTCTTAAGACCACTTCAAAATTAAGACCTTAGAATAGACAGACAAGGAAACCTCAATTTAAGACCACCTCACAATTAAGGCCACTTCAGTATTAAGACCACCTCAGTAATAAGACCACCTCACCATTAAGACCTTAGAATAGACAGACAGGGAAACCTCAATTTAAGAGCACCTCAGTATTAAGACCCCCTCACCATTAAGACCTTAGAATAGACAGACAGGGAAACGTCACTTTAAGGCCACTTCAGTATTAAGACCACCTCACCATTAAAACCTTA
The DNA here is from genome assembly GCA_932294295.1 of Alitta virens. Classification (NCBI taxonomy): domain Eukaryota; kingdom Metazoa; phylum Annelida; class Polychaeta; order Phyllodocida; family Nereididae; genus Alitta; species Alitta virens. The sequence continues at coordinate 30,736,190 of OW028585.1, read as the reverse complement.
GAATAGCCAGACAGGGAAACCTCACTTTAAGACAGCCTCAGTAATAAGACCACCTCACCATTAAGACCTTAGAATAGACAGACAGGGAAACCTCACTTTAAGGCCACTTCAGTAATAAGACCACCTCACCATTAAGACCTTAGAATAGACAAACAGGGAAACCTCACTTTAAGGCCACTTCAGTATAAAGACCACCTCAGTAATAAGACCACCTCACCATTAAGACCTTAGAATAGACAGACAGGGAAACCTCACTTTAAGGCCATTTCAGTATTAAGGCCACCTCACCATTAAGACCTTAGAATAGACAGACAGGGAAACCTCACTTTAAGACAACCTCAGTCTTAAGACCACTTCACAATTAAGACCTTAGAATAGACAGACAGGGAAACCTCAATTTAAGACCACCTCACAATTAAGGCCACTTCAGTATTAAGACCACCTCAGTATTAAGACCACCTCACCATTAAGACCTTAGAATAGACAGACAGGGAAACCTCACTTTAAGGCCACTTCAGTATTAAGACCACCTCACCATTAAGACCTTAGAATAGATAGACAGGGAAACCTCACTTTAAGACAACCTCAGTCTTAAGACCACTTCACAATTAAGACCTTAGAATAGACAGACAAGGAAACCTCAATTTAAGACCACCTCACAATTAAGGCCACTTCAGTATTAAGACCACCTCAGTAATAAGACCACCTCACCATTAAGACCTTAGAATAGACAGACAGGGAAACCTCAATTTAAGAGCACCTCAGTATTAAGACCCCCTCACCATTAAGACCTTAGAATAGACAGACAGGGAAACCTCACTTTAAGGCCACTTCAGTATTAAGACCACCTCACCATTAAGACCTTAGAATAGATAGACAGGGAAACCTCACTTTAAGACAACCTCAGTCTTAAGACCACTTCACAATTAAGACCTTAGAATAGACAGACAAGGAAACCTCAATTTAAGACCACCTCACAATTAAGGCCACTTCAGTATTAAGACCACCTCAGTAATAAGACCACCTCACCATTAAGACCTTAGAATAGACAGACAGGGAAACCTCAATTTAAGAGCACCTCAGTATTAAGACCCCCTCACCATTAAGACCTTAGAATAGCCAGACAGGGAAACCTCACTTTAAGGCCACTTCAGTATTAAAACCACCTCACCATTAAGACCTTAGAATAGCCAGACAGGGAAACCTCACTTTAAGACAGCCTCAGTAATAAGACCACCTCACCATTAAGACCTTAGAATAGACAGACAGGGAAACCTCACTTTAAGGCCACTTCAGTATTAAGACCACCTCACCATTAAGACCTTAGAATAGACAGACAGGGAAACCTCAATTTAAGAGCACCTCAGTATTAAGACCCCCTCACCATTAAGACCTTAGAATAGACAGACAGGGAAACCTCACTTTAAGGCCACTTCAGTATTAAGACCACCTCACCATTAAGACCTTAGAATAGCCAGACAGGGAAACCTCACTTTAAGACAGCCTCAGTAATAAGACCACCTCACCATTAAGACCTTAGAATAGACAGACAGGGAAACCTCACTTTAAGGCCACTTCAGTAATAAGACCACCTCACCATTAAGACCTTAGAATAGACAAACAGGGAAACCTCACTTTAAGGCCACTTCAGTATAAAGACCACCTCAGTAATAAGACCACCTCACCATTAAGACCTTAGAATAGACAGACAGGGAAACCTCACTTTAAGGCCACTTCAGTATTAAGGCCACCTCACCATTAAGACCTTAGAATAGACAGACAGGGAAACCTCACTTTAAGACAACCTCAGTCTTAAGACCACTTCACAATTAAGACCTTAGAATAGACAGACAGGGAAACCTCAATTTAAGACCACCTCACAATTAAGGCCACTTCAGTATTAAGACCACCTCAGTATTAAGACCACCTCACCATTAAGACCTTAGAATAGACAGACAGGGAAACCTCACTTTAAGGCCACTTCAGTATTAAGACCACCTCACCATTAAGACCTTAGAATAGATAGACAGGGAAACCTCACTTTAAGACAACCTCAGTCTTAAGACCACTTCACAATTAAGACCTTAGAATAGACAAACAAGGAAACCTCAATTTAAGACCACCTCACAATTAAGGCCACTTCAGTATTAAGACCACCTCAGTAATAAGACCACCTCACCATTAAGACCTTAGAATAGACAGACAGGGAAACCTCAATTTAAGAGCACCTCAGTATTAAGACCCCCTCACCATTAAGACCTTAGAATAGACAGACAGGGAAACCTCACTTTAAGGCCACTTCAGTATTAAGACCACCTCACCATTAAGACCTTAGAATAGATAGACAGGGAAACCTCACTTTAAGACAACCTCAGTCTTAAGACCACTTCACAATTAAGACCTTAGAATAGACAGACAAGGAAACCTCAATTTAAGACCACCTCACAATTAAGGCCACTTCAGTATTAAGACCACCTCAGTAATAAGACCACCTCACCATTAAGACCTTAGAATAGACAGACAGGGAAACCTCAATTTAAGAGCACCTCAGTATTAAGACCCCCTCACCATTAAGACCTTAGAATAGACAGACAGGGAAACCTCACTTTAAGGCCACTTCAGTATTAAAACCACCTCACCATTAAGACCTTAGAATAGCCAGACAGGGAAACCTCACTTTAAGACAGCCTCAGTAATAAGACCACCTCACCATTAAGACCTTAGAATAGACAGACAGGGAAACCTCACTTTAAGGCCACTTCAGTATTAAGACCACCTCACCATTAAGACCTTAGAATAGATAGACAGGGAAACCTCACTTTAAGACAGCCTCAGTATTAAGACCACCTCACAAATAAGACCTTAGAATAGACCGACAGGGAAACCTCACTTTAAGGCCACTTCAGTAGTAAGACTACCTCACCATTAAGACCTTAGAATAGACAGACAAGGAAACCTCACTTTAAGGCCACTTCAGTATTAAGACTACCTCACCATTAAGACCTTAGAATAGACAGACAGGGAAACCTCACTTTAAGACAGCCTCAGTATTAAGACCACCTCACCATTAAGACCTTAGAATAGACAGACAGGGAAACCTCACTTTAAGGCCACTTCAGTATTAAGACCACCTCACCATTAAGACCTTAGAATAGACAGACAGGGAAACCTCACTTTAAGACAGCCTCAGTAATAAGACCTCCTCACCATCAAGACCTTAGAATAGACAGACAGGGAAACCTCACTTTAAGGCCACTTCAGTATTAAGACCACCTCAGTAATAAGACCACCTCACCATTAAGACCTTAGAATAGACAGACAGGGAAACCTCACTTTAAGGCCACTTCAGTATTAAGACCACCTCACCATTAAGACCTTAGAATAGACAGACAGGGAAACCTCACTTTAAGGCCACTTCAGTATTAAGACCACCTCACCATTAAGACCTTAGAATAGATAGACAGGGAAACCTCACTTTAAGACAACCTCAGTCTTAAGACCACTTCACAATTAAGACCTTAGAATAGACAGACAAGGAAACCTCAATTTAAGACCACCTCACAATTAAGGCCACTTCAGTATTAAGACCACCTCAGTAATAAGACCACCTCACCATTAAGACCTTAGAATAGACAGACAGGGAAACCTCAATTTAAGAGCACCTCAGTATTAAGACCACCTCACCATTAAGACCTTAGAATAGACAGACAGGGAAACCTCACTTTAAGACAGCCTCAGTATTAAGACCACCTCACCATTAAGACCTTAGAATAGACAGACAGGGAAACCTCACTTTAAGGCCACTTCAGTATTAAGACCACCTCACCATTAAGACCTTAGAATAGACAGACAGGGAAACCTCACTTTAAGGCCACTTCAGTATTAAGACCACCTCACCATTAACACCTTAGAATAGACAGACAGGGAAACCTCACTTTAAGACAACCTCAGTCTTAAGACCACTTCACAATTAAGACCTTAGAATAGACAGACAGGGAAACCTCAATTTAAGACCACCTCACAATTAAGGCCACTTCAGTATTAAGACCACCTCAGTATTAAGACCACCTCACCATTAAGACCTTAGAAAAGACAGACCGGGAAACCTCAATTTAAGAGCACCTCAGTATTAAGACCACCTCACCATTAAGACCTTAGAATAGACAGACAGGGAAACCTCACTTTAAGGCCACTTCAGTATTAAGACCACCTCACCATTAAGACCTTAGAATAGATAGACAGGGAAACCTCACTTTAAGACAACCTCAGTCTTAAGACCACTTCACAATTAAGACCTTAGAATAGACAGACAAGGAAACCTCAATTTAAGACCACCTCACAATTAAGGCCACTTCAGTATTAAGACCACCTCAGTAATAAGACCACCTCACCATTAAGACCTTAGAATAGACAGACAGGGAAACCTCAATTTAAGAGCACCTCAGTATTAAGACCCCCTCACCATTAAGACCTTAGAATAGACAGACAGGGAAACCTCACTTTAAGGCCACTTCAGTATTAAGACCACCTCACCATTAAAACCTTAGAATAGACAGACAGGGAAACCTCACTTTAAGACCACCTCAGTAATAAGACCACTTTCACCAGTAAGACCTTATAATAGACAGACAGGGAAACCTCACTTTAAGGCCACTTCTATTAAGACCACCTCACCATTAAGACCTTAGAATACACAGACAGGGAAACCTCACTTTAAGGCAACTTCAGTATTAAGACCACCTCACCATTAAGACCTTAGAATAGACAGACAGGGAAGCCTCACTTTAAGGCCACTTCAGTAATAAGACCACCTCACCATTAAGACCTTAGAATAGACACACAGGGAAACCTCACTTTAAGGCCACTTCAGTATTAAGACCACCTCACCATTAAGACCTTAGAATAGGCAGACAGGGAAACCTCACTTTAAGACAGCCTCAGTATTAAGACCACCTCACCATTAAGACCTTAGAAAGACAGGGAAACCTCACTTTAAGGCCACTTCAGTAATAAGACCACCTCACCATTAAGACCTTAGAATAGACAGACAGGGAAACCTCACTTTAAGGCCACTTCAGTATTAAGACCACCTCACCATTAAGACCTTAGAATAGACAGACAGGGAAACCTCACTTTAAGGCCACTTCAGTATTAAGACCACCTCACCATTAAGACCTTAGAATAGACAGACAGGGAAACCTCACTTTGAGGACCTTAGAATAGACAGACAGGGAAACTTCACTTTAAGGCCACTTCAGTATTAAGACCACCTCACCATTAAGACCTTAGAATAGACAGACAGGGAAACCTCACTTTAAGGCCACTTCAGTATTAAGACCACCTCACCATTAAGATCTTAGAATATACAGACAGGGAAACCTCACTTTAAGGCCACTTCAGTATTAAGACCACCTCACCATTAAGACCTTAGAATAGTTAGACAAGGAAACCATACCTTAAGACAGCCTCAGTATTAAGACCACCTCACCATTAAGACCTTAAAATAGCCAGACAGGGAAACCTCACTTTAAGACAGCCTCAGTATTAAGACCACCTCACCATTAAGACCTTAGAATAGACAGACAGGGAAACCTCACTTGAAGGCCACTTCAGTATTAAGACCACCTCACCATTAAGATCTTAGAATATACAGACAGGGAAACCTCACTTTAAGGCCACTTCAGTATTAAGACTACCTCACCATTAAGACCTTAGAATAGACAGACAGGGAAACCTCACTTTAAGACAGCCTCAGTATTAAGACCACCTCACCATTTAGACCTTAGAATAGACAGACAGGGAAACCTCACTTTAAGGCCACTTCAGTATTAAGACCACCTCACCATTAAGACCTTAGAATAGACAGACAGGGAAACCTCACTTTAAGGCCACTTCAGTATTAAGACCACCTCAGTAATAAGACCACCTCACCATTAAGACCTTAGAATAGACAGACAGGGAAACCTCACTTTAAGGCCACTTCAGTATTAAGACCACCTCACCATTAAGACCTTAGAATAGACAGACAGGGAAACCTCACTTTAAGACAACCTCAGTCTTAAGACCACTTCACAATTAAGACCTTAGAATAGACAGACAGGGAAACCTCAATTTAAGACCACCTCACAATTAAGGCCACTTCAGTATTAAGAGCACCTCAGTATTAAGACCACTTCACCATTAAGACCTTAGAATAGACAGACAGGGAAACCTCACTTTAAGGCCACTTCAGTATTAAGACCACCTCACCATTAAGACCTTAGAATAGACAGACAGGGAAACCTCACTTTAAGACAACCTCAGTCTTAAGACCACTTCACAATTAAGACCTTAGAATAGACAGACAAGGAAACCTCAATTTAAGACCACCTCACAATTAAGGCCACTTCAGTATTAAGACCACCTCAGTAATAAGACCACCTCACCATTAAGACCTTAGAATAGACAGACAGGGAAACCTCACTTTAAGGCCACTTCAGTATTAAGACCACCTCACCATTAAGACCTTAGAATAGACAGACCGGGAAACCTCAATTTAAGAGCACCTCAGTATTAAGACCACCTCACCATTAAGACCTTAGAATAGACAGACAGGGAAACCTCACTTTTAGGCCACTTCCGTGTTAAGACCACCTCACCATTAAGACCTTAGAATAGATAGACAGGGAAACCTCACTTTATGACAACCTCAGTCTTAAGACAACTTCACAACTAAGACCTTAGAATAGACAGACAATGAAACCTCAATTTAAGACCACCTCACAATTAAGGCCACTTCAGTATTAAGACCACCTCAGTAATAAGACCACCTCACCATTAAGACCTTAGAATAAACAGACAGGGAAACCTCAATTTAAGGCCACTTCAGTATTAAGACCACCTCACCATTAAGACCTTAGAATAGCCAGACAGGGAAACCTCACATTAAGACAGCCTCAGTAATAAGACCACCTCACCATTAAGACCTTAGAATAGACAGACAGGGAAACCTCACTTTAAGGCCACTTCAGTAATAAGACCACCTCACCATTAAGACCTTAGAATAGACAGACAGGGAAACCTCACTTTAAGGCCACTTCAGTATTAAGACCACCTCACCATTAAGACCTTAGAATAGCCAGACAGGGAAACCTCACTTTAAGACAGCCTCAGTATTAAGACCACCTCACAAATAAGACCTTAGAATAGACAGACAGGAAAACCTCACTTTAAGGCCACTTCAGTAATAAGACCACCTCACCATTAAGACCTTAGAAGAGACAGACAGGGAAACCTCACTTTAAGGCCGCTTCAGTGTTAAGACCACCTCACCATTAAGAACTTAGAATAGCCAGACAGGGAAACCTCACTTTTAGACAGCCTCAGTATTAAGACCACCTCACAAATAAGACCTTAGAATAGACAGACAGGGAAACCTCACTTTAAGGCCACTTCAGTAATAAGACCACCTCACCATTAAGACCTTAGAATAGACAGACAGGGAAACCTCACTTTAAGGCCACTTCAGTAATGAGACCACCTCACCATTAAGACCTTAGAATAGACAGACAGGGAAACCTCACTTTAAGGCCACTTCAGTATTAAGACCACCTCACCATTAAGACCTTAGAATAGTTAGACAAGGAAACCATACCTTAAGACAGCCTCAGTATTAAGACCACCTCACCATTAAGACCTTAGAATAGCCAGACAGGGAAACCTCACTTTTAGACAGCCTCAGTATTAAGACCACCTCACAAATAAGACCTTAGAATAGACAGACAGGGAAACCTCACTTGAAGGCCACTTCAGTAATAAGACCACCTCACCATTAAGACCTTAGAATAGACAGACAGGGAAACCTCACTTTAAGGCCACTTCAGTATTAAGACTACCTCACCATTAAGACCTTAGAATAGACAGACAGGGAAGCCTCACTTAAAGACAGCCTCAGTATTAAGACCACCTCACCATTAAGACCTTAGAATAGACAGACAGGGAAACCTCACTTTAAGGCCACTTCAGTATTAAGACCACCGCACCATTAAGACCTTAGAATAGACAGACAGGGAAACCTCAATTTAAGACAACCTCAGTCTTAAGACCACTTCACAATTAAGACCTTAGAATAGACAGACAGGGAAACCTCAATTTAAGACCACCTCACAATTAAAGCCACTTCAGTATTAAGACCACCTCAGTATTAAGACCACCTCACCATTAAGACCTTAGAATAGACAGACCGGGAAACCTCAATTTAAGAGCACCTCAGTATTAAGACCACCTCACCATTAAGACCTTAGAATAGACAGACAGGGAAACCTCACTTTAAGGCCACTTCAGTATTAAGACCACCTCACCATTAAGACCTTAGAATAGATAGACAGGGAAACCTCACTTTAAGACAACCTCAGTCTTAAGACCACTTCACAATTAAGACCTTAGAATAGACAGACAAGGAAACCTCAATTTAAGACCACCTCACAATTAAGGCCACTTCAGTATTAAGACCACCTCAGTAATAGGACCACCTCACCATTAAGACCTTAGAATAGACAGACAGGGAAACCTCACTTTAAGGCCACTTCAGTATTAAGACCACCTCACCATTAAGACCTTAGAATAGACAGACAGGGAAACCTCACTTTAAGGCCACTTCAGTATTAAGACCACCTCACCATTAAGACCTTAGAATAGACAGACAGGGAAACCTCACTTTAAGACCACCTCAGTAATAAGACCACCTCACCAGTAAGACCTTATAATAGACAGACAGGGAAACCTCACTTTAAGGCCACTTCTATTAAGACCACCTCACCATTAAGACCTTAGAATACACAGACAGGGAAACCTCACTTTAAGACAACCTCAGTCTTAAGACCACTTCACAATTAAGACCTTAGAATAGACAGACAAGGAAACCTCAATTTAAGACCACCTCACAATTAAGGCCACTTCAGTATTAAGACCACCTCAGTAATAAGACCACCTCACCATTAAGACCTTGGAATAGACAGACAGGGAAACCTCAATTTAAGAGCACCTCAGTATTAAGACCCCCTCACCATTAAGACCTTAGAATAGACAGACAGGGAAACCTCACTTTAAGGCCACTTCAGTATTAAGACCACCTCACCATTAAGACCTTAGAATAGATAGACAGGGAAACCTCACTTTAAGACAACCTCAGTCTTAAGACCACTTCACAATTAAGACCTTAGAATAGACAGACAAGGAAACCTCAATTTAAGACCACCTCACAATTAAGGCCACTTCAGTATTAAGACCACCTCAGTAATAAGACCACCTCACCATTAAGACCTTAGAATAGACAGACAGGGAAACCTCAATTTAAGAGCACCTCAGTATTAAGACCCCCTCACCATTAAGACCTTAGAATAGCCAGACAGGGAAACCTCACTTTAAGGCCACTTCAGTATTAAAACCACCTCACCATTAAGACCTTAGAATAGCCAGACAGGGAAACCTCACTTTAAGACAGCCTCAGTAATAAGACCACCTCACCATTAAGACCTTAGAATAGACAGACAGGGAAACCTCACTTTAAGGCCACTTCAGTATTAAGACCACCTCACCATTAAGACCTTAGAATAGACAGACAGGGAAACCTCAATTTAAGAGCACCTCAGTATTAAGACCCCCTCACCATTAAGACCTTAGAATAGACAGACAGGGAAACCTCACTTTAAGGCCACTTCAGTATTAAGACCACCTCACCATTAAGACCTTAGAATAGCCAGACAGGGAAACCTCACTTTAAGACAGCCTCAGTAATAAGACCACCTCACCATTAAGACCTTAGAATAGACAGACAGGGAAACCTCACTTTAAGGCCACTTCAGTAATAAGACCACCTCACCATTAAGACCTTAGAATAGACAAACAGGGAAACCTCACTTTAAGGCCACTTCAGTATAAAGACCACCTCAGTAATAAGACCACCTCACCATTAAGACCTTAGAATAGACAGACAGGGAAACCTCACTTTAAGGCCACTTCAGTATTAAGGCCACCTCACCATTAAGACCTTAGAATAGACAGACAGGGAAACCTCACTTTAAGACAACCTCAGTCTTAAGACCACTTCACAATTAAGACCTTAGAATAGACAGACAGGGAAACCTCAATTTAAGACCACCTCACAATTAAGGCCACTTCAGTATTAAGACCACCTCAGTATTAAGACCACCTCACCATTAAGACCTTAGAATAGACAGACAGGGAAACCTCACTTTAAGGCCACTTCAGTATTAAGACCACCTCACCATTAAGACCTTAGAATAGATAGACAGGGAAACCTCACTTTAAGACAACCTCAGTCTTAAGACCACTTCACAATTAAGACCTTAGAATAGACAGACAAGGAAACCTCAATTTAAGACCACCTCACAATTAAGGCCACTTCAGTATTAAGACCACCTCAGTAATAAGACCACCTCACCATTAAGACCTTAGAATAGACAGACAGGGAAACCTCAATTTAAGAGCACCTCAGTATTAAGACCCCCTCACCATTAAGACCTTAGAATAGACAGACAGGGAAACCTCACTTTAAGGCCACTTCAGTATTAAGACCACCTCACCATTAAGACCTTAGAATAGATAGACAGGGAAACCTCACTTTAAGACAACCTCAGTCTTAAGACCACTTCACAATTAAGACCTTAGAATAGACAGACAAGGAAACCTCAATTTAAGACCACCTCACAATTAAGGCCACTTCAGTATTAAGACCATCTCAGTAATAAGACCACCTCACCATTAAGACCTTAGAATAGACAGACAGGGAAACCTCAATTTAAGAGCACCTCAGTATTAAGACCCCCTCACCATTAAGACCTTAGAATAGACAGACAGGGAAACCTCACTTTAAGGCCACTTCAGTATTAAAACCACCTCACCATTAAGACCTTAGAATAGCCAGACAGGGAAACGTCACTTTAAGACAGCCTCAGTAATAAGACCACCTCACCATTAAGACCTTAGAATAGACAGACAGGGAAACCTCACTTTAAGGCCACTTCAGTATTAAGACCACCTCACCATTAAGACCTTAGAATAGACAGACAGGGAAACCTCACTTTAAGGCCACTTCAGTAATAAGACCACCTCACCATTAAGACCTTAGAATAGACAAACAGGGAAACCTCACTTTAAGGCCACTTCAGTATAAAGACCACCTCAGTAATAAGACCACCTCACCATTAAGACCTTAGAATAGACAGACAGGGAAACCTCACTTTAAGGCCACTTCAGTATTAAGGCCACCTCACCATTAAGACCTTAGAATAGACAGACAGGGAAACCTCACTTTAAGACAACCTCAGTCTTAAGACCACTTCACCATTAAGACCTTAGAATAGACAGACAGGGAAACCTCAATTTAAGACCACCTCACAATTAAGGCCACTTCAGTATTAAGACCACCTCAGTATTAAGACCACCTCACCATTAAGACCTTAGAATAGACAGACAGGGAAACCTCACTTTAAGGCCACTTCAGTATTAAGACCACCTCACCATTAAGACCTTAGAATAGATAGACAGGGAAACCTCACTTTAAGACAACCTCAGTCTTAAGACCACTTCACAATTAAGACCTTAGAATAGACAGACAAGGAAACCTCAATTTAAGACCACCTCACAATTAAGGCCACTTCAGTATTAAGACCACCTCAGTAATAAGACCACCTCACCATTAAGACCTTAGAATAGACAGACAGGGAAACCTCAATTTAAGAGCACCTCAGTATTAAGACCCCCTCACCATTAAGACCTTAGAATAGACAGACAGGGAAACCTCACTTTAAGGCCACTTCAGTATTAAGACCACCTCACCATTAAGACCTTAGAATAGATAGACAGGGAAACCTCACTTTAAGACAACCTCAGTCTTAAGACCACTTCACAATTAAGACCTTAGAATAGACAGACAAGGAAACCTCAATTTAAGACCACCTCACAATTAAGGCCACTTCAGTATTAAGACCACCTCAGTAATAAGACCACCTCACCATTAAGACCTTAGAATAGACAGACAGGGAAACCTCAATTTAAGAGCACCTCAGTATTAAGACCCCCTCACCATTAAGACCTTAGAATAGACAGACAGGGAAACCTCACTTTAAGGCCACTTCAGTATTAAAACCACCTCACCATTAAGACCTTAGAATAGCCAGACAGGGAAACGTCACTTTAAGACAGCCTCAGTAATAAGACCACCTCACCATTAAGACCTTAGAATAGACAGACAGGGAAACCTCACTTTAAGGCCACTTCAGTATTAAGACCACCTCACCATTAAGACCTTAGAATAGATAGACAGGGAAACCTCACTTTAAGACAGCCTCAGTATTAAGACCACCTCACAAATAAGACCTTAGAATAGACCGACAGGGAAACCTCACTTTAAGGCCACTTCAGTAGTAAGACTACCTCACCATTAAGACCTTAGAATAGACAGACAGGGAAACCTCACTTTAAGGCCACTTCAGTATTAAGACTACCTCACCATTAAGACCTTAGAATAGACAGACAGGGAAACCTCACTTTAAGACAGCCTCAGTATTAAGACCACCTCACCATTAAGACCTTAGAATAGACAGACAGGGAAACCTCACTTTAAGGCCACTTCAGTATTAAGACCACCTCACCATTAAGACCTTAGAATAGACAGACAGGGAAACCTCACTTTAAGACAGCCTCAGTAATAAGACCTCCTCACCATCAAGACCTTAGAATAGACAGACAGGGAAACCTCACTTTAAGGCCACTTCAGTATTAAGACCACCTCAGTAATAAGACCACCTCACCATTAAGACCTTAGAATAGACAGACAGGGAAACCTCACTTTAAGGCCACTTCAGTATTAAGACCACCTCACCATTAAGACCTTAGAATAGACAGACAGGGAAACCTCACTTTAAGACAACCTCAGTCTTAAGACCACTTCACAATTAAGAACTTAGAATAGACAGACAGGGAAACCTCAATTTAAGACCACCTCACAATTAAGGCCACTTCAGTATCAAGACCACCTCAGTATTAAGACCACCTCACCATTAAGACCTTAGAATAGACAGACAGGGAAACCTCAATTTAAGAGCACCTCAGTATTAAGACCCCCTCACCATTAAGACCTTAGAATAGACAGACAGGGAAACCTCACTTTAAGGCCACTTCAGTATTAAGACCACCTCACCATTAAGACCTTAGAATAGATAGACAGGGAAACCTCACTTTAAGACAACCTCAGTCTTAAGACCACTTCACAATTAAGACCTTAGAATAGACAGACAAGGAAACCTCAATTTAAGACCACCTCACAATTAAGGCCACTTCAGTATTAAGACCACATCAGTAATAAGACCACCTCACCATTAAGACCTTAGAATAGACAGACAGGGAAACCTCAATTTAAGAGCACCTCAGTATTAAGACCACCTCACCATTAAGACCTTAGAATAGACAGACAGGGAAACCTCACTTTAAGACAGCCTCAGTATTAAGACCACCTCACCATTAAGACCTTAGAATAGACAGACAGGGAAACCTCACTTTAAGGCCACTTCAGTATTAAGACCACCTCACCATTAAGACCTTAGAATAGACAGACAGGGAAACCTCACTTTAAGGCCACTTCAGTATTAAGACCACCTCACCATTAACACCTTAGAATAGACAGACAGGGAAACCTCACTTTAAGACAACCTCAGTCTTAAGACCACTTCACAATTAAGACCTTAGAATAGACAGACAGGGAAACCTCAATTTAAGACCACCTCACAATTAAGGCCCCTTCAGTATTACGACCACCTCAGTATTAAGACCACCTCACCATTAAGACCTTAGAAAAGACAGACCGGGAAACCTCAATTTAAGAGCACCTCAGTATTAAGACCACCTCACCATTAAGACCTTAGAATAGACAGACAGGGAAACCTCACTTTAAGGCCACTTCAGTATTAAGACCACCTCACCATTAAGACCTTAGAATAGATAGACAGGGAAACCTCACTTTAAGACAACCTCAGTCTTAAGACCACTTCACAATTAAGACCTTAGAATAGACAGACAAGGAAACCTCAATTTAAGACCACCTCACAATTAAGGCCACTTCAGTATTAAGACCACCTCAGTAATAAGACCACCTCACCATTAAGACCTTAGAATAGACAGACAGGGAAACCTCAATTTAAGAGCACCTCAGTATTAAGACCCCCTCACCATTAAGACCTTAGAATAGACAGACAGGGAAACCTCACTTTAAGGCCACTTCAGTATTAAGACCACCTCACCATTAAGACCTTAGAATAGACAGACAGGGAAACCTCACTTTAAGACCACCTCTGTAATAAGACCACTTTCACCAGTAAGACCTTATAATAGACAGACAGGGAAACCTCACTTTAAGGCCACTTCTATTAAGACCACCTCACCATTAAGACCTTAGAATACACAGACAGGGAAACCTCACTTTAAGGCAACTTCAGTATTAAGACCACCTCACCATTAAGACCTTAGAATAGACAGACAGGGAAACCTCACTTTAAGGCCACTTCAGTAATAAGACCACCTCACCATTAAGACCTTAGAATAGACACACAGGGAAACCTCACTTTAAGGCCACTTCAGTATTAAGACCACCTCACCATTAAGACCTTAGAATAGGCAGACAGGGAAACCTCACTTTAAGACAGCCTCAGTATTAAGACCACCTCACCATTAAGACCTTAGAATAGACAGACAGGGAAACCTCACTTTGAGGACCTTAGAATAGACAGACAGGGAAACTTCACTTTAAGGCCACTTCAGTATTAAGACCACCTCACCATTAAGACCTTAGAATAGACAGACAGGGAAACCTCACTTTAAGGCCACTTCAGTATTAAGACCACCTCACCATTAAGATCTTAGAATATACAGAGAGGGAAACCTCACTTTAAGGCCACTTCAGTATTAAGACCACCTCACCATTAAGACCTTAGAATAGTTAGACAAGGAAACCATACCTTAAGACAGCCTCAGTATTAAGACCACCTCACCATTAAGACCTTAAAATAGCCAGACAGGGAAACCTCACTTTAAGACAGCCTCAGTATTAAGACCACCTCACCATTAAGACCTTAGAATAGACAGACAGGGAAACCT
This sequence comes from Alitta virens, assembly GCA_932294295.1. Lineage (NCBI taxonomy): Eukaryota > Metazoa > Annelida > Polychaeta > Phyllodocida > Nereididae > Alitta > Alitta virens. The sequence continues at coordinate 30,721,040 of OW028585.1, read as the reverse complement.
CACTTGAAGGCCACTTCAGTATTAAGACCACCTCACCATTAAGATCTTAGAATATACAGACAGGGAAACCTCACTTTAAGGCCACTTCAGTATTAAGACTACCTCACCATTAAGACCTTAGAATAGACAGACAGGGAAACCTCACTTTAAGACAGCCTCAGTATTAAGACCACCTCACCATTTAGACCTTAGAATAGACAGACAGGGAAACCTCACTTTAAGGCCACTTCAGTATTAAGACCACCTCACCATTAAGACCTTAGAATAGACAGACAGGGAAACCTCACTTTAAGACAGCCTCAATAATAAGACCACCTCTCCATTAAGACCTTAGAATAGACAGACAGGGAAACCTCACTTTAAGGCCACTTCAGTATTAAGACCACCTCACCATTAACACCTTAGAATAGACAGACAGGGAAACCTCACTTTAAGACAACCTCAGTCTTAAGACCACTTCACAATTAAGACCTTAGAATAGACAGACAGGGAAACCTCAATTTAAGACCACCTCACAATTAAGGCCACTTCAGTATTAAGACCACCTCAGTATTAAGACCACCTCACCATTAAGACCTTAGAAAAGACAGACCGGGAAACCTCAATTTAAGAGCACCTCAGTATTAAGACCACCTCACCATTAAGACCTTAGAATAGACAGACAGGGAAACCTCACTTTAAGGCCACTTCAGTATTAAGACCACCTCACCATTAAGACCTTAGAATAGATGGACAGGGAAACCTCACTTTAAGACAACCTCAGTCTTAAGACCACTTCACAATTAAGACCTTAGAATAGACAGACAAGGAAACCTCAATTTAAGACCACCTCACAATTAAGGCCACTTCAGTATTAAGACCACCTCAGTAATAAGACCACCTCACCATTAAGACCTTAGAATAGACAGACAGGGAAACCTCAATTTAAGAGCACCTCAGTATTAAGACCCCCTCACCATTAAGACCTTAGAATAGACAGACAGGGAAACCTCACTTTAAGGCCACTTCAGTATTAAGACCACCTCACCATTAAGACCTTAGAATAGACAGACAGGGAAACCTCACTTTAAGACCACCTCTGTAATAAGACCACTTTCACCAGTAAGACCTTATAATAGACAGACAGGGAAACCTCACTTTAAGGCCACTTCTATTAAGACCACCTCACCATTAAGACCTTAGAATACACAGACAGGGAAACCTCACTTTAAGGCAACTTCAGTATTAAGACCACCTCACCATTAAGACCTTAGAATAGACAGACAGGGAAACCTCACTTTAAGGCCACTTCAGTAATAAGACCACCTCACCATTAAGACCTTAGAATAGACACACAGGGAAACCTCACTTTAAGGCCACTTCAGTATTAAGACCACCTCACCATTAAGACCTTAGAATAGGCAGACAGGGAAACCTCACTTTAAGACAGCCTCAGTATTAAGACCACCTCACCATTAAGACCTTAGAATAGACAGACAGGGAAACCTCACTTTGAGGACCTTAGAATAGACAGACAGGGAAACTTCACTTTAAGGCCACTTCAGTATTAAGACCACCTCACCATTAAGACCTTAGAATAGACAGACAGGGAAACCTCACTTTAAGGCCATTTTAGTATTTAGACCACCTCACCATTAAGATCTTAGAATATACAGACAGGGAAACCTCACTTTAAGGCCACTTCAGTATTAAGACCACCTCACCATTAAGACCTTAGAATAGTTAGACAAGGAAACCATACCTTAAGACAGCCTCAGTATTAAGACCACCTCACCATTAAGACCTTAAAATAGCCAGACAGGGAAACCTCACTTTAAGACAGCCTCAGTATTAAGACCACCTCACCATTAAGACCTTAGAATAGACAGACAGGGAAACCTCACTTGAAGGCCACTTCAGTATTAAGACCACCTCACCATTAAGATCTTAGAATATACAGACAGGGAAACCTCACTTTAAGGCCACTTCAGTATTAAGACTACCTCACCATTAAGACCTTAGAATAGACAGACAGGGAAACCTCACTTTAAGACAGCCTCAGTATTAAGACCACCTCACCATTTAGACCTTAGAATAGACAGACAGGGAAACCTCACTTTAAGGCCACTTCAGTATTAAGACCACCTCACCATTAAGACCTTAGAATAGACAGACAGGGAAACCTCACTTTAAGACAGCCTCAATAATAAGACCACCTCTCCATTAAGACCTTAGAATAGACAGACAGGGAAACCTCACTTTAAGGCCACTTCAGTATTAAGACCACCTCAGTAATAAGACCACCTCACCATTAAGACCTTAGAATAGACAGACAGGGAAACCTCACTTTAAGGCCACTTCAGTATTAAGACCACCTCACCATTAAGACCTTAGAATAGACAGACAGGGAAACCTCACTTTAAGACAACCTCAGTCTTAAGACCACTTCACAATTAAGACCTTAGAATAGACAGACAGGAAAACCTCAATTTAAGACCACCTCACAATTAAGGCCACTTCAGTATTAAGACCACCTCAGTATTAAGACCACTTCACCATTAAGACCTTTGAATAGACAGACAGGGAAACCTCACTTTAAGGCCACTTCAGTATTAAGACCACCTCACCATTAAGACCTTAGAATAGACAGACAGGGAAACCTCACTTTAAGACAACCTCAGTCTTAAGACCACTTCACAATTAAGACCTTAGAATAGACAGACAAGGAAACCTCAATTTAAGACCACCTCACAATTAAGGCCACTTCAGTATTAAGACCACCTCAGTAATAAGACCACCTCACCATTAAGACCTTAGAATAGACAGACAGGGAAACCTCAATTTAAGAGCACCTCAGTATTAAGACCCCCTTACCATTAAGACCTTAGAATAGACAGACAGGGAAACCTCACTTTAAGGCCACTTCTGTATTAAGACCACCTCACCATTAAGACCTTAGAATAGACAGGCCGGGAAACCTCAATTTAAGAGCACCTCAGTATTAAGACCACCTCACCATTAAGACCTTAGAATAGACAGACAAGGAAACCTCACTTTTAGGCCACTTCCGTGTTAAGACCACCTCACCATTAAGACCTTAGAATAGATAGACAGGGAAACCTCACTTTATGACAACCTCAGTCTTAAGACAACTTCACAATTAAGACCTTAGAATAGACAGACAATGAAACCTCAATTTAAGACCACCTCACAATTAAGGCCACTTCAGTATTAAGACCACCTCAGTAATAAGACCACCTCACCATTAAGACCTTAGAATAAACAGACAGGGAAACCTCAATTTAAGAGCACCTCAGTATTAAGACCCCCTCACCATTAAGACCTTAGAATAGACAGACAGGGAAACCTCACTTTAAGGCCACTTCAGTATTAAGACCACCTCACCATTAAGACCTTAGAATAGCCAGACAGGGAAACCTCACTTTAAGACAGCCTCAGTAATAAGACCACCTCACCATTAAGACCTTAGAATAGACAGACAGGGAAACCTCACTTTAAGGCCACTTCAGTAATAAGACCACCTCACCATTAAGACCTTAGAATAGACAGACAGGGAAACCTCACTTTAAGGCCACTTCAGTATTAAGACCACCTCACCATTAAGACCTTAGAATAGCCAGACAGGGAAACCTCACTTTAAGACAGCCTCAATAATAAGACCACCTCTCCATTAAGACCTTAGAATAGACAGACAGGGAAACCTCACTTTAAGACAACGTCAGTCTTAAGACCACCTCACCATTAAGACCTTAGAAGAGACAGACAGGGAAACCTCACTTTAAGGCCGCTTCAGTGTTAAGACCACCTCACCATTAAGAACTTAGAATAGCCAGACAGGGAAACCTCACTTTTAGACAGCCTCAGTATTAAGACCACCTCACAAATAAGACCTTAGAATAGACAGACAGGGAAACCTCACATTAAGGCCACTTCAGTAATAAGACCACCTCACCATTAAGACCTTAGAATAGACAGACAGGGAAACCTCACTTTAAGGCCACTTCAGTAATAAGACCACCTCACCATTAAGACCTTAGAATAGACAGACAGGGAAACCTCACTTTAAGGCCACTTCAGTATTAAGACCACCTCACCATTAAGACCTTAGAATAGTTAGACAAGGAAACCATACCTTAAGACAGCCTCAGTATTAAGACCACCTCACCATTAAGACCTTAGAATAGCCAGACAGGGAAACCTCACTTTTAGACAGCCTCAGTATTAAGACCACCTCACAAATAAGACCTTAGAATAGACAGACAGGGAAACCTCACTTGAAGGCCACTTCAGTAATAAGACCACCTCACCATTAAGACCTTAGAATAGACAGACAGGGAAACCTCACTTTAAGGCCACTTCAGTATTAAGACTACCTCACCATTAAGACCTTAGAATAGACAGACAGGGAAGCCTCACTTAAAGACAGCCTCAGTATTAAGACCACCTCACCATTAAGACCTTAGAATAGACAGACAGGGAAACCTCACTTTAAGGCCACTTCAGTATTAAGACCACCTCACCATTAAGACCTTAGAATAGACAGACAGGGAAACCTCAATTTAAGACCACCTCACAATTAAAGCCACTTCAGTATTAAGACCACCTCAGTATTAAGACCACCTCACCATTAAGACCTTAGAATAGACAGACCGGGAAACCTCAATTTAAGAGCACCTCAGTATTAAGACCACCTCACCATTAAGACCTTAGAATAGACAGACAGGGAAACCTCACTTTAAGGCCACTTCAGTATTAAGACCACCTCACCATTAAGACCTTAGAATAGATAGACAGGGAAACCTCACTTTAAGACAACCTCAGTCTTAAGACCACTTCACAATTAAGACCTTAGAATAGACAGACAATGAAACCTCAATTTAAGACCACCTCACAATTAAGGCCACTTCAGTATTAAGACCACCTCAGTAATAGGACCACCTCACCATTAAGACCTTAGAATAGACAGACAGGGAAACCTCAATATAAGAGCACCTCAGTATTAAGACCCCCTCACCATTAAGACCTTAGAATAGACAGACAGGGAAACCTCACTTTAAGGCCACTTCAGTATTAAGACCACCTCACCATTAAGACCTTAGAATAGACAGACAGGGAAACCTCACTTTAAGACCACCTCAGTAATAAGACCACCTCACCAGTAAGACCTTATAATAGACAGACAGGGAAACCTCACTTTAAGGCCACTTCTATTAAGACCACCTCACCATTAAGACCTTAGAATACACAGACAGGGAAACCTCACTTTAAGGCAACTTCAGTATTAAGACCACCTCACCATTAAGACCTTAGAATAGACAAACAGGGAAACCTCACTTTAAGGCCACTTCAGTAATAAGACCACCTTACCATTAAGACCTTAGAATAGACAGACAGGGAAACCTCACTTTAAGGCCACTTCAGTATTAAGACCACCTCACCATTAAGACCTTAGAATAGGCAGACAGGGAAACCTCACTTTAAGACAGCCTCAGTATTAAGACCACCTCACCATTAAGACCTTAGAAAGACAGGGAAACCTCACTTTAAGGCCACTTCAGTAATAAGACCACCTCACCATTAAGACCTTAGAATAGACAGACAGGGAAACCTCACTTTAAGGCCACTTCAGTATTAAGACCACCTCACCATTAAGACCTTAGAATAGACAGACAGGGAAACCTCACTTTAAGGCCACTTCAGTATTAAGACCACCTCACCATTAAGACCTTAGAATAGACAGACAGGGAAACCTCACTTTGAGGACCTTAGAATAGACAGACAGGGAAACTTCACTTTAAGGCCACTTCAGTATTAAGACCACCTCACCATTAAGACCTTAGAATAGACAGACAGGGAAACCTCACTTTAAGGCCACTTCAGTATTAAGACCACCTCACCATTAAGACCTTAGAATAGACAGACAGGGAAACCTCACTTTAAGACAGCCTCAATAATAAGACCACCTCTCCATTAAGACCTTAGAATAGACAGACAGGGAAACCTCACTTTAAGACAACGTCAGTCTTAAGACCACTTCACAATTAAGACCTTAGAATAGACAGACAGGGAAACCTCAATTTAAGACCACCTCACAATTAAGGCCACTTCAGTATTAAGACCACCTCAGTATTAAGACCAACTCACCATTAAGACCTTAGAATAGACAGACAGGGAAACCTCACTTTAAGACAACCTCAGTCTTAAGACCACTTCACAATTAAGACCTTAGAATAGACAGACAAGGAAACCTCAATTTAAGACCACCTCACAATTAAGGCCACTTCAGTATTAAGACCACCTCAGTAATAAGACCACCTCACCATTAAGACCTTAGAATAGACAGACAGGGAAACCTCAATTTAAGAGCACCTCAGTATTAAGACCCCCTTACCATTAAGACCTTAGAATAGACAGACAGGGAAACCTCACTTTAAGGCCACTTCAGTATTAAGACCACCTCACCATTAAGACCTTAGAATAGACAGACCGGGAAACCTCAATTTAAGAGCACCTCAGTATTAAGACCACCTCACCATTAAGACCTTAGAATAGACAGACAGGGAAACCTCACTTTAAGTCCACTTCCGTATTAAGACCACCTCACCATTAAGACCTTAGAATAGATAGACAGGGAAACCTCACTTTATGACAACCTCAGTCTTAAGACCACTTCACAATTAAGACCTTAGAATAGACAGACAATGAAACCTCAATTTAAGACCACCTCACAATTAAGGCCACTTCAGTATTAAGACCACCTCAGTAATAAGACCACCTCACCATTAAGACCTTAGAATAAACAGACAGGGAAACCTCAATTTAAGAGCACCTCAGTATTAAGACCCCCTCACCATTAAGACCTTAGAATAGACAGACAGGGAAACCTCACTTTAAGGCCACTTCAGTATTAAGACCACCTCACCATTAAGACCTTAGAATAGATAGACAGGGAAACCTCACTTTAAGACAACCTCAGTCTTAAGACCACTTCACAATTAAGACCTTAGAATAGACAGACAAGGAAACCTCAATTTAAGACCACCTCACAATTAAGGCCACTTCAGTATTAAGACCACCTCAGTAATAGGACCACCTCACCATTAAGACCTTAGAATAGACAGACAGGGAAACCTCAATTTAAGAGCACCTCAGTATTAAGACCCCCTCACCATTAAGACCTTAGAATAGACAGACAGGGAAACCTCACTTTAAGGCCACTTCAGTATTAAGACCACCTCACCATTAAGACCTTAGAATAGACAGACAGGGAAACCTCACTTTAAGACCACCTCAGTAATAAGACCACCTCACCAGTAAGACCTTATAATAGACAGACAGGGAAACCTCACTTTAAGGCCACTTCTATTAAGACCACCTCACCATTAAGACCTTAGAATAGACAGACAGGGAAACCTCACTTTAAGGCCACTTCAGCATTAAGACCACCTCACCATTAAGACCTTAGAATAGACAGACCGGGAAACCTCAATTTAACAGCACCTCAGTATTAAGACCACATCACCATTAAGACCTTAGAATAGACAGACAGGGAAACCTCACTTTAAGTCCACTTCCGTATTAAGACCACCTCACCATTAAGACCTTAGAATAGATAGACAGGGAAACCTCACTTTATGACAACCTCAGTCTTAAGACCACTTCACAATTAAGACCTTAGAATAGACAGACAATGAAACCTCAATTTAAGACCACCTCACAATTAAGGCCACTTCAGTATTAAGACCACCTCAGTAATAAGACCACCTCACCATTAAGACCTTAGAATAAACAGACAGGGAAACCTCAATTTAAGAGCACCTCAGTATTAAGACACCCTCACCATTAAGACCTTAGAATAGACAGACAGGGAAACCTCACTTTAAGGCCACTTCAGTATTAAGACCACCTCACCATTAAGACCTTAGAATAGATAGACAGGGAAACCTCACTTTAAGACAACCTCAGTCTTAAGACCACTTCACAATTAAGACCTTAGAATAGACAGACAAGGAAACCTCAATTTAAGACCACCTCACAATTAAGGCCACTTCAGCATTAAGACCACCTCAGTAATAGGACCACCTCACCATTAAGACCTTAGAATAGACAGACAAGGAAACCTCAATTTAAGAGCACCTCAGCATTAAGACCCCCTCACCATTAAGACCTTAGAATAGACAGACAGGGAAACCTCACTTTAAGGCCACTTCAGTATTAAGACCACCTCACCATTAAGACCTTAGAATAGACAGACAGGGAAACCTCACTTTAAGACCACCTCAGTAATAAGACCACCTCACCAGTAAGACCTTATAATAGACAGACAGGGAAACCTCACTTTAAGGCCACTTCTATTAAGACCACCTCACCATTAAGACCTTAGAATACACAGACAGGGAAACCTCACTTTAAGGCAACTTCAGTATTAAGACCACCTCACCAGTAAGACCTTAGAATAGACAAACAGGGAAACCTCACTTTAAGGCCACTTCAGTAATAAGACCACCTCACCATTAAGACCTTAGAATAGACAGACAGGGAAACCTCACTTTAAGGCCACTTCAGTATTAAGACCACCTCACCATTAAGACCTTAGAATAGGCAGACAGGGAAACCTCACTTTAAGACAGCCTCAGTATTAAGACCACCTCACCATTAAGACCTTAGAAAGACAGGGAAACCTCACTTTAAGGCCACTTCAGTAATAAGACCACCTCACCATTAAGACCTTAGAATAGACAGACAGGGAAACCTCACTTTAAGGCCACTTCAGTATTAAGACCACCTCACCATTAAGACCTTAGAATAGACAGACAGGGAAACCTCACTTTAAGGCCACTTCAGTATTAAGACCGCCTCACCATTAAGACCTTAGAATAGACAGACAGGGAAACCTCACTTTGAGGACCTTAGAATAGACAGACAGGGAAACTTCACTTTAAGGCCACTTCAGTATTAAGACCACCTCACCATTAAGACCTTAGAAAGACAGGGAAACCTCACTTTAAGGCCACTTCAGTAATAAGACCACCTCACCATTAAGACCTTAGAATAGACAGACAGGGAAACCTCACTTTAAGGCCACTTCAGTATTAAGACCACCTCACCATTAAGACCTTAGAATAGACAGACAGGGAAACCCCACTTTAAGGCCACTTCAGTATTAAGACCACCTCACCATTAAGACCTTAGAATAGACAGACAGGGAAACCTCACTTTGAGGACCTTAGAATAGACAGACAGGGAAACTTCACTTTAAGGCCACTTCAGTATTAAGACCACCTCACCATTAAGACCTTAGAATAGACAGACAGGGAAACCTCACTTTAAGGCCACTTCAGTATTAAGACCACCTCACCATTAAGACCTTAGAATAGACAGACAGGGAAACCTCACTTTAAGACAGCCTCAATAATAAGACCACCTCTCCATTAAGACCTTAGAATAGACAGACAGGGAAACCTCACTTTAAGACAACGTCAGTCTTAAGACCACTTCACAATTAAGACCTTAGAATAGACAGACAGGGAAACCTCAATTTAAGACCACCTCACAATTAAGGCCACTTCAGTATTAAGACCACCTCAGTATTAAGACCACCTCACCATTAAGACCTTAGAATAGACAGACAGGGAAACCTCACTTTAAGGCCACTTCAGTATTAAGACCACCTCACCATTAAGACCTTAGAATAGACAGACAGGGAAACCCCACTTTAAGGCCACTTCAGTATTAAGACCACCTCACCATTAAGACCTTAGAATAGACAGACAGGGAAACCTCACTTTATGACAACCTCAGTCTTAAGACCACTTCACAATTAAGACCTTAGAATAGACAGACAATGAAACCTCAATTTAAGACCACCTCACAATTAAGGCCACTTCAGTATTAAGACCACCTCAGTAATAGGACCACCTCACCATTAAGACCTTAGAATAGTTAGACAGGGAAACCTCAATTTAAGAGCACCTCAGCATTAAGACCCCCTCACCATTAAGACCTTAGAATAGACAGACAGGGAAACCTCACTTTAAGGCCACTTCAGTATTAAGACCACCTCACCATTAAGACCTTAGAATAGACAGACAGGGAAACCTCACTTTAAGACCACCTCAGTAATAAGACCACCTCACCAGTAAGACCTTATAATAGACAGACAGGGAAACCTCACTTTAAGGCCACTTCTATTAAGACCACCTCACCATTAAGACCTTAGAATACACAGACAGGGAAACCTCACTTTAAGGCAACTTCAGTATTAAGACCACCTCACCAGTAAGACCTTAGAATAGACAAACAGGGAAACCTCACTTTAAGGCCACTTCAGTAATAAGACCACCTCACCATTAAGACCTTAGAATAGACAGACAGGGAAACCTCACTTTAAGGCCACTTCAGTATTAAGACCACCTCACCATTAAGACCTTAGAATAGGCAGACAGGGAAACCTCAATTTAAGACCACCTCACAATTAAGGCCACTTCAGTATTAAGACCACCTCACCATTAAGACCTTAGAATAGACAGACAGGGAAACCTCACTTTAAGGCCACTTCAGTATTAAGACCACCTCACCATTAAGACCTTAGAATAGACAGACAGGGAAACCCCACTTTAAGGCCACTTCAGTATTAAGACCACCTCACCATTAAGACCTTAGAATAGACAGACAGGGAAACCTCACTTTGAGGACCTTAGAATAGACAGACAGGGAAACTTCACTTTAAGGCCACTTCAGTATTAAGACCACCTCACCATTAAGACCTTAGAATAGACAGACAGGGAAACCTCACTTTAAGGCCACTTCAGTATTAAGACCACCTCACCATTAAGACCTTAGAATAGACAGACAGGGAAACCTCACTTTAAGACAGCCTCAATAATAAGACCACCTCTCCATTAAGACCTTAGAATAGACAGACAGGGAAACCTCACTTTAAGACAACGTCAGTCTTAAGACCACTTCACAATTAAGACCTTAGAATAGACAGACAGGGAAACCTCAATTTAAGACCACCTCACAATTAAGGCCACTTCAGTATTAAGACCACCTCAGTATTAAGACCAACTCACCATTAAGACCTTAGAATAGACAGACAGGGAAACCTCACTTTAAGACAACCTCAGTCTTAAGACCACTTCACAATTAAGACCTTAGAATAGACAGACAAGGAAACCTCAATTTAAGACCACCTCACAATTAAGGCCACTTCAGTATTAAGACCACCTCAGTAATAAGACCACCTCACCATTAAGACCTTAGAATAGACTGACAGGGAAACCTCAATTTAAGAGCACCTCAGTATTAAGACCCCCTTACCATTAAGACCTTAGAATAGACAGACAGGGAAACCTCACTTTAAGGCCACTTCAGTATTAAGACCACCTCACCATTAAGACCTTAGAATAGACAGACCGGGAAACCTCAATTTAAGAGCACCTCAGTATTAAGACCACCTCACCATTAAGACCTTAGAATAGACAGACAGGGAAACCTCACTTTAAGTCCACTTCAGTATTAAGACCACCTCACCATTAAGACCTTAGAATAGATAGACAGGGAAACCTCACTTTATGACAACCTCAGTCTTAAGACCACTTCACAATTAAGACCTTAGAATAGACAGACAATGAAACCTCAATTTAAGACCACCTCACAATTAAGGCCACTTCAGTATTAAGACCACCTCAGTAATAAGACCACCTCACCATTAAGACCTTAGAATAAACAGACAGGGAAACCTCAATTTAAGAGCACCTCAGTATTAAGACCCCCTCACCATTAAGACCTTAGAATAGACAGACAGGGAAACCTCACTTTAAGGCCACTTCAGTATTAAGACCACCTCACCATTAAGACCTTAGAATAGATAGACAGGGAAACCTCACTTTAAGACAACCTCAGTCTTAAGACCACTTCACAATTAAGACCTTAGAATAGACAGACAAGGAAACCTCAATTTAAGACCACCTCACAATTAAGGCCACTTCAGTATTAAGACCACCTCAGTAATAGGACCACCTCACCATTAAGACCTTAGAATAGACAGACAGGGAAACCTGAATTTAAGAGCACCTCAGTATTAAGACCCCCTCACCATTAAGACCTTAGAATAGACAGACAGGGAAACCTCACTTTAAGGCCACTTCAGTATTAAGACCACCTCACCATTAAGACCTTAGAATAGACAGACAGGGAAACCTCACTTTAAGACCACCTCAGTAATAAGACCACCTCACCAGTAAGACCTTATAATAGACAGACAGGGAAACCTCACTTTAAGGCCACTTCTATTAAGACCACCTCACCATTAAGACCTTAGAATAGACAGACAGGGAAACCTCACTTCAAGGCCACTTCAGCATTTAGACCACCTCACCATTAAGACCTTAGAATAGACAGACCGGGAAACCTCAATTTAACAGCACCTCAGTATTAAGACCACCTCACCATTAAGACCTTAGAATAGACAGACAGGGAAACCTCACTTTAAGTCCACTTCCGTATTAAGACCACCTCACCATTAAGACCTTAGAATAGATAGACAGGGAAACCTCACTTTATGACAACCTCAGTCTTAAGACCACTTCACAATTAAGACCTTAGAATAGACAGACAATGAAACCTCAATTTAAGACCACCTCACAATTAAGGCCACTTCAGTATTAAGACCACCTCAGTAATAAGACCACCTCACCATTAAGACCTTAGAATAAACAGACAGGGAAACCTCAATTTAAGAGCACCTCAGTATTAAGACCCCCTCACCATTAAGACCTTAGAATAGACAGACAGGGAAACCTCACTTTAAGGCCACTTCAGTATTAAGACCACCTCACCATTAAGACCTTAGAATAGATAGACAGGGAAACCTCACTTTAAGACAACCTCAGTCTTAAGACCACTTCACAATTAAGACCTTAGAATAGACAGACAAGGAAACCTCAATTTAAGACCACCTCACAATTAAGGCCACTTCAGTATTAAGACCACCTCAGTAATAGGACCACCTCACCATTAAGACCTTAGAATAGACAGACAGGGAAACCTCAATTTAAGAGCACCTCAGTATTAAGACCCCCTCACCATTAAGACCTTAGAATAGACAGACAGGGAAACCTCACTTTAAGGCCACTTCAGTATTAAGACCACCTCACCATTAAGACCTTAGAATAGACAGACAGGGAAACCTCACTTTAAGACCACCTCAGTAATAAGACCACCTCACCAGTAAGACCTTATAATAGACAGACAGGGAAACCTCACTTTAAGGCCACTTCTATTAAGACCACCTCACCATTAAGACCTTAGAATACACAGACAGGGAAACCTCACTTTAAGGCAACTTCAGTATTAAGACCACCTCACCAGTAAGACCTTAGAATAGACAAACAGGGAAACCTCACTTTAAGGCCACTTCAGTAATAAGACCACCTCACCATTAAGACCTTAGAATAGACAGACAGGGAAACCTCACTTTAAGGCCACTTCAGTATTAAGACCACCTCACCATTAAGACCTTAGAATAGGCAGACAGGGAAACCTCACTTTAAGACAGCCTCAGTATTAAGACCACCTCACCATTAAGACCTTAGAAAGACAGGGAAACCTCACTTTAAGGCCACTTCAGTAATAAGACCACCTCACCATTAAGACCTTAGAATAGACAGACAGGGAAACCTCACTTTAAGGCCACTTCAGTATTAAGACCACCTCACCATTAAGACCTTAGAATAGACAGACAGGGAAACCTCACTTTAAGGCCACTTCAGTATTAAGACCACCTCACCATTAAGACCTTAGAATAGACAGACAGGGAAACCTCACTTTGAGGACCTTAGAATAGACAGACAGGGAAACTTCACTTTAAGGCCACTTCAGTATTAAGACCACCTCACCATTAAGACCTTAGAAAGACAGGGAAACCTCACTTTAAGGCCACTTCAGTAATAAGACCACCTCACCATTAAGACCTTAGAATAGACAGACAGGGAAACCTCACTTTAAGGCCACTTCAGTATTAAGACCACCTCACCATTAAGACCTTAGAATAGACAGACAGGGAAACCCCACTTTAAGGCCACTTCAGTATTAAGACCACCTCACCATTAAGACCTTAGAATAGACAGACAGGGAAACCTCACTTTGAGGACCTTAGAATAGACAGACAGGGAAACTTCACTTTAAGGCCACTTCAGTATTAAGACCACCTCACCATTAAGACCTTAGAATAGACAGACAGGGAAACCTCACTTTAAGGCCACTTCAGTATTAAGACCACCTCACCATTAAGACCTTAGAATAGACAGACAGGGAAACCTCACTTTAAGGCCACTTCAGTATTAAGACCACCTCACCATTAAGACCTTAGAATAGATAGACAGGGAAACCTCACTTTAAGACAACCTCAGTCTTAAGACCACTTCACAATTAAGACCTTAGAATAGACAGACAAGGAAACCTCAATTTAAGACCACCTCACAATTAAGGCCACTTCAGTATTAAGACCACCTCAGTAATAGGACCACCTCACCATTAAGACCTTAGAATAGACAGACAGGGAAACCTCAATTTAAGAGCACCTCAGTATTAAGACCCCCTCACCATTAAGACCTTAGAATAGACAGACAGGGAAACCTCACTTTAAGGCCACTTCAGTATTAAGACCACCTCACCATTAAGACCTTAGAATAGACAGACAGGGAAACCTCACTTTAAGACCACCTCAGTAATAAGACCACCTCACCAGTAAGACCTTATAATAGACAGACAGGGAAACCTCACTTTAAGGCCACTTCTATTAAGACCACCTCACCATTAAGACCTTAGAATACACAGACAGGGAAACCTCACTTTAAGGCAACTTCAGTATTAAGACCACCTCACCAGTAAGACCTTAGAATAGACAAACAGGGAAACCTCACTTTAAGGCCACTTCAGTAATAAGACCACCTCACCATTAAGACCTTAGAATAGACAGACAGGGAAACCTCACTTTAAGGCCACTTCAGTATTAAGACCACCTCACCATTAAGACCTTAGAATAGGCAGACAGGGAAACCTCACTTTAAGACAGCCTCAGTATTAAGACCACCTCACCATTAAGACCTTAGAAAGACAGGGAAACCTCACTTTAAGGCCACTTCAGTAATAAGACCACCTCACCATTAAGACCTTAGAATAGACAGACAGGGAAACCTCACTTTAAGGCCACTTCAGTATTAAGACCACCTCACCATTAAGACCTTAGAATAGACAGACAGGGAAACCTCACTTTAAGGCCACTTCAGTATTAAGACCACCTCACCATTAAGACCTTAGAATAGACAGACAGGGAAACCTCACTTTGAGGACCTTAGAATAGACAGACAGGGAAACTTCACTTTAAGGCCACTTCAGTATTAAGACCACCTCACCATTAAGACCTTAGAAAGACAGGGAAACCTCACTTTAAGGCCACTTCAGTAATAAGACCACCTCACCATTAAGACCTTAGAATAGACAGACAGGGAAACCTCACTTTAAGGCCACTTCAGTATTAAGACCACCTCACCATTAAGACCTTAGAATAGACAGACAGGGAAACCCCACTTTAAGGCCACTTCAGTATTAAGACCACCTCACCATTAAGACCTTAGAATAGACAGACAGGGAAACCTCACTTTGAGGACCTTAGAATAGACAGACAGGGAAACTTCACTTTAAGGCCACTTCAGTATTAAGACCACCTCACCATTAAGACCTTAGAATAGACAGACAGGGAAACCTCACTTTAAGGCCACTTCAGTATTAAGACCACCTCACCATTAAGACCTTAGAATAGACAGACAGGGAAACCTCACTTTAAGACAGCCTCAATAATAAGACCACCTCTCCATTAAGACCTTAGAATAGACAGACAGGGAAACCTCACTTTAAGACAACGTCAGTCTTAAGACCACTTCACAATTAAGACCTTAGAATAGACAGACAGGGAAACCTCAATTTAAGACCACCTCACAATTAAGGCCACTTCAGTGTTAAGACCACCTCAGTATTAAGACCACCTCACCATTAAGACCTTAGAATAGACAGACAGGGAAACCTCACTTTAAGACAACCTCAGTCTTAAGACCACTTCACAATTAAGACCTTAGAATAGACAGACAAGGAAACCTCAATTTAAGACCACCTCACAATTAAGGCCACTTCAGTATTAAGACCACCTCAGTAATAAGACCACCTCACCATTAAGACCTTAGAATAGACAGACAGGGAAACCTCAATTTAAGAGCACCTCAGTATTAAGACCCCCTTACCATTAAGACCTTAGAATAGACAGACAGGGAAACCTCACTTTAAGGCCACTTCAGTATTAAGACCACCTCACCATTAAGACCTTAGAATAGACAGACCGGAAAACCTCAATTTAAGAGCACCTCAGTATTAAGACCACCTCACCTTTAAGACCTTAGAATAGACAGACAGGGAAACCTCACTTTAAGTCCACTTCCGTATTAAGACCACCTCACCATTAAGACCTTAGAATAGATAGACAGGGAAACCTCACTTTATGACAACCTCAGTCTTAAGACCACTTCACAATTAAGACCTTAGAATAGACAGACAATGAAACCTCAATTTAAGACCACCTCACAATTAAGGCCACTTCAGTATTAAGACCACCTCAGTAATAAGACCACCTCACCATTAAGACCTTAGAATAAACAGACAGGGAAACCTCAATTTAAGAGCACCTCAGTATTAAGACCCCCTCACCATTAAGACCTTAGAATAGACAGACAGGGAAACCTCACTTTAAGGCCACTTCAGTATTAAGACCACCTCACCATTAAGACCTTAGAATAGATAGACAGGGAAACCTCACTTTAAGACAACCTCAGTCTTAAGACCACTTCACAATTAAGACCTTAGAATAGACAGACAAGGAAACCTCAATTTAAGACCACCTCACAATTAAGGCCACTTCAGTATTAAGACCACCTCAGTAATAGGACCACCTCACCATTAAGACCTTAGAATAGACAGACAGGGAAACCTCAATTTAAGAGCACCTCAGTATTAAGACCCCCTCACCATTAAGACCTTAGAATAGACAGACAGGGAAACCTCACTTTAAGGCCACTTCAGTATTAAGACCACCTCACCATTAAGACCTTAGAATAGACAGACAGGGAAACCTCACTTTAAGACCACCTCAGTAATAAGACCACCTCACCAGTAAGACCTTATAATAGACAGACAGGGAAACCTCACTTTAAGGCCACTTCTATTAAGACCACCTCACCATTAAGACCTTAGAATAGACAGACAGGGAAACCTCACTTTAAGGCCACTTCAGCATTAAGACCACCTCACCATTAAGACCTTAGAATAGACAGACAGGGAAACCTCAATTTAACAGCACCTCAGTATTAAGACCACCTCACCATTAAGACCTTAGAATAGACAGACAGGGAAACCTCACTTTAAGTCCACTTCCGTATTAAGACCACCTCACCATTAAGACCTTAGAATAGATAGACAGGGAAACCTCACTTTATGACAACCTCAGTCTTAAGACCACTTCACAATTAAGACCTTAGAATAGACAGACAATGAAACCTCAATTTAAGACCACCTCACAATTAAGGCCACTTCAGTATTAAGACCACCTCAGTAATAAGACCACCTCACCATTAAGACCTTAGAATAAACAGACAGGGAAACCTCAATTTAAGAGCACCTCAGTATTAAGACCCCCTCACCATTAAGACCTTAGAATAGACAGACAGGGAAACCTCACTTTAAGGCCACTTCAGTATTAAGACCACCTCACCATTAAGACCTTAGAATAGATAGACAGGGAAACCTCACTTTAAGACAACCTCAGTCTTAAGACCACTTCACAATTAAGACCTTAGAATAGACAGACAAGGAAACCTCAATTTAAGACCACCTCACAATTAAGGCCACTTCAGTATTAAGACCACCTCAGTAATAGGACCACCTCACCATTAAGACCTTAGAATAGACAGACAGGGAAACCTCAATTTAAGAGCACCTCAGTATTAAGACCCCCTCACCATTAAGACCTTAGAATAGACAGACAGGGAAACCTCACTTTAAGGCCACTTCAGTATTAAGACCACCTCACCATTAAGACCTTAGAATAGACAGACAGGGAAACCTCATTTTAAGACCACCTCAGTAATAAGACCACCTCACCAGTAAGACCTTATAATAGACAGACAGGGAAACCTCACTTTAAGGCCACTTCTATTAAGACCACCTCACCATTAAGACCTTAGAATACACAGACAGGGAAACCTCACTTTAAGGCAACTTCAGTATTAAGACCACCTCACCAGTAAGACCTTAGAATAGACAAACAGGGAAACCTCACTTTAAGGCCACTTCAGTAATAAGACCACCTCACCATTAAGACCTTAGAATAGACAGACAGGGAAACCTCACTTTAAGGCCACTTCAGTATTAAGACCACCTCACCATTAAGACCTTAGAATAGGCAGACAGGGAAACCTCACTTTAAGACAGCCTCAGTATTAAGACCACCTCACCATTAAGACCTTAGAAAGACAGGGAAACCTCACTTTAAGGCCACTTCAGTAATAAGACCACCTCACCATTAAGACCTTAGAATAGACAGACAGGGAAACCTCACTTTAAGGCCACTTCAGTATTAAGACCACCTCACCATTAAGACCTTAGAATAGACAGACAGGGAAACCTCACTTTAAGGCCACTTCAGTATTAAGACCACCTCACCATTAAGACCTTAGAATAGACAGACAGGGAAACCTCACTTTGAGGACCTTAGAATAGACAGACAGGGAAACTTCACTTTAAGGCCACTTCAGTATTAAGACCACCTCACCATTAAGACCTTAGAAAGACAGGGAAACCTCACTTTAAGGCCACTTCAGTAATAAGACCACCTCACCATTAAGACCTTAGAATAGACAGACAGGGAAACCTCACTTTAAGGCCACTTCAGTATTAAGACCACCTCACCATTAAGACCTTAGAATAGACAGACAGGGAAACCCCACTTTAAGGCCACTTTAGTATTAAGACCACCTCACCATTAAGACCTTAGAATAGACAGACAGGGAAACCTCACTTTGAGGACCTTAGAATAGACAGACAGGGAAACTTCACTTTAAGGCCACTTCAGTATTAAGACCACCTCACCATTAAGACCTTAGAATAGACAGACAGGGAAACCTCACTTTAAGGCCACTTCAGTATTAAGACCACCTCAGCATTAAGATCTTAGAATAGACAGACAGGGAAACCTCACTTTAAGGCCACTTCAGTATTAAGACCACCTCACCATTAAGACCTTAGAATAGACAGACAGGGAAACCTCACTTTAAGACAACCTCAGTCTTAAGACCATTTCACAATTAAGACCTTAGAATAGACAGACAGGGAAACCTCAATTTAAGACCACCTCACAATTAAGGCCACTTCAGTATTAAGACCACCTCAGTATTAAGACCACCTCACCATTAAGACCTTAGAATAGAAAGACAGGGAAACCTCACTTTAAGGCCACTTCAGTATTAAGACCACCTCACCATTAAGACCTTAGAATCGATAGACAGGGAAACCTCACTTTAAGACAACCTCAGTCTTAAGACCACTTCACAATTAAGACCTTAGAATAGACAGACAAGGAAACCTCAATTTAAGACCACCTCACAATTAAGGCCACTTCAGTATTAAGACCACCTCAGTAATAAGACCACCTCACCATTAAGACCTTAGAATAGACAGACAGGGAAACCTGAATTTAAGAGCACCTCAGTATTAAGACCCCCTTACCATTAAGACCTTAGAATAGACAGACAGGGAAACCTCACTTTAAGGCCACTTCAGTATTAAGACCACCTCACCATTAAGACCTTAGAATAGACAGACCGGGAAACCTCAATTTAAGAGCACCTCAGTATTAAGACCACCTCACCATTAAGACCTTAGAATAGACAGACAGGGAAACCTCACTTTAAGGCCACTTCCGTATTAAGACCACCTCACCATTAAGACCTTAGAATAGATAGACAGGGAAACCTCACATTAAGACAACCTCAGTCTTAAGACCACTTCACAATTAAGACCTTAGAATAGACAGACAAGGAAACCTCAATTTAAGACCACCTCACAATTAAGGCCACTTCAGTATTAAGACCACCTCAGTAATAAGACCACCTCACCATTAAGACCTTAGAATAGACAGACAGGGAAACCTCAATTTAAGAGCACCTCAGTATTAAGACCCCCTCACCATTAAGACCTTAGAATAGACAGACAGGGAAACCTCACTTTAAGGCCACTTCAGTATTAAGACCACCTCACCATTAAGACCTTGGAATAGCCAGACAGGGAAACCTCACTTTAAGACAGCCTCAGTAATAAGACCACCTCACCATTAAGACCTTAGAATAGACAGACAGGGAAACCTCACTTTAAGGCCACTTCAGTATTAAGACCACCTCAACATTGAAACCTTAGAATAGACAGACAGGGAAACCTCACTTTAAGACAGCCTCAGTAATAAGACCACCTCACCATTAAGACCTTAGAATAGACAGACAGGGAAACCTCACTTTAAGGCCACTTCAGTATTAAGACCACCTCAATAATAAGACCACCTCACCATTAAGACCTAAGAATAGACAGACAGGGAAACCTCACTTTAAGGCCACTTCAGTATTAAGACCACCTCACCATTAAGACCTAAGAATAGACAGACAGGGAAACCTCACTTTAAGACAACCTCAGTCTTAAGACCACTTCACAATTAAGACCTTAGAATAGACAGACAGGGAAACCTCAATTTAAGACCACCTCACAATTAAGGCCACTTCAGTATTAAGACCACCTCAGTATTAAGACCACCTCACCATTAAGACCTTAGAATAGACAGACCGGGAAACCTCAATTTAAGAGCACCTCAGTATTAAGACCACCTCACCATTAAGACCTTAGAATAGACAGACAGGGAAACCTCACTTCAAGGCCACTTCAATATTAAGACCACCTCACCATTAAGACCTTAGAATAGATAGACAGGGAAACCTCACTTTAAGACAACCTCAGTCTTAAGTCCACTTCACAATTAAGACCTTAGAATAGACAGACAAGGAAACCTCAATTTATGACCACCTCACAATTAAGGCCACTTCAGTATTAAGACCACCTCAGTAATAAGACCACCTCACCATTAAGACCTTAGAATAGACAGACAGGGAAACCTCAATTTAAGAGCACCTCAGTATTAAGACCCCCTCACCATTAAGACCTTACAATAGACAGACAGGGAAACCTCACTTTAAGGCCACTTCAGTATTATGACCACCTCAACATTAGGACCTTAGAATAGACAGACAGGGAAACCTCACTTTAAGACCACCTCAGTAATAAGACCACCTCACCATTAAGACCTTAGAATAGACAGACAGGGAAACCTCAATTTAAGACCACCTCAGTAATAAGACCACCTCACCATTAAGACCTTAGAATAGACAGACAGGGAAACCTCAATTTAAGAGCACCTCAGTATTAAGACCCCCTCACCATTAAGACCTTAGAATAGACAGACAGGGAAACCTCACTTTAAGGCCACTTCAGTATTAAGACCACCTCAACATTAAGACCTTAGAATAGACAGACAGGGAAACCTCACTTTAAGACCACCTCAGTAATAAGACCACCTCACCATTAAGACCTTAGAATAGACAGACAGGGAAACCTCAATTTAAGACCACCTCAGTAATAAGACCACCTCACCATTAAGACCTTAGAATAGACAGACAGGGAAACCTCAATTTAAGAGCACCTCAGTATTAAGACCCCCTCACCATTAAGACCTTAGAATAGACAGACAGGGAAACCTCACTTTAAGGCCACTTCAGTATTAAGACCACCTCACCATTAAGACCTTAGAATAGCCAGACAGGGAAACCTCACTTTAAGACAGCCTCAGTAATAAGACCACCTCAGTAATAAGACCACCTCACCATTAAGACCTAAGAATAGACAGACAGGGAAACCTCACTTTAAGGCCACTTCAGTATTAAGACCACCTCACCATTAAGACCTTAGAATAGACAGACAGGGAAACCTCACTTTAAGACAACCTCAGTCTTAAGACCACTTCACAATTAAGACCTTAGAATAGACAGACAGGGAAACCTCAATTTAAGACCACCTCACAATTAAGGCCACTTCAGTATTAAGACCACCTCAGTATTAAGACCACCTCACCATTAAGACCTTAGAATAGACAGACCGGGAAACCTCAATTTAAGAGCACCTCAGTATTAAGACCACCTCACCATTAAGACCTTAGAATAGACAGACAGGGAAACCTCACTTTAAGGCCACTTCAATATTAAGACCACCTCACCATTAAGACCTTAGAATAGATAGACAGGGAAACCTCACTTTAAGACAACCTCAGTCTTAAGTCCACTTCACAATTAAGACCTTAGAATAGACAGACAAGGAAACCTCAATTTAAGACCACCTCACAATTAAGGCCACTTCAGTATTAAGACCACCTCAGTAATAAGACCACCTCACCATTAAGACCTTAGAATAGACAGACAGGGAAACCTCAATTTAAGAGCACCTCAGTATTAAGACCCCCTCACCATTAAGACCTTAGAATAGACAGACAGGGAAACCTCACTTTAAGGCCACTTCAGTATTATGACCACCTCACCATTAAGACCTTAGAATAGACAGACAGGGAAACCTCACTTTAAGGCCACTTCAGTATTAAGACCACCTCACCATTAAGACCTTAGAATAGACAGACAGGGAAACCTCACTTTAAGGCCACTTCAGTATTAAGACCACCTCACCATTAAGACCTTAGAATAGACAGACAGGGAAACCTCACTTTGAGGACCTTAGAATAGACAGACAGGGAAACTTCACTTTAAGGCCACTTCAGTATTAAGACCACCTCACCATTAAGACCTTAGAAAGACAGGGAAACCTCACTTTAAGGCCACTTCAGTAATAAGACCACCTCACCATTAAGACCTTAGAATAGACAGACAGGGAAACCTCACTTTAAGGCCACTTCAGTATTAAGACCACCTCACCATTAAGACCTTAGAATAGACAGACAGGGAAACCCCACTTTAAGGCCACTTCAGTATTAAGACCACCTCACCATTAAGACCTTAGAATAGACAGACAGGGAAACCTCACTTTGAGGACCTTAGAATAGACAGACAGGGAAACTTCACTTTAAGGCCACTTCAGTATTAAGACCACCTCACCATTAAGACCTTAGAATAGACAGACAGGGAAACCTCACTTTAAGGCCACTTCAGTATTAAGACCACCTCAGCATTAAGATCTTAGAATAGACAGACAGGGAAACCTCACTTTAAGGCCACTTCAGTATTAAGACCACCTCACCATTAAGACCTTAGAATAGACAGACAGGGAAACCTCACTTTAAGACAACCTCAGTCTTAAGACCATTTCACAATTAAGACCTTAGAATAGACAGACAGGGAAACCTCAATTTAAGACCACCTCACAATTAAGGCCACTTCAGTATTAAGACCACCTCAGTATTAAGACCACCTCACCATTAAGACCTTAGAATAGAAAGACAGGGAAACCTCACTTTAAGGCCACTTCAGTATTAAGACCACCTCACCATTAAGACCTTAGAATCGATAGACAGGGAAACCTCACTTTAAGACAACCTCAGTCTTAAGACCACTTCACAATTAAGACCTTAGAATAGACAGACAAGGAAACCTCAATTTAAGACCACCTCACAATTAAGGCCACTTCAGTATTAAGACCACCTCAGTAATAAGACCACCTCACCATTAAGACCTTAGAATAGACAGACAGGGAAACCTGAATTTAAGAGCACCTCAGTATTAAGACCCCCTTACCATTAAGACCTTAGAATAGACAGACAGGGAAACCTCACTTTAAGGCCACTTCAGTATTAAGACCACCTCACCATTAAGACCTTAGAATAGACAGACCGGGAAACCTCAATTTAAGAGCACCTCAGTATTAAGACCACCTCACCATTAAGACCTTAGAATAGACAGACAGGGAAACCTCACTTTAAGGCCACTTCCGTATTAAGACCACCTCACCATTAAGACCTTAGAATAGATAGACAGGGAAACCTCACATTAAGACAACCTCAGTCTTAAGACCACTTCACAATTAAGACCTTAGAATAGACAGACAAGGAAACCTCAATTTAAGACCACCTCACAATTAAGGCCACTTCAGTATTAAGACCACCTCAGTAATAAGACCACCTCACCATTAAGACCTTAGAATAGACAGACAGGGAAACCTCAATTTAAGAGCACCTCAGTATTAAGACCCCCTCACCATTAAGACCTTAGAATAGACAGACAGGGAAACCTCACTTTAAGGCCACTTCAGTATTAAGACCACCTCACCATTAAGACCTTGGAATAGCCAGACAGGGAAACCTCACTTTAAGACAGCCTCAGTAATAAGACCACCTCACCATTAAGACCTTAGAATAGACAGACAGGGAAACCTCACTTTAAGGCCACTTCAGTATTAAGACCACCTCACCATTGAAACCTTAGAATAGACAGACAGGGAAACCTCACTTTAAGACAGCCTCAGTAATAAGACCACCTCACCATTAAGACCTTAGAATAGACAGACAGGGAAACCTCACTTTAAGGCCACTTCAGTATTAAGACCACCTCAATAATAAGACCACCTCACCATTAAGACCTAAGAATAGACAGACAGGGAAACCTCACTTTAAGGCCACTTCAGTATTAAGACCACCTCACCATTAAGACCTAAGAATAGACAGACAGGGAAACCTCACTTTAAGACAACCTCAGTCTTAAGACCACTTCACAATTAAGACCTTAGAATAGACAGACAGGGAAACCTCAATTTAAGACCACCTCACAATTAAGGCCACTTCAGTATTAAGACCACCTCAGTATTAAGACCACCTCACCATTAAGACCTTAGAATAGACAGACCGGGAAACCTCAATTTAAGAGCACCTCAGTATTAAGACCACCTCACCATTAAGACCTTAGAATAGACAGACAGGGAAACCTCACTTTAAGGCCACTTCAATATTAAGACCACCTCACCATTAAGACCTTAGAATAGATAGACAGGGAAACCTCACTTTAAGACAACCTCAGTCTTAAGTCCACTTCACAATTAAGACCTTAGAATAGACAGACAAGGAAACCTCAATTTAAGACCACCTCACAATTAAGGCCACTTCAGTATTAAGACCACCTCAGTAATAAGACCACCTCACCATTAAGACCTTAGAATAGACAGACAGGGAAACCTCAATTTAAGAGCACCTCAGTATTAAGACCCCCTCACCATTAAGACCTTACAATAGACAGACAGGGAAACCTCACTTTAAGGCCACTTCAGTATTATGACCACCTCAACATTAGGACCTTAGAATAGACAGACAGGGAAACCTCACTTTAAGACCACCTCAGTAATAAGACCACCTCACCATTAAGACCTTAGAATAGACAGACAGGGAAACCTCAATTTAAGACCACCTCAGTAATAAGACCACCTCACCATTAAGACCTTAGAATAGACAGACAGGGAAACCTCAATTTAAGAGCACCTCAGTATTAAGACCCCCTCACCATTAAGACCTTAGAATAGACAGACAGGGAAACCTCACTTTAAGGCCACTTCAGTATTAAGACCACCTCAACATTAAGACCTTAGAATAGACAGACAGGGAAACCTCACTTTAAGACCACCTCAGTAATAAGACCACCTCACCATTAAGACCTTAGAATAGACAGACAGGGAAACCTCAATTTAAGACCACCTCAGTAATAAGACCACCTCACCATTAAGACCTTAGAATAGACAGACAGGGAAACCTCACTTTAAGGCCACTTCAGTATTAAGACCACCTCACCATTAAGACCTTAGAATAGCCAGACAGGGAAACCTCACTTTAAGACAGCCTCAGTAATAAGACCACCTCAGTAATAAGACCACCTCACCATTAAGACCTAAGAATAGACAGACAGGGAAACCTCACTTTAAGGCCACTTCAGTATTAAGACCACCTCACCATTAAGACCTTAGAATAGACAGACAGGGAAACCTCACTTTAAGACAACCTCAGTCTTAAGACCACTTCACAATTAAGACCTTAGAATAGACAGACAGGGAAACCTCAATTTAAGACCACCTCACAATTAAGGCCACTTCAGTATTAAGACCACCTCAGTATTAAGACCACCTCACCATTAAGACCTTAGAATAGACAGACCGGGAAACCTCAATTTAAGAGCACCTCAGTATTAAGACCACCTCACCATTAAGACCTTAGAATAGACAGACAGGGAAACCTCACTTTAAGGCCACTTCAATATTAAGACCACCTCACCATTAAGACCTTAGAATAGATAGACAGGGAAACCTCACTTTAAGACAACCTCAGTCTTAAGTCCACTTCACAATTAAGACCTTAGAATAGACAGACAAGGAAACCTCAATTTAAGACCACCTCACAATTAAGGCCACTTCAGTATTAAGACCACCTCAGTAATAAGACCACCTCACCATTAAGACCTTAGAATAGACAGACAGGGAAACCTCAATTTAAGAGCACCTCAGTATTAAGACCCCCTCACCATTAAGACCTTAGAATAGACAGACAGGGAAACCTCACTTTAAGGCCACTTCAGTATTATGACCACCTCACCATTAAGACCTTAGAATAGACAGACAGGGAAACCTCACTTTAAGACCACCTCAGTAATAAGACCACCTCACCATTAAGACCTTAGAATAGACAGACAGGGAAACCTCAATTTAAGACCACCTCAGTAATAAGACCACCTCACCATTAAGACCTTAGAATAGACAGACAGGGAAACCTCAATTTAAGAGCACCTCAGTATTAAGACCCCCTCACCATTAAGACCTTAGAATAGACAGACAGGGAAACCTCACTTTAAGGCCACTTCAGTATTATGACCACCTCACCATTAAGACCTTAGAATAGACAGACAGGGAAACCTCACTTTAAGACCACCTCAGTAATAAGACCACCTCACCATTAAGACCTTAGAATAGACAGACAGGGAAACCTCAATTTAAGACCACCTCAGTAATAAGACCACCTCACCATTAAGACCTTAGAATAGACAGACAGGGAAACCTCAATTTAAGAGCACCTCAGTATTAAGACCCCCTCACCATTAAGACCTTAGAATAGACAGACAGGGAAACCTCACTTTAAGGCCACTTCAGTATTAAGACCACCTCACCATTAAGACCTTAGAATAGTTAGACAAGGAAACCTCACTTTAAGACAGCCTCAGTAATAAGACCACCTCACCATTAAGACCTTAGAATAGACAGACAGGGAAACCTCACTTTAAGGCCACTTCAGTATTAAGACCACCTCAACATTGAAACCTTAGAATAGACAGACAGGGAAACCTCACTTTAAGACAGCCTCAGTAATAAGACCACCTCACCATTAAGACCTTAGAATAGACAGACAGGGAAACCTCACTTTAAGGCCACTTCAGTATTAAGACCACCTCAATAATAAGACCACCTCACCATTAAGACCTAAGAATAGACAGACAGGGAAACCTCACTTTAAGGCCACTTCAGTATTAAGACCACCTCACCATTAAGACCTAAGAATAGACAGACAGGGAAACCTCACTTTAAGACAACCTCAGTCTTAAGACCACTTCACAATTAAGACCTTAGAATAGACAGACAGGGAAACCTCAATTTAAGACCACCTCACAATTAAGGCCACTTCAGTATTAAGACCACCTCAGTATTAAGACCACCTCACCATTAAGACCTTAGAATAGACAGACCGGGAAACCTCAATTTAAGAGCACCTCAGTATTAAGACCACCTCACCATTAAGACCTTAGAATAGACAGACAGGGAAACCTCACTTTAAGGCCACTTCAATATTAAGACCACCTCACCATTAAGACCTTAGAATAGATAGACAGGGAAACCTCACTTTAAGACAACCTCAGTCTTAAGTCCACTTCACAATTAAGACCTTAGAATAGACAGACAAGGAAACCTCAATTTAAGACCACCTCACAATTAAGGCCACTTCAGTATTAAGACCACCTCAGTAATAAGACCACCTCACCATTAAGACCTTAGAATAGACAGACAGGGAAACCTCAATTTAAGAGCACCTCAGTATTAAGACCCCCTCACCATTAAGACCTTACAATAGACAGACAGGGAAACCTCACTTTAAGGCCACTTCAGTATTATGACCACCTCAACATTAGGACCTTAGAATAGACAGACAGGGAAACCTCACTTTAAGACCACCTCAGTAATAAGACCACCTCACCATTAAGACCTTAGAATAGACAGACAGGGAAACCTCAATTTAAGACCACCTCAGTAATAAGACCACCTCACCATTAAGACCTTAGAATAGACAGACAGGGAAACCTCAATTTAAGAGCACCTCAGTATTAAGACCCCCTCACCATTAAGACCTTAGAATAGACAGACAGGGAAACCTCACTTTAAGGCCACTTCAGTATTAAGACCACCTCAACATTAAGACCTTAGAATAGACAGACAGGGAAACCTCACTTTAAGACCACCTCAGTAATAAGACCACCTCACCATTAAGACCTTAGAATAGACAGACAGGGAAACCTCAATTTAAGACCACCTCAGTAATAAGACCACCTCACCATTAAGACCTTAGAATAGACAGACAGGGAAACCTCAATTTAAGAGCACCTCAGTATTAAGACCCCCTCACCATTAAGACCTTAGAATAGACAGACAGGGAAACCTCACTTTAAGGCCACTTCAGTATTAAGACCACCTCACCATTAAGACCTTAGAATAGCCAGACAGGGAAACCTCACTTTAAGACAGCCTCAGTAATAAGACCACCTCAGTAATAAGACCACCTCACCATTAAGACCTAAGAATAGACAGACAGGGAAACCTCACTTTAAGGCCACTTCAGTATTAAGACCACCTCACCATTAAGACCTTAGAATAGACAGACAGGGAAACCTCACTTTAAGACAACCTCAGTCTTAAGACCACTTCACAATTAAGACCTTAGAATAGACAGACAGGGAAACCTCAATTTAAGACCACCTCACAATTAAGGCCACTTCAGTATTAAGACCACCTCAGTATTAAGACCACCTCACCATTAAGACCTTAGAATAGACAGACCGGGAAACCTCAATTTAAGAGCACCTCAGTATTAAGACCACCTCACCATTAAGACCTTAGAATAGACAGACAGGGAAACCTCACTTTAAGGCCACTTCAATATTAAGACCACCTCACCATTAAGACCTTAGAATAGATAGACAGGGAAACCTCACTTTAAGACAACCTCAGTCTTAAGTCCACTTCACAATTAAGACCTTAGAATAGACAGACAAGGAAACCTCAATTTAAGACCACCTCACAATTAAGGCCACTTCAGTATTAAGACCACCTCAGTAATAAGACCACCTCACCATTAAGACCTTAGAATAGACAGACAGGGAAACCTCAATTTAAGAGCACCTCAGTATTAAGACCCCCTCACCATTAAGACCTTAGAATAGACAGACAGGGAAACCTCACTTTAAGGCCACTTCAGTATTATGACCACCTCACCATTAAGACCTTAGAATAGACAGACAGGGAAACCTCACTTTAAGGCCACTTCAGTATTAAGACCACCTCACCATTAAGACCTTAGAATAGACAGACAGGGAAACCTCACTTTAAGGCCACTTCAGTATTAAGACCACCTCACCATTAAGACCTTAGAATAGACAGACAGGGAAACCTCACTTTGAGGACCTTAGAATAGACAGACAGGGAAACTTCACTTTAAGGCCACTTCAGTATTAAGACCACCTCACCATTAAGACCTTAGAAAGACAGGGAAACCTCACTTTAAGGCCACTTCAGTAATAAGACCACCTCACCATTAAGACCTTAGAATAGACAGACAGGGAAACCTCACTTTAAGGCCACTTCAGTATTAAGACCACCTCACCATTAAGACCTTAGAATAGACAGACAGGGAAACCCCACTTTAAGGCCACTTCAGTATTAAGACCACCTCACCATTAAGACCTTAGAATAGACAGACAGGGAAACCTCACTTTGAGGACCTTAGAATAGACAGACAGGGAAACTTCACTTTAAGGCCACTTCAGTATTAAGACCACCTGACCATTAAGACCTTAGAATAGACAGACAGGGAAACCTCACTTTAAGGCCACTTCAGTATTAAGACCACCTCACCATTAAGACCTTAGAATAGACAGACAGGGAAACCTCAATTTAAGACCACCTCACAATTAAGGCCACTTCAGTATTAAGACCACCTCAGTATTAAGACCACCTCACCATTAAGACCTTAGAATAGAAAGACAGGGAAACCTCACTTTAAGGCCACTTCAGTATTAAGACCACCTCACCATTAAGACCTTAGAATCGATAGACAGGGAAACCTCACTTTAAGACAACCTCAGTCTTAAGACCACTTCACAATTAAGACCTTAGAATAGACAGACAAGGAAACCTCAATTTAAGACCACCTCACAATTAAGGCCACTTCAGTATTAAGACCACCTCAGTAATAAGACCACCTCACCATTAAGACCTTAGAATAGACAGACAGGGAAACCTGAATTTAAGAGCACCTCAGTATTAAGACCCCCTTACCATTAAGACCTTAGAATAGACAGACAGGGAAACCTCACTTTAAGGCCACTTCAGTATTAAGACCACCTCACCATTAAGACCTTAGAATAGACAGACCGGGAAACCTCAATTTAAGAGCACCTCAGTATTAAGACCACCTCACCATTAAGACCTTAGAATAGACAGACAGGGAAACCTCACTTTAAGGCCACTTCCGTATTAAGACCACCTCACCATTAAGACCTTAGAATAGATAGACAGGGAAACCTCACATTAAGACAACCTCAGTCTTAAGACCACTTCACAATTAAGACCTTAGAATAGACAGACAAGGAAACCTCAATTTAAGACCACCTCACAATTAAGGCCACTTCAGTATTAAGACCACCTCAGTAATAAGACCACCTCACCATTAAGACCTTAGAATAGACAGACAGGGAAACCTCAATTTAAGAGCACCTCAGTATTAAGACCCCCTCACCATTAAGACCTTAGAATAGACAGACAGGGAAACCTCACTTTAAGGCCACTTCAGTATTAAGACCACCTCACCATTAAGACCTTGGAATAGCCAGACAGGGAAACCTCACTTTAAGACAGCCTCAGTAATAAGACCACCTCACCATTAAGACCTTAGAATAGACAGACAGGGAAACCTCACTTTAAGGCCACTTCAGTATTAAGACCACCTCACCATTGAAACCTTAGAATAGACAGACAGGGAAACCTCACTTTAAGACAGCCTCAGTAATAAGACCACCTCACCATTAAGACCTTAGAATAGACAGACAGGGAAACCTCACTTTAAGGCCACTTCAGTATTAAGACCACCTCAATAATAAGACCACCTCACCATTAAGACCTAAGAATAGACAGACAGGGAAACCTCACTTTAAGGCCACTTCAGTATTAAGACCACCTCACCATTAAGACCTAAGAATAGACAGACAGGGAAACCTCACTTTAAGACAACCTTAGTCTTAAGACCACTTCACAATTAAGACCTTAGAATAGACAGACAGGGAAACCTCAATTTAAGACCACCTCACAATTAAGGCCACTTCAGTATTAAGACCACCTCAGTATTAAGACCACCTCACCATTAAGACCTTAGAATAGACAGACCGGGAAACCTCAATTTAAGAGCACCTCAGTATTAAGACCACCTCACCATTAAGACCTTAGAATAGACAGACAGGGAAACCTCACTTTAAGGCCACTTCAATATTAAGACCACCTCACCATTAAGACCTTAGAATAGATAGACAGGGAAACCTCACTTTAAGACAACCTCAGTCTTAAGTCCACTTCACAATTAAGACCTTAGAATAGACAGACAAGGAAACCTCAATTTAAGACCACCTCACAATTAAGGCCACTTCAGTATTAAGACCACCTCAGTAATAAGACCACCTCACCATTAAGACCTTAGAATAGACAGACAGGGAAACCTCAATTTAAGAGCACCTCAGTATTAAGACCCCCTCACCATTAAGACCTTAGAATAGACAGACAGGGAAACCTCACTTTAAGGCCACTTCAGTATTATGACCACCTCAACATTAGGACCTTAGAATAGACAGACAGGGAAACCTCACTTTAAGACCACCTCAGTAATAAGACCACCTCACCATTAAGACCTTAGAATAGACAGACAGGGAAACCTCAATTTAAGAGCACCTCAGTATTAAGACCCCCTCACCATTAAGACCTTAGAATAGACAGACAGGGAAACCTCACTTTAAGGCCACTTCAGTATTAAGACCACCTCACCATTAAGACCTTGGAATAGCCAGACAGGGAAACCTCACTTTAAGACAGCCTCAGTAATAAGACCACCTCACCATTAAGACCTTGGAATAGACAGACAGGGAAACCTCACTTTAAGGCCACTTCAGTATTAAGACCACCTCACCATTGAAACCTTAGAATAGACAGACAGGGAAACCTCACTTTAAGACAGCCTCAGTAATAAGACCACCTCACCATTAAGACCTTAGAATAGACAGACAGGGAAACCTCACTTTAAGGCCACTTCAGTATTAAGACCACCTCAATAATAAGACCACCTCACCATTAAGACCTAAGAATAGACAGACAGGGAAACCTCACTTTAAGGCCACTTCAGTATTAAGACCACCTCACCATTAAGACCTAAGAATAGACAGACAGGGAAACCTCACTTTAAGACAACCTCAGTCTTAAGACCACTTCACAATTAAGACCTTAGAATAGACAGACAGGGAAACCTCAATTTAAGACCACCTCACAATTAAGGCCACTTCAGTATTAAGACCACCTCAGTATTAAGACCACCTCACCATTAAGACCTTAGAATAGACAGACCGGGAAACCTCAATTTAAGAGCACCTCAGTATTAAGACCACCTCACCATTAAGACCTTAGAATAGACAGACAGGGAAACCTCACTTTAAGGCCACTTCAGTATTAAGACCACCTCACCATTAAGACCTTAGAATAGACAGACAGGGAAACCTCACTTTGAGGACCTTAGAATAGACAGACAGGGAAACTTCACTTTAAGGCCACTTCAGTATTAAGACCACCTCACCATTAAGACCTTAGAAAGACAGGGAAACCTCACTTTAAGGCCACTTCAGTAATAAGACCACCTCACCATTAAGACCTTAGAATAGACAGACAGGGAAACCTCACTTTAAGGCCACTTCAGTATTAAGACCACCTCACCATTAAGACCTTAGAATAGACAGACAGGGAAACCCCACTTTAAGGCCACTTCAGTATTAAGACCACCTCACCATTAAGACCTTAGAATAGACAGACAGGGAAACCTCACTTTGAGGACCTTAGAATAGACAGACAGGGAAACTTCACTTTAAGGCCACTTCAGTATTAAGACCACCTGACCATTAAGACCTTAGAATAGACAGACAGGGAAACCTCACTTTAAGGCCACTTCAGTATTAAGACCACCTCACCATTAAGACCTTAGAATAGACAGACAGGGAAACCTCAATTTAAGACCACCTCACAATTAAGGCCACTTCAGTATTAAGACCACCTCAGTATTAAGACCACCTCACCATTAAGACCTTAGAATAGAAAGACAGGGAAACCTCACTTTAAGGCCACTTCAGTATTAAGACCACCTCACCATTAAGACCTTAGAATCGATAGACAGGGAAACCTCACTTTAAGACAACCTCAGTCTTAAGACCACTTCACAATTAAGACCTTAGAATAGACAGACAAGGAAACCTCAATTTAAGACCACCTCACAATTAAGGCCACTTCAGTATTAAGACCACCTCAGTAATAAGACCACCTCACCATTAAGACCTTAGAATAGACAGACAGGGAAACCTGAATTTAAGAGCACCTCAGTATTAAGACCCCCTTACCATTAAGACCTTAGAATAGACAGACAGGGAAACCTCACTTTAAGGCCACTTCAGTATTAAGACCACCTCACCATTAAGACCTTAGAATAGACAGACCGGGAAACCTCAATTTAAGAGCACCTCAGTATTAAGACCACCTCACCATTAAGACCTTAGAATAGACAGACAGGGAAACCTCACTTTAAGGCCACTTCCGTATTAAGACCACCTCACCATTAAGACCTTAGAATAGATAGACAGGGAAACCTCACATTAAGACAACCTCAGTCTTAAGACCACTTCACAATTAAGACCTTAGAATAGACAGACAAGGAAACCTCAATTTAAGACCACCTCACAATTAAGGCCACTTCAGTATTAAGACCACCTCAGTAATAAGACCACCTCACCATTAAGACCTTAGAATAGACAGACAGGGAAACCTCAATTTAAGAGCACCTCAGTATTAAGACCCCCTCACCATTAAGACCTTAGAATAGACAGACAGGGAAACCTCACTTTAAGGCCACTTCAGTATTAAGACCACCTCACCATTAAGACCTTGGAATAGCCAGACAGGGAAACCTCACTTTAAGACAGCCTCAGTAATAAGACCACCTCACCATTAAGACCTTAGAATAGACAGACAGGGAAACCTCACTTTAAGGCCACTTCAGTATTAAGACCACCTCACCATTGAAACCTTAGAATAGACAGACAGGGAAACCTCACTTTAAGACAGCCTCAGTAATAAGACCACCTCACCATTAAGACCTTAGAATAGACAGACAGGGAAACCTCACTTTAAGGCCACTTCAGTATTAAGACCACCTCAATAATAAGACCACCTCACCATTAAGACCTAAGAATAGACAGACAGGGAAACCTCACTTTAAGGCCACTTCAGTATTAAGACCACCTCACCATTAAGACCTAAGAATAGACAGACAGGGAAACCTCACTTTAAGACAACCTTAGTCTTAAGACCACTTCACAATTAAGACCTTAGAATAGACAGACAGGGAAACCTCAATTTAAGACCACCTCACAATTAAGGCCACTTCAGTATTAAGACCACCTCAGTATTAAGACCACCTCACCATTAAGACCTTAGAATAGACAGACCGGGAAACCTCAATTTAAGAGCACCTCAGTATTAAGACCACCTCACCATTAAGACCTTAGAATAGACAGACAGGGAAACCTCACTTTAAGGCCACTTCAATATTAAGACCACCTCACCATTAAGACCTTAGAATAGATAGACAGGGAAACCTCACTTTAAGACAACCTCAGTCTTAAGTCCACTTCACAATTAAGACCTTAGAATAGACAGACAAGGAAACCTCAATTTAAGACCACCTCACAATTAAGGCCACTTCAGTATTAAGACCACCTCAGTAATAAGACCACCTCACCATTAAGACCTTAGAATAGACAGACAGGGAAACCTCAATTTAAGAGCACCTCAGTATTAAGACCCCCTCACCATTAAGACCTTAGAATAGACAGACAGGGAAACCTCACTTTAAGGCCACTTCAGTATTATGACCACCTCAACATTAGGACCTTAGAATAGACAGACAGGGAAACCTCACTTTAAGACCACCTCAGTAATAAGACCACCTCACCATTAAGACCTTAGAATAGACAGACAGGGAAACCTCAATTTAAGAGCACCTCAGTATTAAGACCCCCTCACCATTAAGACCTTAGAATAGACAGACAGGGAAACCTCACTTTAAGGCCACTTCAGTATTAAGACCACCTCACCATTAAGACCTTGGAATAGCCAGACAGGGAAACCTCACTTTAAGACAGCCTCAGTAATAAGACCACCTCACCATTAAGACCTTGGAATAGACAGACAGGGAAACCTCACTTTAAGGCCACTTCAGTATTAAGACCACCTCACCATTGAAACCTTAGAATAGACAGACAGGGAAACCTCACTTTAAGACAGCCTCAGTAATAAGACCACCTCACCATTAAGACCTTAGAATAGACAGACAGGGAAACCTCACTTTAAGGCCACTTCAGTATTAAGACCACCTCAATAATAAGACCACCTCACCATTAAGACCTAAGAATAGACAGACAGGGAAACCTCACTTTAAGGCCACTTCAGTATTAAGACCACCTCACCATTAAGACCTAAGAATAGACAGACAGGGAAACCTCACTTTAAGACAACCTCAGTCTTAAGACCACTTCACAATTAAGACCTTAGAATAGACAGACAGGGAAACCTCAATTTAAGACCACCTCACAATTAAGGCCACTTCAGTATTAAGACCACCTCAGTATTAAGACCACCTCACCATTAAGACCTTAGAATAGACAGACCGGGAAACCTCAATTTAAGAGCACCTCAGTATTAAGACCACCTCACCATTAAGACCTTAGAATAGACAGACAGGGAAACCTCACTTTAAGGCCACTTCAATATTAAGACCACCTCACCATTAAGACCTTAGAATAGATAGACAGGGAAACCTCACTTTAAGACAACCTCAGTCTTAAGTCCACTTCACAATTAAGACCTTAGAATAGACAGACAAGGAAACCTCAATTTAAGACCACCTCACAATTAAGGCCACTTCAGTATTAAGACCACCTCAGTAATAAGACCACCTCACCATTAAGACCTTAGAATAGACAGACAGGGAAACCTCAATTTAAGAGCACCTCAGTATTAAGACCCCCTCACCATTAAGACCTTACAATAGACAGACAGGGAAACCTCACTTTAAGGCCACTTCAGTATTATGACCACCTCAACATTAGGACCTTAGAATAGACAGACAGGGAAACCTCACTTTAAGACCACCTCAGTAATAAGACCACCTCACCATTAAGACCTTAGAATAGACAGACAGGGAAACCTCAATTTAAGACCACCTCAGTAATAAGACCACCTCACCATTAAGACCTTAGAATAGACAGACAGGGAAACCTCAATTTAAGAGCACCTCAGTATTAAGACCCCCTCACCATTAAGACCTTAGAATAGACAGACAGGGAAACCTCACTTTAAGGCCACTTCAGTATTAAGACCACCTCAACATTAAGACCTTAGAATAGACAGACAGGGAAACCTCACTTTAAGACCACCTCAGTAATAAGACCACCTCACCATTAAGACCTTAGAACAGACAGACAGGGAAACCTCAATTTAAGACCACCTCAGTAATAAGACCACCTCACCATTAAGACCTTAGAATAGACAGACAGGGAAACCTCAATTTAAGAGCACCTCAGTATTAAGACCCCCTCACCATTAAGACCTTAGAATAGACAGACAGGGAAACCTCACTTTAAGGCCACTTCAGTATTAAGACCACCTCACCATTAAGACCTTAGAATAGCCAGACAGGGAAACCTCACTTTAAGACAGCCTCAGTAATAAGACCACCTCAGTAATAAGACCACCTCACCATTAAGACCTTAGAATAGACAGACAGGGAAACCTCAATTTAAGAGCACCTCAGTATTAAGACCCCCTCACCATTAAGACCTTAGAATAGACAGACAGGGAAACCTCACTTTAAGGCCACTTCAGTATTAAGACCACCTCACCATTAAGACCT
The DNA here is from genome assembly GCA_932294295.1 of Alitta virens. Lineage (NCBI taxonomy): Eukaryota > Metazoa > Annelida > Polychaeta > Phyllodocida > Nereididae > Alitta > Alitta virens. The sequence continues at coordinate 30,683,338 of OW028585.1, read as the reverse complement.
TAGAATAGACAGACAGGGAAACCTCACTTTAAGACAACCTCAGTCTTAAGACCACTTCACAATTAAGACCTTAGAATAGACAGACAGGGAAACCTCAATTTAAGACCACCTCACAATTAAGGCCACTTCAGTATTAAGACCACCTCAGTATTAAGACCACCTCACCATTAAGACCTTAGAATAGACAGACCGGGAAACCTCAATTTAAGAGCACCTCAGTATTAAGACCACCTCACCATTAAGACCTTAGAATAGACAGACAGGGAAACCTCACTTTAAGGCCACTTCAATATTAAGACCACCTCACCATTAAGACCTTAGAATAGATAGACAGGGAAACCTCACTTTAAGACAACCTCAGTCTTAAGTCCACTTCACAATTAAGACCTTAGAATAGACAGACAAGGAAACCTCAATTTAAGACCACCTCACAATTAAGGCCACTTCAGTATTAAGACCACCTCAGTAATAAGACCACCTCACCATTAAGACCTTAGAATAGACAGACAGGGAAACCTCAATTTAAGAGCACCTCAGTATTAAGACCCCCTCACCATTAAGACCTTAGAATAGACAGACAGGGAAACCTCACTTTAAGGCCACTTCAGTATTATGACCACCTCACCATTAAGACCTTAGAATAGACAGACAGGGAAACCTCACTTTAAGACCACCTCAGTAATAAGACCACCTCACCATTAAGACCTTAGAATAGACAGACAGGGAAACCTCAATTTAAGACCACCTCAGTAATAAGACCACCTCACCATTAAGACCTTAGAATAGACAGACAGGGAAACCTCAATTTAAGAGCACCTCAGTATTAAGACCCCCTCACCATTAAGACCTTAGAATAGACAGACAGGGAAACCTCACTTTAAGGCCACTTCAGTATTATGACCACCTCACCATTAAGACCTTAGAATAGACAGACAGGGAAACCTCACTTTAAGACCACCTCAGTAATAAGACCACCTCACCATTAAGACCTTAGAATAGACAGACAGGGAAACCTCAATTTAAGACCACCTCAGTAATAAGACCACCTCACCATTAAGACCTTAGAATAGACAGACAGGGAAACCTCAATTTAAGAGCACCTCAGTATTAAGACCCCCTCACCATTAAGACCTTAGAATAGACAGACAGGGAAACCTCACTTTAAGGCCACTTCAGTATTAAGACCACCTCACCATTAAGACCTTAGAATAGTTAGACAAGGAAACCATACCTTAAGACAGCCTCAGTATTAAGACCACCTCACCATTAAGACCTTAGAATAGCCAGACAGGGAAACCTCACTTTAAGACAGCCTCAGTAATAAGACCACCTCACCATTAAGACCTTAGAATAGACAGACAGGGAAACCTCACTTTAAGGCCACTTCAGTAATAAGACCACCTCACCATTAAGACCTTAGAATAGACAGACAGAGAAACCTAACTTTAAGGCCACTTCAGTATTAAGACCACCTCACCATTAAGACCTTAGAATAGACAGACAGGGAAACCTCACTTTAAGGCCACTTCAGTATTAAGACCACCTCACCATTAAGACCTTAGAATAGAGAGACAGGGAAACCTCACTTTTAGGCCACTTTAGTATTAAGACCACCTCACCATTAAGACCTTAGAATAGATAGACAGGGAAACCTCACTTTAAGACAACCTCACTCTTAAGACCACTTCACAATTAAGACCTTAGAATAGACAGACAGGGAAACCTCAATTTAAGACCACCTCACAATTAAGACCACCTCAGTATTAGCCAAGATTAACAAGTCGGCAGACAGGGATACCTGCAGGGTTTCTTATCATTTTAGCATACAATGGACTTACATATTTCACACAATTATGGTTACATCTGTAGAAATGCAACTGGGTATGTACAATACATTTGTATAATATCAGTGATGAAACTGCACCCTGAGGATGTGACCTTTTGGTGGACTTCACAGGGATGCTGTCACCCCATGCACCTAATGCACCCCATGCCCTCTTTTAAACCCTTGATAAGGATCTGACCTAATAAAACTTTTGGAGGGAATTCCGTCAAGGAGATTCAGTCTGCAGTCAGAAGTTATATGTGAAGGATGTTTGTGTGTGTCCAGTCTTCTTATTCCTAAGGTAAGTGTTTTTCATTTGTTATATATTCTACATACTTGATCTGGTGAATATAAAAACTAAAATGTTAAACCTGTGCAGTTATTCAATGTAATATTTCATGGCAGTTGGAGGCTTGGAGGTGAATTTAATATCTCTCTATCATGCGGTCAACAACCATATGATACCCAAATATGTTAAATATATTCTTCATTTTATGCTATATGGAACCTTGTGTAATCTATTTTATAAACTTGTCATTATATCCACAAAAAAAGGTTGTTTCATTTTTTGGAGTTGATGGCCAAAAATAATACAGTAATTGTAAAAAATAATATTTTCCCAAACCTCCATACCTCAACTACTACATATGTTATTTAGTTGTAAATATGTCTAAATCAAGTATTGTAGAAGCACAGTTTCTAATTTGTAAATTTTCTACTTTAACTAAGTTTGAATTGAGTTGCTGATAATACACAATGGTATCCTATTTCTAAGAGACAAAGTTAATTGATAATTCCCCTCTTCATAAATGGTGATAATTACATCATCATTATATCATGCCACTTTTTTATTTTCTGCATGCTAACCCCACTCCAGCAAAGGGCTCCAGTAATATTTGAATTAGTTGACCCCCCCCCCCCCTTGACATGGCATGACCACTACCCCTGGTCAATGAGGTCAGGCCTTCAACTTAAAAAATGGAAATTCCCTTGCAATGGATACAACCACCATGAACCACAAGAGTTTGTTTACTCTAGAAGTTGTGTGTATACATCAATTAAAGCTATTAAAAGTGATTATACAGTATTATACTGTTAATGCCAGCATGTAACAGATAATCAATTAAAAATAGCAAGTAAATATTATAGCAGTGTTATTAAAGTGTTGGCTATGGAAAGACTCATCATAGTTTAAGCTTTACAATAATTGTTATAACACAATCATTTTGAGATTTTTAGTTATTATTCATTCCTTTTTACACCTTCTGTATTATGTATAGATACAGGTTTATGTGAAATTATGATTATTTTTTTATGTAGGATGATCCAGACTGATTAAAACTGTCAGATTCACTTATTTAAAATTCATGAACAATGACTGATACAAACCCTTGATTCAGTGGTTGAAAGTTTGTGAATGTCTCCTCATTTGACTTCGGATCATTTTGCTTCAGGAGCCACTTGAAGTTGGTCTGGAGCCAATTGTGCTGTTTTTTAAGGACTTTTTCTTTGGGGGGGGGGGGTGGTTTAAAGAATAGAATATTAAATTATCATCTCATAAAGGAGGTCTACTGTGTACTACATTTTGTACACAACAAACAGCTTCCTGAACAATTTGCATGATGAACCTAAGACAATGTAACAACCTGTTGCAAAACATCTATCTATCCATATATATATATTTATGGATAAAGGGCCATTTAAATATTTAAAGGTATTGTCCTTTGAATTTAAAAATAAAAAACAATCCTGAGAAGTTATGAATTAAAGAAAAAAAACAATCATTACCCCTGCAAAGAAGTGCCTTCTGTTCTTATTTGGGTTCTGTGATGGCTAATTGCACTTCACACTTAATTTCACACCTTTGGAAGAATCAATGGATGGATATTCATGATACTTAGTGACTGATTTCAATCATTTCTACCATACTCTCAAGTGGCTTTCCTAATTTCAATTAACAATGTTCCCATGTAATGCTAGTGAGAAACCAGTGTCAACCTGTTCTCAATTAAGAAATGTCAGCCCTCGCTAGCGACCACTGCCTTGATTCATTAGCACACTTTCATACTGTTCACACTGTCCAGAAAGTCAAAACGAAAAGTGAATGATTGTCATAAATGAGTTATTCAGGGCCGTAGCCTGGTTGGGGGGCGGGGGGCTAGTATTTTACCAATATAGAACATTTATCCTTACTGAAGTGAACATCAGAATGTCAGAAGCATTACTTTTGACCGAACACTGCCCCCCCCCCCCTCCAGAATTTTCCTCAGGCTACGCCGCTATAAAATGTCAGATGCTTTGGGTGCTTTCACTTTCAAATACTTTATTTTGACTTTTTAATTCATACTTTGTCACAATGAATTGCAGAAAATTGTGCTAACATTCCCTAAACCTATGTTTACAATGCTAACCTAAATTATTGATAAAAGTGTGTGTATTGAAATGACCTTAATAACATAGTGCACCGGCAAATTGCTGCTGCTGCTGGTGTTTGCCTCACCCTGCTCTGCTACTCTCAGTGGTGTGACTGATGCTGCTGCGTCAATCAGTCAAATCAGTCATTCAGTCAGTCAGTTAGTTAGTCAGTCAGTCAGTCAATCAATAAGTTGAAACCTTTCTCTTTGCCACAATATTACATGTGAATATACTATCTATCTATCTATCTATCTCACTATCTATCTGTCTATCTAAAGTTGGCGCCATATGTTTACATACAGCTGAGTATATACATTTATTGTATATACATTTATTGTGACATCAGTTCTGTTATAAATTTCCAATTAACTATGGTTTTAATATGAAGGCAATCATGTAAATTAACTAAATAAAATGCAAATGACTTGAGGCATGAAGTTTTTAAACTGGTGAGTCATAAAAGTACTTACATTAACCATGGAGCCACTAACCAAAATGGCTAATGGTTTGTCCAATAAAATATTTTACTGCAATAAAAAATATTTGATATTTTTCTATGCCTATTTAACCAAATTCTGGTAATATTTTAATGTATTTCAAGATTCAATCAATCAAGGTTGCATATGATGTCAAGTTTTATTGCGCCAGGATATAATGGTTTCTAATACAACATTAACCATGATTAGTGGCCCAAGTGAACTTCTATTATTGTTTGGATGTCATTAATTGTAATAAAACATGTCAGTGAAAAAATGACTTTTTTTTTCCAGATTCGCCCGATTAAGCAGAGTTCATGAGATATAGATTATAATCAGCTGGTGACACTATTGTCAGGTTGGACAAGCTTCCTTCATAACCAGTGGGTTATTGCTGCCATATTGTTAGAAACATGGAATTTGTGGAATACAAGGATCTCCACTGGGAACATGAAGATAGTGCTGGAGTAACCAAGAAACAGACTGAGAGCCATTGTCATGATTGTGGATGACGGAGTTTGAGGTCATTGGTGGATGCAGACGTTCCAACAACCTGGATTTTCCTTGACATCTCTGACCAAAGTACGAGGTAAGACTTTAGCCTTAGTCCGAATATTGAAAATGCATAGAAATTCAAAGCTTCACTTACTCACTAGCTTGAAGGTGTACACCAATGTTTTAAATTTCAATTAGGTCATCATCAGGGTCAAAAAGCAAATGTCATTTGTCAAACCGCATTTATACAAGCAAATTAAAAGGATTTAACTGCATCAACTGCAATTCTCAAAGACTATACTTAATTGACAGTTACCTTTATAGCTGGTGATTGGATTGATTATTGTATTATTTGTCATACCAAGGTAGGTCCTATGGTATTATTTATTGACAGATGAATGTACAAGGAGATTCCATCGCTTATTTGCTCTCATATCCAGGTTTACATGTAGGCAAATCAGTTGCTATGAGTATGTCAGCCCATTCAAGTGGAACCAGACATCTATTCTTTTTAACAACTTATTTTTTTTATGACATAAAACCTACAAATACCAGCTAAAATTGATGGACTTCATCTGTTTCACAATCTACAGTTATCCCTTGAGATAACTGTATTTTGCGGAACTCACAATAGTTTACACTTGTGAAATACCTCATATAAATTTGAGCGAGGCTATTCAGTTTTCAGTTTGTTTAAACTTGTTAACAAACATGCACTCAAAATTAAGTTTTTTTTTTATCACCTTAACTGCTTTTCCTACTTCTTAAAATAGCCAAACCTTGACTGTATCAGCATCTTGATTTTCAGTGAAACCCATTTTAAATAATTGTAACAAATAAACATAGTTCATTTTTTAAACTAGTCTGTTCTTATATTTCTAGATTATTATTTATTAATGAGTATCTAGCTTGAAATTTTAATTGAAGTACTTTCATAGTCTTCTAAATCATGCATGATGGTGCTTTTCTGGTATCTTTTACAATTTGGCTCAAAACTCAATCAGCTATGTTTTCTGCTCCTTTATACCTGCAGGTGTATGCCATATTCGACCAGAATTTGCCTATGATGGCTAGTTTTATTTCAATATTGTAGGCCTATAATACATGTTCCTAATGTATCTTGTCAGTAATTAATATAATCTAGTGAAAAAAGACGAATAAACCCTCCAATCTGTTCCGTTAGGCAAAGTACAGTTATTTTGCGGAATGAAACAAAACCAGAGTGCTTGCTGCTGCTGATGCTGCAGGTGTTTGCCTCACCCTGCTCAGCCACTGCTAGTGATCTTGCTGCTGCTTTTATGGGCACCCAAGTTGTTTAACAAAAACAACCCCGGAATTTTAAACTTAAGTATGCTATCCTATTGTCAGTATAACAGTGTATTTTAACTATTGTATTATAAATCGGTCAATAATTAATTAATTAATCAATCAATTAATCAGTTTATCAAAGGGGTAAGCTTATACCTTATAAAAATGATCAGTCATCATAATTAAAATGATTATCTATAAATTACATTAAGGAATAAAGATGTGAGGATCATTATGGACAATTGATTGCTATTCTAATTCTTATTGAATAAGAAGATATGCATTGAGCTTCGGCTTAATTACAAAACAAAATAAAACTATATATTGCCTTACCTTAACATATCTTACTTTATTTAGTTCAACAACAGTTTTACCAGTTTCCTTACATCAGTTATAGGTCTAATTACTCCAGGCTACTTGGCTGGGGTGTGGCCCCAACTTAAGTAGTCTTTTCTCAGACACTAAAACGATATAAACACGTTTGTTTCAAATCTGTAGCATTTATAATCATGTAAATAATTGCCCCGAAACTGCATGTGGATGGTATCTACCTATCTATCTGTCTATCTGACTATCTGTCTCTGTCTATCTATCTATCCATCTGTCCATCTATCCATCTATTTGTTTTATCTTATCTTAACTCTTTTCTATTTTTCTTGCTTTATAACTTCTTGCTTTCTTTCTTTCTCACCTTCTTTCATTCTTTCTTTCTTTTTATATCCCATAGAGAGTTAGTGAGGTTAGTGCCTATCAGCATTTGTGAGGTTCTCCTAGATAAGTGATCATAAGCGAATGACAGATATCATCAGATATAGTTGCTGTCAAACTAAAAATCGTTGTACACATTTTTGGTGGTACATGTGTATACTCATGCATTGCGTATAAAGATATTTTAATAAAAGAATTCAAGTTGAATATTCTTTAGTATTCAATGTGAATGAAACATTTGGAATTTCTTAAAAATTTTAATATTTCGACAGATTAAAGTTGGAGGGCCTATGAATAGACTGATACCTTTAGATCTATAGAATTTATCATTTTTTTATCTTTTAGGCTTTTCGGCATCAACTGTTTTAGTTTTCAATACTGAATTATATATAATTATTAATATATTTTGTAAATAAATAATGAATAGATATCATCTGGCATATTTCCTCTTTTCTACGAATTTAGGGGGGAAAAGTCGCACTGAAATAATCTCTTGTAGTTGCCTTTGAAGTAGTGAGAACAAGGAGGCATTGTAGCAGACATGTGTGGAAATTTAGATAACATCTAGCACCACCTTGTTAATCGGCAATTTTCCACAAGCTGAAGATCGTAAAATGTCATAAATGGGCAAAGTTAATCGTGAGAGTATTTTCAGTGGCAATTATGCCAATGAGTCTCAGGTCATTTGTGGTCACTATGCATGATGCTCAAGATTAGCCTTATCTGCTAACTAATATTATACCACCAGATAGATAGATCGATAGCATATATCATATGTATAACCAATATAACAAGGTAAATGTAGAATATTGAATATTTATAAATAACACACTAGCAAATCTCCCCCCACCCCCCAAAGTGCTGGGCTAAGTCCAGCCAAGGATATTTAGAATTGAAATGGGGAGGGGAGTGGGCAAGTCGGTATCTTGGGATTCGAGACAGTTATACATTGGGCATGGAAATATACTTTTAATTAGAATTTTAACTAAATACTTAACATTGTAAAAAATATAGTATTCTTATGGATCAGCCAATGCACTGAAAGTGTTGAAAATAGCCCAAATTTCGAGAATGCACCTTTGCTGCACCAATCGAGGTTTACAGTGGTATTTACTAATAGTTGGTATTGTAAGTATGTTGGAGAATATACAAAGGACTAACTCAAATGTTGAGACAGACATCGTACATACTGCTGGAATAATTATCTCGATCATCCCCTTGGGCTGGGCAGTGGCACAGGTCGCCCCTGGATGATCACGTCTAACTGGGCTATCTGTCTATCTGTCTATCTATCTATCTATCTATCTGTCTATCTATCTTACGTATGTATGTATGTATGTATGTATGCATGTATGTACGTATACATGTATGTATGTATCTATCTATCTATTTATCTATCTATGTATCTGTCTATTTGTATGTCTAGCTGTCTCTCTGTCTGTCTATCTGTCTATGCCTACCTATCTATGCCTATCTCTCTATAGTAGTATAGGCTTCACCATGCAGACTAACGCATACAGCAGGTGGCGCTACTGTTGTACTGTGAGGTGCTGCCACCACACATCAGCCAGTTATGTGAGGTGCTGCCACCATGCTGTGTATATACGCATTATATATGTATTTATCAAAGTTATATGTGTACACATGTGTAATCAAGGGATCCTAATTAATATATGATTAATTAGTTGCAGATATTTTACAGGTTTTTTAATAATAAAAAGTTTTTCAGAGGTGTAAGCATATGCAAGACTAATTATTGATGTTAATTAAAAACATTAATTATTATCATAATGTCTTAATGAAAGATTTTGATGAAGATTTGATTGGCCATAATTTGTACAATGATACACAATTATATGCATTGTAGTGTTCACTGATATATATTTAAACCCTTCATATAACATCATGGTGTTGCACAATTTGGTACATCTAATGTTATTATCACAGAGTGAGGGGGCTGGAAATAGATAGAATTTCTTTCATTTGCAGATGGCCATGTTTTTTAAGGTAATAAAAGAAGTGCTATTTAATTGTAGCTTTTCTAGACATTGTATTCTTAACAATATAAACCGCACAGTAAGCCTTAATGTGTTTATATGTAAAATCACATGTTAAGAGTTGTGTTACAACTGTACACAGTTGCAACTTTAGTTGTATCAGTGAGAGGACGCCACCAGTTCTAAATGGGTTAAAATTTTAACTGGGGCAGCATGTGTAGTTTTTCTGAGTGAGTAGCATAATACACATGTTAAAACTTCACGGCTAACCATGGCGCACAGTCGACAACATTGTCCAACACAGTCTGACATTGATACCTCTGAAATAAGTGAAATGAGCTACCAAATTCTGCAACTGGACATTAATGAAGATAAGGGAGCCGCACGTTTCTATGATGTCTACAGTGATCCAAGAGTTTCAAGCAGTTTCTTCAGTGATGAAGTGTGGGAAAACAGTGATATAACTATAACAACGGAGCTCCAGAAAGAAAATCCTGACACCTGTGTAATTCTAGAAGAATTGAAGGAACTCATAGGTGAGACTGTGGATTTCCAGAGATTTTTGGCAAGCCGTGATCCACCACAACTACCACCTTTATCAGAAGATGCTAAGACATGCGTGTGCAAGCGAGAAATCACACCTGAAAGACAAACATACTTGCCTTCAATGTCTGGAGCCTTGCCTTCAATGTATGGAGCCGATACGTTCTTGACAGTTTCAATGAATCTGCAAGCTTTTCCTGAAGATCCAGACCTGTGCTTTCCGTGTAACCTTCTTGTTAAATACTGTGACGGTGTTCTTGTACATAGACCAGCACAAGAGAGCAAAGAACGATTTTGTGTTTCACTGTACAATGTACCAATGTGACATTATATTTCTTTGTAATGGTCAGTTTTATACTGTACCCTTTTTGATAATAATAAAAGAAATAAAACACAAAAAAAAAAAGCGTGAGGACAACTCATGTTGGGGCTTCTAAACAATGACTAATCAACTGAGCAAGCGTGCTACATGGTGTCACGTGGCAGTACCAGAGTTCAAACATGCCAGCATCATGAGGTTTTGTTTCAAAAGCATCAAAGGTTAAGGACTTTTCGACCCCATACCTCAAATCAACTGTTAAGCACTGTATTGTGTTTGGTTAAAATAAAAGAAGGCTTGTAGACAGCACGTGCTGAGAGCGTTCATACAATGAGCAACCAAATGAGCACACGTATAACTTTGTGTTATGTTGTGACACTAGTGCTCAAACACAATAGCATCATGAGGTGTTGTGTTTCAAAATCACCAAAGGTCAAAAAACGTTTCTTTCCCCCTCAAAAATCAAATGATGATAGCGGGAACCTCAAAAATGTACACATTCTATTGGTAATAAATTAAAACAAGGACCCCCCTTTTTCGAGGACTTACCATTGGCCATTGAGTTTTGGCGCGGTTTTCTATCTACACCCAAAAAACAACCACTTTTTTGCATGTGGCAAAGATGGCTGAACCTCCTGGTAAGAAAAGGAGGAATGTTTCAACCAGTAGCGATGATGATCAAAATGACAGGAAGCCATACGTTATCGAAAGAATTAATGAGAGAAGAGCCAGACGTTATGATGTCGAAGAAATTACGTTTAGGGCAAAATTTGATGAGAACCTTCAAGGTCAAAAATTGCTGGATGTTACAGACGACCTACACAATATGTTTGAAGACATTCTGGAGAATGTGAATGCTAATCATGTCAACAGTAACGACAGAACAAGACTCTCCATTAGACATGCTGGTCTTGATAGGGAGATTTTCATACACTGTCAACCCCAGCACAATATAACTGCCGACGTCATCATGGAAAGGTTAGTGTAAAATGTCAAAATATATATATATATATGTTTTTTGAGCGATATTACAAGATCATGCTTCTATTGTTCTATTTCATTGTGTTTTCTTGTTAATTTTAGAGTGGGTGCCGTTTTGCAGTCAAACCAAAGTCTGAACATAGATGAGTCTTTCATGGTGGATGTGGGTATAATGCATGATGCAGAGGCTGGGGGCGGTGGCGATGGTTCAGCGCGCCGAAAAGCCATTACCAATACAGACACCACTTCGGAAGATTGCTCAATTAAGAAAAAAAGATCAATGGTTTTCATACCCGATGTTGAAGGTGAATATCTGTGTGCAGGCAGGGCTATAGTAACATGTATGGCCAAACTGAAAAACATGAACAAAAAAGAGTACAACATGATTATTAGTCATAGAAATGTCCACAGTGCCAATCCTAAGTCTCAAAGAATGAGGGCTATTAGATTGTACCTAGATACAGGAATGTCAATGCGTAGGGCTGTACCTGTTACAGAACTCAGTAGATTTGAAAAAAAACTAGGTATACAAATTGTTGTCATTTCTGGGGACATGGGTAACACTGTGATTTACAAAGGCTTCAAGGTCATGAAAGACAAGATATTTCTTTATTTGAAAGACCAACATTACCATAGTATTGTCAACATCAATGGTTTTTATGTCAACAAGAAGTTGTGTCAGCAGTGTCTCACAACATATGCCAGGAAAGTTAAACACTCGTGTAGATTTATGTGCAAAACTTGCGGGGAACAAGTGTGTATGTTTGGTGAGGACTCTTTAGCCTGCCCAGACTGTAACATGGTGTGCCGCAACGCCAAGTGCTATCTTTTACACAAGGAGGCCAGGGAGTACAAAATTGGTGCAAAGAAAGGCGAAGAACGCCTATCACTTTGTGACACTTTTCACAGATGTAAAAAGTGCACAAAAATTATCGATAAGACAAAGAGAGACTTTAAATCTCATATCTGTGGCGAGTGGTTCTGCAGATGCTGTGGTGAATATGTGGTTAACGACCATCTGTGTTACTACAGAATTAAGAAACCTAAGATCACGTCGGGAAGGTTCCTTTATTATGATTTTGAAACCTGTCAAGATACAGTCATACAATGTGAAAATGGTTACACTTGCAAATCTCTTCCTAACTGTCCTGACTGTCACCCAAATCAACTGTGTGCAAAGTGTCGAAAATGTGTCAACTGTAAAAGGAGTTATTGCGGTTTACAGAGACATTTGCCTAACTACCTTGTCTGCCAGTCAGCATGTGACACATGTCACGTGGAACACGTGACAAAGACAGTTTCACCAAACCATTGTGCACCAATGGTTTGTGTGGCATGCGCGAACGTGTGTTTAAAGGTATGGACACATGCCGTGATTTCTGTCAATGGCTGATTACACCCCAGCACAAAGGTATGGTTGTAATTGCACACAACTCAAAAGCTTTTGACAACCATTTCATTCTCAACCACTGCGTTGAAAATGGTATATTTCCAGATGTTACTTACACCGGTTCAAAAATTATGACCATGACCATAGGCGAGGGTGTAGACCTCCGATTTATTGACAGTTTAAACTTCTTACCAATGGCCCTAAAAAAGTTGCCACAGGCTCTCAATCTCGGCCAAGAATTAATGAAAGGGCAGTTTCCACATTTCCTTAACACAAAGGACAACTGGAACCTTGTGTCAGCCACACACCCGGCACCGCATTTGTACGGGGCAGACCACATGAGTGTTAAAGATCGAGCAGATTTCATGGCTTGGCATAGTGGTGTAAAGACTAAAGAGTTCGATTTCCAGAAGGAAATTTTAGCCTATACACGTTCAGATGTATCCATCCTGAGGGAAGCGTGCGTAAAATTTCGTAATCTGATCAGACAAATTACAACACTTGAAGGGTCAGCAGTGCAAGGCGTTGACCCCTTTGCGCACGCCACAATTGCATCCAGTGCCATGCAGATCATTAGACAGCTGATGCTGTACGAGGAGCACGATGTTGAACTAGTTGATGGTCGCAAAGGTCGAGGTGTTCTGAAAAGGGGCAGTTGGGTTTTTGAGGGTGAACCCGTTGACACAGTAATGATAGCTGAGACAAAATTTGTCAAGTCACCCATACCACAGATACCAGCAAGGGGTTATGGGCGACATACCAATGACAGCAATAAAGCCATAGTGTGGTTGGAATGGGTGGCTCATAAAAACCAGCGGAAGATCAAACATTCCAGAAATGGTGGTGAACACCGTATCCCCGGCACACGTTTTAGTGTGGACGGTTTTCATGAGGAGTCACAAAAGGTGTATGAATTTTTTGGTTGCCGTTTTCACGGGCACCACTGTATGAAAGACCGACAGAAGATCTATGACCCCCGGACAAACTCCAGTTTAGAAAGCGTGTATCAGAGAACAATGCTGAGACTTCAGCAGATCCGTAGCATGGGCTACAGCACAGTGGTTATGTGGGAATGTGAATTTGACGCCATGCTAAAATCAAACAGCGAGCTACAGGCGTTTGCCTCAAAATGTGACACTGTCACGCCTCTGAAAATCCGCGATTCGTTCTTTGGAGGACGCGTGTCACCAGTGAAGCTTTTCTATGAGGCTCTGGAAGATGAAAAGATCCGTTATCTAGACGTGACCTCGTTATACCCCTTTATAATGCTTTCTGGGCGTTACCCAACCAATCATTGTGATATTATAACAAATCATGATGATTTTGACTACACCCTCGAGAGTTACTACAGCCTAGTGAAACTCAAGGTTCTCCCACCCCGCAAACTGTACATTCCAGTTCTACCCGTCCGTTGCGGTGGCAAGCTTAAGTTCCCCCTGTGTTCAAAATGTTCACGGACGGAGACATCGCGACCCTGCAAGTGTTCAGATGCGGACAGATCTATAACTGGCACATGGACCACTGAAGAGGTCAAGGCCGCAGTGCAGGCGGGTTACAAGGTTGTTAAAATTTATGAAGTGTATCACTTCTCGGAGACCAGCATGGACGATGGTTGCCCTGGCAACATTTTTGAAGAATACGTAAAAATGTTCCTGAAGGTTAAGCAGGAGGCGTCAGGCTACCCCAACTGGGTCGTTTCAGAGGATGATAAAGACAGATACCTTGAAAATTACAGAGAAAAACAGGGTATTTCTCTGGAAAAGGACAATGTCCAATACAATGCTTCTCTGAGACTTATTTCTAAACTGTATGCAAATTCTGCGTGGGGAAAGTTTGTACAGAGATCCAACATGGGGCAGACAATGTATGTCAAAAGCTGCGCTGATCTTGCAAAAGTGCGCAATGACCCCACAAAGAGCGTTACAAATTTTCACATCATTACAGATGAATACATAGTGTTAGAATTCAAAAACGCTGACACGTTTGAGGAAGAGAGCACTTTCACCAATGAAATAATTGGCACATTCACCACATCTCTAGCACGACTGCACCTGTTGAAAATTTTGCAAAAAACGGGTGAAGACACCTTGTACTTCGACACCGATAGTGTAATTTTTAGAGAGAAGAACAATCACGAAACTCTCCATGTGGGGGACCTTTTAGGTGAACTGACAGACGAACTGCCAAGAGGTCAGTACATCAAAACATTCCTGTCTTCAGGCCCCAAGAGTTACTGTTACAAACAGAACGATGACACGTGCGTTACCAAAATCAAAGGTATAACTTTGAACCATACCAATAACATGATAATTGACTTTGATGTGATGAAAGACATTGTCATAGGTCGTCAACAAATTGTCAAACTCCCTGTAGCCAGTCAGATCTCAAGGGTTAAACATATGGGGATAATATACAACAGACCCCAGTCCAAAATATTTAGAAAGGTCTTCACTAAACGTGTTGTTATACAGGGCACTTTTGACACTGTCCCTTATGGATATTAACATAGGCCTAACCGACCACCTATTTTTCTATACATTTTTGGTTTTTTTTTGCACACGTTTTTGTAAATTTTCTGGAAAATACAATAATTTCTTATTAACGTGAACCAGACAGAAAATGTTTTTAAAGCACTCTAGTATCAATAGTTAAGCGCGTGGCCAACTTATATCCGTGTTAGACATCCTCACTGGAGCTTATCGTGTTACAAAAATCAGGAAAAATGTATCCAATATGGTCTTATCGTTTTAAGTTCCCTAGGCCAACAAGAGATTGACTGCGCTGATCTGTTAGGCACCAGTATAGCACACCCTCAGTGATTTTCATCAGATCAGACGTCTAGCAAATTTCAGGATATTTTAACATATTTCTTGCAAAACACGCACGTTAAAATGTCGATCGTTTTAATAGCATTTATCTGCACGCTTGCCTGCGCACATGGTTACACCTTTACATGCGGTGCTTACAAACTCAGGGAACAGTACAATCTATGCTCATGCTATTATGATGCTACAATCAAGAAAGTGAGAGCTAACTGTACAATGACGTCGACACTGCAAGAAATCCCCTCATTTTCATCGACATTGACAAAAATGCTGGTTTCAATAGACATGGGAGGAACGGCTTTTTGTCAATCAGTGTCACACATAGAGCATCAAGAAGCTGTGGTCATCTTGTGCAACAGGACGGCTGGTAAGTGTCTTAAGTTTTCTTGCTAACAGTGTGTGTTGTTTTTATTTTTAGTAGAAAAATATTTCATGCAACATTTCTTTTTTTTATATAACTAAGGAAGGGGCCAACAGACCCATCACCCCCAACAGCCAGAGGAAGCACGTCAAACAACCATCAACAGCCCAAGAAGTGTTTCCCCGTCTGACAGCTATGAAGAGACGTCAACACAAGGCATTGAAAGACCCCGAGAGGGCACCCCTGCAACCACATCACTGTCACCACCTCATGGGACTTCACCGTTTACAGACAGGTCTGACATCCGTGAAGAGACCTCAACACAAGGTGTTGAAAGACCCCAAGAGGGCCCCCCTGCAACCACGTCACTGTCAACACCTCTAGAGGCCTCTACATTTACAACAAGGTCAAGGACGTCTGTAATACTCGCCACACTTCTAGCGTCCACACAAACAGTGCACAACTTCGCCAGTATACAATCAACCACTGAGAGAACACCCACTAATGCTGGCCCCAACATCAGCAACACCAAAAACAATTCGGTTAGTTTCAAACCAAACATGGCCCCCTTGATAACAGCCACAGACAAAAGATCAACCACCATGTGGTTTACTATAACAATGTCACCGGATACTTGTCTACTGACATTAATCATTCTGTATGGTGTTGTAAAGGTATGTGTGTACTGTAATTTATATAAAAACATATTTTCAGTTTTTTGGTTTTTAAAAAAAAAAAAAAAACTGTCACTGTATAAAAAATACTATGATGTTTACGCTTTTTGCAGTTGTGTATCAGGACTGGTCAGAAAAAGTGTAAAAATATGTGTGTTCAACAGGAGGGAGGCAGGGCAATTTACAGGCCCAGCACACCTGAACCCTACAGATATTTTGGTGCAGCGGGGCGAGCCTCAAACACTGACGGTAATGATGGCGAGGTGCTCCTAACAACTTTTAGGTAAGACCAAAAAAAATAATTTGTAATTTTGTTAGCTATGGTAAGAAGCTATAATTTTCATTACAGGCGTTGTTTTACCCTCCCCTAGCAGTGGCTCATATGTACAGCACATTTTGGGTTTTAATTCATTTATATAACAAGAGTGTAAAATATTGTGAACATATGTGCGACAATCAGAACTCTTACGGTAAACATTTTTTTATTTTTGTATAAGAAATCTTCATTACTATAGCCAACAATATTTTGTATTCCAAAATTTAGAATCTAAAGAACTGTTTATGCCACAACTTTTGCGTCTGAACTATCAGAACATTTACGGTAATTGATTTCCCCCCAATGCGTAGTATTAAAAAAAATTTTTTACTATAAGAAATCACCGCTACTAACACCGACAAAGCGCTGTATTCCAAAATTGTGCGGCAATCAGAACTCTTACGGTAAAAAAAAAAAAAAAAAAAAAAAAAAAATAATAAATAAAAAATCTTCATTACTATAGCCAACATTTTTTTTTATTCCAAAAATTGCGAATTTAAACAGGCTCTTATATCGCCGCTTTTACGCGTCTGAATTATCAGAACATTTACTGTAATTGCGATTTTTTAAACTAATGCGTACTTAGCGTATTTGTTATGAATTGACCTAATTAGCCAGGTGTTTCAGCGCAAATATTGTCCGCGTATTTGTAAAGAATCAGGTGCAAGCTTTTGTTTAAGAACTGACCTAATTAGCCAGATGTTTCAGAGCAAATATTGTTGATTAAAATTAGTTCTTTCCAGTCGTATTAATCACATGCTTTTTGTCATTTCTTACAGAGAGACAAGAGCATGAGGAAGGTTTTTTTAGATGCCATTTTTTTAACATATTTTTTTTCGGGGCTGATACCGTTGACGACGAACACTGCGCCAGACCCTAGGACTTATGGATATGAATATGACTGCGGACAGGCTGATACAGGACGACGCGTGTGCGCCTGCTACTACATCGACGGAGGGCGTGAAATCTTCGCCGACTGTAGCGGTAGGGCCATGCTTAGGTACATACCGGAATTCACGGCAATAGAAATGGACCGCTTATCTACAATAGCTATGTCTTCTACGCCCTACTGTGCTGACAGACCGCTGATCCGACGACAAATGCTCCATGACGTACGCATCCTCTGCGACCCTGTGGTGGAGGAGGCACCAACTACACGACCACCCGAACTGTCCAGGCTTTCTAGGCCCCCCTCAGGATTGTTTTTTGAAGACAGTGACAGCGTTGAGGATGGCAACGCTTTGGGCATCGCGGGCCTTTCCATCGGCGTGATTGCCCTTGTAGCTGTCATTGCCACGTGCACCACGCTTCTTGTGTTCTTCAGACGTGTAAGTTCCTAAATTTTTGCATTTTCGACTTGTGCCGGTCCTGAATTAATCTACCCCAAAAAATGTATTATTTTAATTGTGCTAGAACCTAAAACTTGTGAAATATGTGATAAAAGTTAATTCTAATGGTCTCCAAAAATATGTGCATAAAACATTTTTGAGGTCGTTATACTGTGCTATACTGTACTAAACACATTATTTTATGTCATTATTAGTTTTTCATAATCCTAATGGGTTTAATTATTTTGGAAAAAAGTACAGTAAAACCCCCAAAAATGTTATTTTAATTGTGCTAGAACTTAAAACTTTGTGAAAATATTTTGATAAAAGTTAATTTTAAAGGACTCGAAATATGTGCATAAAAAATTTTTTGGTTCGTAATACTGTGCTCTACTGTACTAAACACATTATTTATTTTTTATTTATTTTTTTTTACAGGGGCACCCTGGATTCGTTCGGCTGGTGGAGGCCCTTTGCCGGTGTTCCTGGGGGCGTGCTCTGCTCGCCCGCCTTGCAGGCCCTGTCGGAGGAGCGGCCCTGCAAAATTTGGCATCAACGGTGGCAGAGGTCATCGACATCTCAACGCAGTGAGTGGTCATGCTTTTCATCTTTTCTCCTGCATGGGTGGGGAGGGTCAAAAAACAAATGGAATGTGTTATTATTATTATTATTATTATTATTATTTATTTTATTTTATTTATTAATTTTTTTTGCTCAACACAATTTTTTTTAAAAAACGCTTAATTTATTAACACAATTGTTTTCAGATGTCCTACCGGCACAGGTACAGGTACAGGTACAGGCTGCAGACCCCCTGAGGAACATGTGGCCGGCGCCACAGCCTGCTTTAGTGACTCTGCATACGTCGAGGAACTCGGCGAGTTGTCGACGCCTCTGAAGCAGCAGGGTATACAGGCGGACAGCCACGTGGTTGATGTTCAAGCTACCGCTGGAATGGATAGATGGCCTCGCCGCGTCCTTATTGATGAAGATGTCCAGTTCAACATCTTTGACAATGAAGCAGACATTAGTGGATTTTGTGAGACAGTTGTCTGAACTCTCTCCTCCCATTTTTTGGCAAAGAGTGTGATTTCCTACCGTTTTTTGATGTTGCACGCGTTTGTATATTTAAACAAAAATTTTCTCCACAAAATGTCTGTGCGTGCTAGGACATGTTCTGTATAATGTAAAAAGTGTTGTAAAATATTTTTACTGTAAAAACATGTTCGAAAAAATAAGGTTTTAAAATGTCTAGTCATACAAAGTTATGGTGCAGGATAAAATATATAAAAGTGCAGAATACGTTTAAAATATTTTTCAGATGTACATATTATACTTGAAATCGTTTTTACAATATACTCGCTTAGCATAGACGCGTCATAAGATGGCGTCGTAAAATGGCATGTATATAATATATATGTATGTGTATAACATATCGCAGTTGAACTTGGCCCTAAGATTGTATATATAAAATACTTTTAAAAAACACGTGTAGAAGGTTTGGATCCCTTCACTTTGATATTTTTTTGCGCAGTTTATTTTTTACAATACGTTTTTTACAGTCCTGGCAGCCTGTCCGTATGTCTGTCTGTTTTGTGTCTTTTTTTTTTTTTTTTTTTGATGGACGCTTGTATATCAGTAATTTTTTTACCACGATGTTGTTTTTGGCATATATAGTATGCACGAGTGCTGTGTATGGATATGTGGGGTGTATATACGGTGGGGGAGGGGGTATGGCGCAGTGTGTGGGGCGGGAGGGGGAGGGGGGTTTTGGTTAATAAATGGTGTCATTTTTTAAAAACACAATATATTTTCTTTTTTGTACATTTTCTTTGGTTTGTTTGTTCGAGATCGAGATCGAGATCGAGATCGAGAGAGACGGCTGCGAGCGGCTCCCTTTAAATGCCGCTTGGCACGACGTGCCGCGCGGCACAAAGGCCGCGTGGCACAAGGCCGCGCGGTACAATACCGCCCGGAGGCACGGAGTGCCGGTCGGCTCTTAAGAGCCGCGGCACGCACCCCCCCTAAGCAGGCGGATTCGCCGCCTGCTGGTTGGCTATATATATATATATATATATATAGTTTTTGAAACAGCATCTTTTCATTTCATTGTTTTTTTTTGCAGACGTTGCAATTAATAATGTAAAACTTTGCAAACGGATAATATAATAAAATATAATATAATATAATATAATATATCTCCCACTCACTCGAAGAGGGGCTTTTTAATTACAATTATGAACAAAAAACAAAACTGTATGTTTAAAAAGTGAAGCTTTCTCAGTTAATAGATAATTCTCTTTTCGTATCCAAAAAACAGAAATAATAACCAGACGAGTTGACATAAGCTTTTAAAAAACACTACGCAAGCAAACTATAGCAGTGCATTTTTATTTTGAAAAAAACCCAAAAATCATTTTGCAGTGAACATTTTTAAAATACTCTTTTAACATGAAAAAAATACTGTATCAAAGACATATCAAAAAGGAATATGTATGTAGTTACGTAGTTACGTAATAACAACGTATGATAGGTTTTTACTTTTTACCACAAAAAAAACTACACATGCGTAGCATTCGTTTTCTAAAACAAAAAAAATAAAAAATAGTTTGTAAAAAATTTTAAGATGTAGAGATAGATATGTAAACACACATTTTGAGGCTAACAAACGATACACTGTTCCTCTATTTTCGCTTATAAAAGAAAAAAGGCTAAATATTGCGTGGTGCGTCTTTTTTTTTCAATAACCACGCGTGGTGGTACTGGTGCGACCAGGTTTTTCAGGTGAAGGATGCTATGACGAGGTTGTCCAGTCCTCATCACGTAGACGTGCTGCTCCCTCTCATCTGCCCCTTTTTGAAACCAGACCACCTGTTTTGAAAGCACTAAACTACATAAAATATAAAAAAAGACGCTTAGACAACGGTGTGTGGGGGGGCACCAGTCGTCCTATGACACAGCCGTTTTTGCACCCCTCAAGCTGCCGGTGATGCCCTGGGCCGCTTCAGGGGCCTGGCAGGGGTCACATCGCTTAGCCGGGGACGCTTCGCCGGAGTGCTTGGAGGCGGTGGCGATGATGTTGCCGCCGGTAGAATGCTGGTGAACTGCTCGGGCACATACCCCTCGGCATCTTCCAACAGGGTGTCATCATTTTCAAAGCTGACAGGCGGCCCAGCCTTGTTCTGCAAGTTGTTGCTCTTAGGCATCGGCATGCAATGAACACAACGTGCCTGCGAAAGTGGCGTCTTGTGCGTTGTGTTGCATTCTGGCAGCTCTCTCAAACCTTGCCACGTTTCTTCCAACTGAGGTAGAAACCTCTTTAATTTCTCGAACTCGTACTCGCCTAGATTGATGCCCTTACGTGTCGGATGCACAGATTTAGGATTTTCATTCGTAAAAAAGTAATGGCGTACATCTAGGGAGCTGTACGCTTTCTTGGCAACAGCGAACACGTTTTTCCCCACGTGGTGTTTTAATTCGGCCGGAATGAAGTCTCTGAAGCCGTCTTCATCCGTGCCATTGTGGAGGCACTCCCCAGTCCCAGCATCGCCGGGCTCACAGTCATCGTCATCAAACATGACGGGGCCCGATTCATCAGCCCCCGTATTGGTGTCCGCCGGCAGTTCCTCGTCACTGTCAAAGTCTTTGCCCTGTTTTTTTAAAAAAAAATACAAGAAAAGTGTCAAATCGGTGCTTGAAAATTTTACACGTACATACATACATACATACATACATACATACATACATACATACCTACATACCTACCTACATACATACATACGTACGTACGTACATACATAAGTACGTACGTACATACATACGTACATACATACATGCTGACTTTTTTAATTAAATAAGTTTCTTGGAGATCTCTGCAAAAAACTTTTATTTTAAAAATAAACTACTTTACTTAAAAGAGCTGTATACAAGTGCTTTAATACAGTGAAAAAATAGTTTTTTAAGTAAATCAGTTACTTTTTGGGGAAAATCTCTCAGAGAAAAAGCAAAAAAAAAAAAAATTTTTTTAAAAGGAACTTATAAAAGAACACTTGAAGGGTGTTGTTTCAATAAAATAGAATAATTTTTGAAAGTAAAACTTACATTTTTGATGACCTTGCTCAATTCTGGTAAAGCGCAGAGGAGATCTCTGGTCTGCTGTTTATCTAAGACTACGCCTCGTTTCGTCGGCACCAACACGTATTCTTCTTCCTCCAAAACGTAATTTCTCAAATGTAGCTTCACCAAACCTTTGTAACGTTGCAGTACCAGGAATTTTCGCGAGCCTAGTTCGCGGAACCATAAAAATTTTCCGCGAACTAATGTCCCCGAGTCGGTGTGAAACACCTTCGCTTCAGATGTGTTACTTCGTGCTAACTTTGACATGATGACGACGAGTGAGCAGTGGATGCTGAGAGCGTGGGGTCCGGCAGGAAGGATGCTTGAAAGGCTGGTCAACTGGTGGAGCAGTAGGTGCTTGTGTAATGAGCTCTTTTTACTTTTATATGACTTTCACCTTTGTTTTGTATGAAGGGGAGGACTTTTGGACATCTCAGCCAATTACAACGCTGTTTCATCGAACGCTCACTAGGGTCGCCACATGTTATGAGAGGATCTATACGCACGTGCTAGGGTTCTAGCCAATGGTCGACATCTGTAAGCTGTTTCCTCTACTGGACACGTCTTGACAGGCTACCATTTTGGTTAGCGACGCATTAAAACCAGTAAAAATAAAAGGAAGTTGTGTAACTGGTTTTAACACACTGGTCTTTTGTTTATCACCCTCAAAAAAAAGACACCACAGTTTTTCCTGTTAGGACTTATCCAAAAACTCGTACACAAATTAAAATTTTCACAAAGTTTATTTAATAGTTAATTTATATACATGTTTTAGTCAGATATATTTCAATTTTTCGTAAAAAACAACTTTGACAAGGCTTTGCAAAAACAATGAAAAAGTTCAAAAGTCTAATACTGCTTAGTATAACTGATTAGCACTAGGCATCGTCATAACAGTGAAAACAAACATTTTAGCGTCTAGCATAGCTACACAGTATCATCATTTAATACACAGTTTGAAACGAATTACAAAATAAAATATTGCGCAATTCAAATTAAAAAATTATAGGTAACACATCGTTGTTTAAAACACCATTCATGCATAGACAAATTCATGCACGGTCCACATCGACATGTGGTCAAATATGGTCAAACGTCTAACTGCGTAAAAATCTTTCATTTAGACAATTAAAAATGATTAACAGCGGAACAATGAAATGAGCACGTCCCTTGTGGGTTCAAAGAGCGTTTAATGGACCTTAACCGTCATTTTTAAAAACAACAACTTTTTTTACAAAAACCGGTTCTGCATGCAATTCATATTTCGCAATCACACAATGTTCACCCAGTTCTTCTTAATATGGGCAAGGGCCTTGGACGCAGGCTTCCTCTTAAATTTTTTTGCTGCAGGTGTACCTCGCTGGTACCTTAACAAGGTACTTTTTCCCCTGGGAGTCGGGCGTTGAGACTTGGTTTTGAGTGTTTTTTTGCGTTTTGTGTCCACAAGCTTTTTCAGATCCCCCGGTGTAATGCCTGGAGGCGCCATGTCACGATGTTCAACTGCACACATTCCGGCCTCTGTAACATCATCCCTAGTCCTTTCTAGGTCACTGCTACCCTGGCTGTCACTGGTGGCGTCCTCTGGTGTTGAACGATCGTGCTGTTCATTTGTTTTCTCGCCCTCCTGGTGTGAATTGTCTCTTTCCTCTGCAGAACCCTGTTTCTTTTCAGCCATTTGATCGAGCATTCTTTGATAGCGTTCTCTTGGTAATACTATGTGTTCTTCGGCCATTACTGTTTAGTAAGAGCTGTGAGTTTGTCCAGAACGGCACGGATCATGTGTGACACAGCGTCAGGTTTTCTTACAATGGTCTGTAGTCTGACACGGTGTGCTGCTCTGTCCTCGGCTATTGCTCTAATGGCCCACCTATGCTTTTTCATGACAGCTTTATAAGACTCAGGGGGTCTAAGGTTGTTGGTCAAGACATTTTTGGCTATTTCACCTATCGCCCTTATTTGGTCCTTTTCAGCATGCTTCAAAAGTTCCTTAACCTGCTTCTTAGACAAAGTTGCAACAGCTTGGAGAAATATGATATTTTCTTTGATCAGGTTCATTTTTTGGGCATGTAAATAACTGTCTGATCCTGTGGAAAAATGTTAGTCTTCAATTTATAACGGTTATCAATATTTGCGGATAAATCCACAACGAGGTATCCCTAATTTTGAGCTGTTGCCAGATCGTAGCTAGCCATGAAATAAGGAATCTGTGTAGGCATAGTTTGAGAAGCCAGCATTTTAATCTGACGTGCACTTCTATTGTTTCTGAACAGGCATATGTATTGCGAGTTTAGACCTATCTCTCTAACAGCTTTGCTAGCATGGTACATGTTTTGCAAAGTGATTATACATGAGATGTGGCAATGGTGGCAGAGAACGCAAACTGTTTCGACCACAGCTTTGCCTTGTGCATTGTCTTCTAGACTGGTCATTTTGTCGTCCAGCACCAAAAGGGTTTCACCTTTGGTGTCCTGCCATATTTGCACCAGTTCATCTTTTGTAGGTATATCAGTCCTAAATTCAATCAGATCACCTAGAGATGACTCCAGTTCTTCATACTTATCTTGCCATATGGTAAAACAATATATGATTTTGTTCACCTGCGGTTTGAACATTTCCTCATGATGTAGCAAGAGGTTTTTCACAAAAAAGGTCTTTCCAGCCTGGCTTGAACCTGTGACAAGTATGTTTTTAGGCAGTTCGAACTGTGTCAAAGACCCCTGGACACTTGTCATGGTGTTAACAGCTTTACTGATGACTCTGGAATGATCAAATTTCAAATACTGCACGGTTTTTGTCTATCTTCAGGGCAGCCGGGAACTTTGCAAAAATTATTAGGGTTGTAGGTCTTGTCAGCTGCTTGTCAAATTTTATTGACACTCTCATGTTACCGCTCCTTTTCAGTGGTATGACATCATCATTTGACCCTGAGCTTGATGGTTCAGAGAAAAACCTGTAAAGACAGTAACCTCCTGGATAGTCCTCTCTCGTTACAGGTATGGCGTAGCCATACCCGTCAACACCGCACAGTGTTTTGTAAGCGTCCATGTACTGACTGTTTGCATTATCAGTAGACGATGTAACATACCTAGGTTGTATGGGCCCTTGGGAGAGGTCTTGACCATCAACAGTGACCTGTATGAAGTTCAGACAGCTGTGCTCAAACAGGAAGGGGTTCTCCCCCAAGGTGCCATGGTTTGCAGAGTCTGACACCAGTCCGCACACCATTTCAGCAGGAACCCTGCCATTAAAAGGGTCATTGAACTCTCCCGAGAACACCCCCTTGGCCAGAGTGAATTTTTTTACTTCAGTTTTAATGTATGGGAAAATTGCTGGTCTTGTTTGCAACAGTTCAGCATGAGCCACAGAAATGATAGGATCAACATCAACCATTGCAACGTCCAATGATGCCTTGGTTATGACAACTTTGAATTTTCCAGGTGTATTGCTTGAGGCCAGGAGACAGAACTCTGGAGTGCTAGGATACAGGGTTAAACTCAGGGGTACACCGTTAGGAATAAAGCGACTCAGTTCTAGGATGTCACTGTATAGGTGTCCACACATGTCCACTTCTTTTGAATGCAGAAAATACTTAGCTCTTGTGTTCATACCTAAATTGTCTGAAGTTTGCCAATTAGTGTCCCCTAGTTCACCCCCCGTGTCCTTGTAATGGCCATCTGTAGAGTACCATTTTTCATTTCTTCACTGGTATATAGCAAAGCCTTCATGTACGACAGATAGGGGTAGGACTGGTCTGAATGAGTCAGAACTTTGTTCTGTAGGGCCACATCAACTCTGCTGAACATGGAATGCATAAAGTTATTAACAACTGAAACGGCTGCAGCTATTTTCCCATCGTCTGCTTCTTCCACTTTCTTAGCACCTGCTCCTGCAGTGGCACCAGCACCTGCACCGGCACCGGCACCTGCGCCATCATCCTCGTCACTATCAGATTCATCTGAGCTAACATCAGGCATAAATACTGGGGGTTTAATTTCCTCACCATTGCGCCCCACTATCTTGCACGTAATGTTCAACCTTGTAGATCTCAGATCTAGATAAGATCCACCGTTATTCGGCACGCTAAACTGAATGACTCCCTGATTTGAAAAGTCATTGATGGGGTAATATGTTGAAGTGTGCATTCTTCGTACCCCAACATTTTGCAATGGCTTCTCAAAAATAGCCAGCTCCTCTGAATAACCAACGTACGAATCTGACAAAACAGTCTGTGTCATGTTGAGAAAATTTTAAAAAGGAAAAAAAATATATTTCATGAAAGAGCACCAGTTTTCTAGTCGTCAAAAACGTCCTTGACCCTCCTAATCTTAGACTTTGTAACAGCCGTTGCACTCTTACTGTTCCTTGAACTGTCTGCACGTTGTGTGTTGGTCCGTCTCTTGCGACCTCCCAGAGCTGAATGAACACTTGTCTCTTGATCAGCTTCTTTAGTGACCTCGACTTCATCCCTGACCGCCTCGGAAAGCGCCCGCCTCCTCTCGGCCTCATTTGGGTCAACAATTTCTAATTTAGTAACCCTTTCGCCATTTTTAGTTGTACCATTGTCCTTGCGGGTGTTAACAAGTATGAGATGCCCCCTGCCTGTCCTCGCTTTCTTGAAAACTGTACAGTTAACATGAGTGTTGAACACCAGCGGTCTGTCAGCACCCTCTGCCTGTTTCTTAAAGTGTTCCAGGAAAGCCTTGTAGTCACCACCCCCCTCGGTAGAATAGTACTGCGTATTGTAAGCCATGACGAAAAGTTTTAGATGTCTTCTTGTTGCAAATGTAACGTGCAGGACACTTGTCCAGGTGCGAATGACGGAGTGTCCCCCTGACTGTCAGTTAAATAGATGTCAACTGTGTCGAGGATGTCCACTGTCAGAGGAACATAGCGCGGGGTGTCAAAGGTCACAGGTGTGACTACTTGAAGTTCATAGTCATATATTCTGTTGAGGATGGGTTGCAAAGTAGTGTTAACAATACTGGGTTCACATGTGCTACTGTTAATGGTGATGTAATCTGTGCTATAGCCGTCTTTAAGAACAGGTAGATCAATGTCTAGAATGGCGAGATACCACCTTGACATCGGTGATAGATGAAGTGGTTTGGGTAGCCTAACTCTGAAGGCTTCTGCGCTGTTGTCTGTAAAGAAGTCATCACTCTGTTGGCTGGAAATGTAGATATACATTGTGTTTTTTTTTCACACCTTTCCGGTGTATTTTTTTATGTTGAGTGTCGGTATGTATGTGTTGAATTTATCTGAATATCCGTACCAGTTCACAAGACTGAATTTTTTGCCTCGCACTGTCTTTGTTGACAGAACCTTGTTGATTTTATATTCTATGTCTTCTGCGTCTTTTAAAGGAACTTTCTGAAGCTCCTGTAGGTAGAATGACCCTCTGATGATGTCCCCCAATAGGTCCTGCACCTTGTAACGTGGCGGATGTGACGGTATCCTGTTACAGATTTTGAAAATTTCCTCAGTGAAACTCTCCAGGTATCCTCTTTTGAAAGGCGTTTGAGCACGACTTAACCTGACCAGATCACCGATTTCAAATGAGAAATTGACTCGTTGTTTGGTCCTTTTATTAAGGATAGGCACATACACGTTTTCATAGAGCGCCCTGGAATTCTCTCTGTTAACGGTCGCTGGTGGCATGTGAATTGATCCATGTGTGGTGTTATTGTATGAGCGTGCTATATCATCTATTATATCGATAAAGTTAAATGTCTGGTTCTCATAAAAGTATTTGTAGAGACGGTTTTCAATTGTACGGTTAACTCTTTCGGCATATGAGGCTTTGTGGACACCGTAGGCTATAGTATGTGCAACGCCGTAACTTTGAAGCAACTCTTGAAAAGGTGCCCCTAAGAACTCCTTCCCTTGGTCTGTCCTGAGCGTTTCAGGGTGTTGTCCTTCACTGAAAATTTCCTTGCAAGCATTTGCCGTTTCTACTGATGTTTTTGTCTTGAGCGGTCTTAACCACAAAAATCTTGAAAACAGGTCAATACATACAAGCAGATATTTGAAACCTCTGTTGTACTTTGCCAGGTCAGTCATTTGCACCAAGTCAGCATCCCACTGCATCTCCATGTAATCAACAACTATTGCCTCTGTAGGAAACTTGCTGGGTGGTGTAGAATGAATGGCATGAGTTGTCTGGTGATCCAGCCACTCTTTCACAGTGTTGTAGTCAATTTCAGGGGGTTTATCTCTTTTGTCTTTGATGTATTGCCAGAGTTTTGCTACTCCATAGAAACTGGCAGGGCTACCGGGTTTGTAGTAAATGTCAGACAAGTACTTGTCAACGGCTGGGCGTTCACCCATTCTGTATTCTTCAAACACCTGGATTTTCAGGTGATTGGTACCTTGTGACAACGTTTTTTGCTGCAGATTTCAACTTGGGGCTCGGGAGCACTGCCCCCAGGCTTGTCGACAACAAAAATAACCACGTCTCTTTACTGTTGCCCAAGGAGATGTTTATGATCGCACTGATAACAATGGTGTATATGACAATCATCTGACATAAAAAGACAATCTCGTTTTTTGGTATATGTTTCCCCAAAACGACCCACTTGTCAGCTGACACTACAGATGTATGCGAGTTCAACCGGTTGGTTGTATGCTCGTCCATTGTTGTCTTGAAAATG
Organism: Alitta virens; assembly: GCA_932294295.1. Taxonomy (NCBI): domain Eukaryota; kingdom Metazoa; phylum Annelida; class Polychaeta; order Phyllodocida; family Nereididae; genus Alitta; species Alitta virens. Next base: position 30,654,611 of record OW028585.1, on the reverse strand, counting down.
ATGAAAGATGTGTCAGTAAGGTTACACTTATAAGGTTTTTTACATACATCACGTGACATGTATGTCTAAGCATGTGTAACTGTGCTTCTTGCTATTTCGACTGGTGGCTCCTTCTTGTGTTAAATTTAATGTGAAACAAGTCAAAATAAAAACTCTACACGAAATGTTTTGTTATGAATGGTTTATTAAAAGTGTAAAAAAAAACCGTGTTTTCTCTCCAAAAATAAAACAACATAGCTTAAGTTGCTACACATGGGTTTTGGACATTTTAGAAATGTTTTGGAAGGGTTACATTCTGGACACATCATGGCACCAAGCTGATTTTGGTGGTCCTCTCTTAAATAACATGGTACAATAGCACTGAGTTCAGGAATCACAGCCTCTATTTCACACATTTTTTCAACAATGAAATTAAACTGTGACTTGTTAAGAGCAATCCCTTCATCAACTGATAAAGCATGCACATCTTCATAAATTTCTTCATACTTGGCGAAATGTATATTTTCTGATGTTGACAAGGTTTCAATAAAACAGTTGGCTCCAAGGTGAAAATAGTAGTCTGTTCCAACATTGTTTTTTATGATATCAGCCGCCTGTACAAGCATGTTGTACCTCTGTAAAGGTATGGTATAGCTGTCGCACTGATCTCGGACATCATCCTGCTGTGAACAGTGAAAAATACATTATATGAAATATATAATTGTAGCTCTATATGTGAAATTACTCAAATTTGTTAATTAGGAATATACACATACCTGCATATCTCTGATGTCAATTGTTACCTCCCCATCATTAACAAGCACTTTCAGAAAGACATCACCACCAAGGTTTACTGAAAACCTTTCACCATATGACAGTTCGGGGATTGTACTAGCCAGTTCCTTGTAGTCCTTCTGTATGATGTGAAAAAGACGTGCAATTCCTCTGGTGTTGTTCTGTTGTATCAGCATTTCCACTAACTCAAACGCTTGGTCATCTGGTTTTTCCATATATAATAGTGTTAGATAAGCTGTCATGTTGAGAAGTTTTTCATTTTTCAAGTGTCGTGCTACAACCATACCATCTATTGTGGTACTAATCACAGCCGCATACTTTGCTAGAATATCCATGGTTGAAACGATGTGCAGCGTGCAATGTTTTCCTAGTGTCTATGTCTGTTAACTCTTAGCATCACCGTATATAAGATGTGCTGTTGTAACATTTGCACTCTTGCTATGATTGGTTAACATTGTGTAAACACATCACCATTGGCCCCTTTGAATATATTTAATTAACAAGTCCTAACTGGTTTGAAAAATTAAGGAGGGAAATTCTTAAAGAATTTAACGGTTAGTTTATAATCCATACATGTGAACCCGCCATTGTGGGTGATAATCATGGATTTTGTGGAAAAAATAATCCGAAAAATCATATAAGCAGTCATCAATATCGCTTGAGACGTAATCATGCCGTCTAAAAAGGGTGTAATGACCATCAACGGTACACTTGGCCTTCCTGTATGCTTCCCAAGACACAACCTGTTTGATGTGTTCATCCCCATCTTCATTATGATCATAGTCCTCGTAATCATAGTAGTGAAGGTAGTCCTTAACCTTTCTGTCTCTCTTAGGGTGATCCTTGGTAGAATCTTCATCTTCTTCGGAAGATGATGACATAGGATCATCTGACTGTGTACTTGCTATAGTATTGAAAGCAAAACTCATGACATCTTTGATGACTGGTTCTCGACATAGGAATCTCACGCTGTATAGTGTTTCATTGAAACGCTGGTCACAATCCTCAAATTCCTTAAAATTGGCTTTACACTGATCTAACGATGTAAATTTATCTGAACTTTCATGGAGAATAAAATGGTGAACTTCTTCTTTGCACTCCTTACTTCCAACAAGTAGCCATCTGAAAACTGTACCCATTGTGTTGTCTGTAGAGTGTCTGTTGTAGTACTGAGCCCTTTCAAGACAGAATGGTAATACACTTGTAACATAAACAACACCTCCGTTTTCATTGGTCCTTTGTACAACAAGCTATATTCATATCCAACACTCATTGGTTCTTTCAAAATTCACTGTTCTAAGACAGCTATGCATGTATCCTTGTTTATTACAACACTGTGCCTTATTTAAAATATATTATCTATATGATTAATTAGTGTAATTAATTACACCTATGTGTATACATGATTCACAGATCCTTATATAGTACATATATACATAGCATGGTGGCAGCACCACACATAACTGGCTGATGTGTGGTGGCAGCACCTCACAGTACAACAGTAGCGCCACCTGCTGTATGCGTTAGTCTGCATGGTGAAGCCTATACTACTCTCTATCTATGCCTATCTCTCTATCTATGCCTACCTTTCTATCTATCTATCTATCTATCTATGTAGGCCTATCTATCTATTTAGGCCTATCTATCTATCTACCTATCTATCTATCTATCAATCTATGCATATCTATCCATCTATGCATATCTATCCATCTGGGCCTAACTATCTATCTAGGCCTATCTATCTAATCTATTTAGGCCTATCTATCTATCTAGGCCTATCTATCTAATCTATCTAGGCCTATCTATCTATCTAGGCCAATCTATCTAGATTGCATGATCTTATGCTGAATAATTTCCATTTTATGTTATGGATTGGGTTTTTTTCTACTTTTATTTGGCTCTTTGATTTGTCTCATTATGATAATTATAGTAGTCTTGACTTATAGGCGATTTCCCAGAAAAATCTGGCATTTGACCTATCACCTTCATTTCATATGATTATTAATAATAATACAATTCAGTCAAAAAGTGGGAACTTGCAGAACTCCACTTCTAGAAATGATATAAAGATGCAGTTTTCTGTTATTAACCCTTAGCAGTCCAGTAAATTATCATGAATAGTAGCCCTCTAGCGCTACCATTTAATTGGTAATGATAGGCAGGCCGACAACAACAGCTACACTTGTGTGGTAACGTACTGAGGCCGGTTTTCACCTTTAAACATGTTTCTGAATATTTTCCAGTTGCCCTATAGACCTCAAACCATCACTAAAAATTGACCCAGTGTCTCTGGTTTACTCATAATTTTTTCATCAAAAGTGATCGTAAGGAGAAAAAAGTGCTCGTATAAGAGTTTGTTTTCATAAATTCTAGCGTTCCCGACAGAATGGTTGTGATAGAACTTTACCCCTCTTACAAATGTAACAGCCTGTCAAAGTTTGTCAATTTCACCCCAGAGGTCAGCCAGAGACATTCCTCTCTTATCTGATAGCCAATTAACACCCCCACCCCTATCTGAATACCCCCTCCACCGCTAGCCACGCACCCCTTGACCAGCTATCCATTATATTCAATTAACTGCGTACATTCTTGAGCGTATCTTGTATGATTAGTCAGTTCGTGTAATATTTTAATAATTGACGAATATAATGATTAGAATAATGACAAAATGAAGAGAATTTATGAAAGAAAAGGACAAAAGAAAGAAGGAAAGAAAGAAGAGAAAGAAAGAAAAAAAGAAGGAAAGATAAATACAATGATAAAAAGAAAGATAAGACAGAAAAAAAAGAATGATAGACAGATAGACAGATAAATAGATGGATAGATAGTTATATAGTTATATAGATAGTTTTATAGATAGATAGTTAGTTATATAGATAGATAGTTATATAGACAGATAGTTATATATAGATAGTTATATAGTTAGTTATATATACAGTTGTATAGGTAGTTATATAGATAGATAGTTATATAGTTAGTTATATATATAGTTATATAGGTAGATAGATAGTTAGATAGTTAGACAGTTAGATAGTTAGACAGACAGACAGCTAGACAGACAGCTAGATAGATAGATAGTTATATAGATAGTTATGTAGATAGTTATATAGATAGATTATTAGATAGATAGTTATAGAGAAAGATAGAAAGATAGTTATATAGTTAGATAGTTGGACAGTTAGACAGACAGACAGATAGACAGACAGATAGATAGTTATATACATAGATAGATAGTTATATAGATAGATAGTTATATAGTTATATAGATGGATGGATAGATAGATAGATAGATAGATAGTTATATAGATAGATAGATAGATAGATAGATAGATAGATAGATAGATAGATAGATAGATAGATAGTTATATAGATAGATAGATAGATAGTTATATAGATAGATAGATAGTTATATAGATAGATAAATAGATAGATAGATAGATAGTTATATAGGTAGACAGTTAGTTAGGTGTTAGATAGATAGTTAGGTAGTTAGATAGATAGTTAGATAGTTAGATAGATAGTCATATAGTTAGATAGGTAGATAGATAGATAGATATATAGATAGACAGATAGATAGATAGTCAGATAGATATATAGATAGTTAGCTAGGTAGTTAGCTAGATAGACAGATAGAAAGATAGACATATAGATAGATAGATGGATATATAGGGATAGTTATATAGATAGTTATATAGATAAACTGTTATAAAGTTAAATACATAGATAGTTATATAGATAGATAGTTATATAGTTATATAAATGGATAGATAGATAGTGATATAGATAGATAGAGAGATAGTTAGATAGATAGATTGTTAGATAGAGAGATAGATAGTCAGATAGATAGACAGATAGATAGATAGATAGATAGATAGATAGGTAGATAAATAGATAAATAGATAGATAGAGATAGTTATATAGATAGTAATATAGATAGAGCGATCGATAGTTATAAAGTTATATACATATATAGATAGTTATATAGATATATAGATAGATAGCTAGATAGTTATATAGATAGATAAAAATAGTTAAATAGTTATATAGGTAGTTAGATAGTTATATAGGTAGATAGTTAGTGAGATAGTTAGATAGTTAGTTAGATAGTTAGTTAGATAGTTAGATAGTTAGATAGATAGTCAGATAGTTAGATAGGTAGATAGATAGTCAAATAGATAGATAGGTAGATAGTTAGCTAGATAGGCAGATAGACAGATAGTCAGATAGATAGATAGGTAGATAGTTAGCTAGATAGACAGATAGATAGATTGATGGATTGATAGATTGATAGATCCTTCAACCATTGCAGGTGTAGTGATACGCGTAGTAATGTAGGCCTAAAAATAAACACTGACGAAGAGAAGATTAAAAAAAAATGTATTTTATTTTTTTAAACTGCATGTGCCAAAAATGCTTTTATATTCAAAAGAAAAGTCTCTGATTGTAGATCACAAAACTGGCTTTTATGTGGGTATGAAATAAATACATTTAATTGTGTAAATAACTATAGAGAAGCATTTCTGCTCAGGAAAGTTCCTTTTAATGAGCAGAGACTCAACTTCTAGGGCCACTGCCTACCCCCAGCCTGCGCTACTTTCATTGCCCTCTAACTTAATTGCTTAATATGAGGATTTCAAAGTCAAACTCTGCGTAAACCTGTGAAATATGAAGAAATACTGATCTTTATTAGGGAATGTTCAGGTCGCAAATTCCCTGGTTCTCTGTATTGCTCCCCCTTCCCCTCCCTGCGGGCTGGATGTGCTACTGTACGGGTAATTTGTTTGCCTCCCCACTAACACTCACTCTGGGTATCTGACTTTTGCTGAAGCCAAAGAAGTATTGTAATGGATGGGGTTTTATTTTTTGGCCTCTTTTGATCATGACTAAATGCTCTGGTATCCTCAATAGCAAAGGACATGCAAAGGACATGTAATTGTTGGGAAATAATAGAACTGGGTGCCAGGCACTGGGCGGAGAGTACAAAAAGCAAAAAACAACGCACAAATCTTTTATCACCCTGTTTTAAGAAGCCAAATTTTGTCGATTTTTCTTCATAAAATAGTTTTTGGTTAGTTTTTAAGTGTGTCCTATAACGGGACCCACAGATAGAAATAGAGAAGCATATTTTTCATATTTAGTTTTGCCTTTTTTTTCAACATCAACCTCAGTTTCAGGCATGGAGATTTTAGATAATAGTTACTTTCATAATTTGTAACTTCAAAATGATGTCATATTTTAAAATTTTCTGCTTCTAAATGGAATAAATTTCGTTTTATATTCAATTAAGTGTTTAATCTTTCTTGTGGAACTCTGGACAAGGCCCAAGTTGCAGCCCACTAAACAGGGTCATTTATGTAAATTGCACTTTTTTGGCATTCATATATCTATATAATTTAGATAATTTTTTCTGAATAACTATATCAATTTCCAAGTATTATATGTTTAACAATGTTTAAACTTCAGGTATATACACCAATAAATAAATTATACTTACTGGCTACAAGTTGCTGCAAGCTCATCCAGTGCACATGGCAAAGTTGTCGCCATCTTGGAGTTTACCCCTTTATCTAAAAAATGTTTTTTGGAGCTTAGGCCCATGTAAAAAGGCACAAAAAACTGAGGGGTTTTACCAAATTCCATAGCTTGGCCCAGTCTGTAACGATATTCATGCTAAGAGCTTCCACTCTGTATATCACAAGACTTGTGACCCCATGATTAGGCCATGGATGTATAAGTCCAGTATAACATAACATCATGGGGTACTGATATTTTTTGTCTATGCCCTTAGCAACGGTAAGTAGGGCTGTCAAATCAACCTGCTTTACCCCAGGAAGAGTATCCCATTCACTGGCAGTATTAAAATAGATTTACCCCCTGTTTCATTGTAATATTTTCCAAAAGAAGTGTATATATACATCCATAGTGAACTTGAATCTGTAGCGAATTAGTGACAATAAATTAATTGCAAATTAATTAAATGATTACTTCATAGCTAGGCCCCGCACTAGCTAAATCGGAAATGTCTCAGAACTGGCAAATTATTTGATGAATATCCTAAGAATCGAGTATGTACACAGTAACTTAGAATTCGAAATTGACAGAGAAAAAACAAAAAACCTGGGAAATAAATAATAGATAATAAAACCTAAGTCTAGCTGTCGAGTAAGTGAATTATCAAATAAACGGTAAATTTATCAAAGATTAAATAGCCTTACCATTAAAAATCATCCTCCGAGAGGTCAAAATGGCCACAGCCAAGCAATAAAATCTTGATTGGCTGCTTGCTGGACACTGGGCAGTTAACTCCGCCTTATGCAATGGCTTGTATTGGGGGGGGGGGTCAATCAGCCATCCCCCTCTGTCTTGATGCTTGGCTGAACAGGCTTTGTTTACATCTGGTCAGTTCACTCTCTAATGACCAGATGGCACTCCAGCAAAGTACATTTCCTGGGTGCACGATGGCAGATTGGATAATAACACAATGAGATGTAGTCTCCTGACTACAAGGACTACAAGGAATTTGACATTTGTCATAAAATTTAGATAAGAGTGCATAAAGAAAGTGCCATTTGCTTTAAAGAAAAATTATGAGCCATATATTATAAAAGTTCCTCCTACTTTGAAGAATTAGACATTTATTAAATCACAAAGTATTATCTTTATTACTTGAGCATGTAGCTATTATACTACATAGGCCGTGTTGCTTCCTTTGTCGAAGGTAAACTATAATGTGGCGTGCCACATGAGTAGAAAAATGCATGTTGCATCATCATAGAATTTTATCATTTATGAAATCAGTTGATTATTGTGCGTAAGAAACAAGATGTGTAATTGAGCAGATTCCCTTCCACCCCCCCCCCCCCCATACACCAGGCTTGGTGCCCATGAATTAACCTTGGATAACCGTATAGCTAAATGTACCAGTGTGGTGGCCTGAAAAACTTGGTATGGGGGGGGGGGGTTGGGGGGCCTCTGGGTCCGGGTCCAGTTCCCGTTCTATAATGTACCCTTGCACTGGCCAGTGACACTGTCATTTCTGTATCTTAAAGGCCGAGGGTCTAGGGGCGATTACCCCTGGGTCGGCAATAAGTGCTACATACCATATAAGGAAATTGGGATGCTAGAAACTTCTGAATACCTTTGTCGTCATTGGATAATCGCCAATGGTTATTACGTCAGACTGACCACGACCATCGGGGTACAGCAGTCTTGTCACACCTGTCATTCACAGAGTTTAGTTTTTTACTATGACATGGTTATTATAGTTATGACCAATTGCTGACACCGTGTATAATTTTGAAATATTCATTAAGTAATATGCACACTATCATTGAACAGTATTTTAAGAATAAAACTAATTTTTGAAAGCCCTTAGCATTAATGTGCATTAAATATATATCTATCTACCTATCTCACTATCTATCTATCTATCTATCTATTTATCTATCTCACTATCTATCTAGCTATCTATCTATCTATCTAGCTATCTATCTATCTATCCATCTTACTGTCTATCTATCAATCTATCTCACTATCTATCCATCTCACTATCTCACTATCTATCTATCTATCTATCTATCTATCATTTACCATGCTAATATAACTAGCAATTACAAGTATTTATAAATGAAATGTGTCCTTATTCAGGAATATGATGTGAAAATTTGGCAGTTGTGAATATTTCTACTTATAATGTCTGAAACACAACTTGTGTGATTAAGCAGTTTTCACAATAACTATTATTGATGTTCCGAAACGAATTATGTCATACTTATGTAGATATGTATTGTGCCTATATAGGTATTCAAGTTATAAAACAAGGGGTTGGAGATGTTGATTGCTTGAAGGCCAAACCCAGAATGATGGAGTGCCTCGATTTGGGCATTATATACGTAACCCCCCCCCCCCCCCCGCCTTTAATTAGACTCTAATAGAGACTAAGCACATAATGTCACACCCCCTGTGTGGCAGCAGCATCTGCCATAGTGAAAGTCAAACGTTTTTCTTTGAGGTAAAAATTTATCATCATCGAAAGAATTATTAACCTGAATGTAAATATAATTAGCTTTTTATGTGATGTCTGTACAAGTGCTTTAAAAATGGCAGAGACTGCACACATGAATATGACCCCGTCAATTAGTGGCAATATTTGAAAATAACATTCTATCACATTCATTGAAATAGCCTCTAATTGGCTGTAATTAACCATACATACATATACTCCAGTCACAGCAGAGCTTTTCCATCGAAACGTGAGAACTTCCTGAAATGTTTAATTAAAGTCATTCTGTAAGATGTGAAATGCGCATCACCCAAAATCACCTCATATATCAAAATATATACAATCCTGGAACCTATGTGTACCTCAGAAATTTGACCATGCTATTACAATAAAACTATTAGTCTAGTACATCCATGATTTGAAAGTAGGACATGCATATAATTTTGCAGCTTTCTAAAAACACAAGTGTTTATGCACAACAAAGTCATTATTAGATTTCATACATTTATTTTGAAAAAAGTCATAACCAAGTTTTCAAGATTGACTTATTATTAGTTGTGACCATGTTTGCTGGGGTAACTCAGTGTGGTAAGGGCCAGCAACTGGCAGCAAGCGAGGAGTAGTGTCACTGATCAATGTCTTTTTTTATGCATTCATTAATATACCTATGTTTTTTGTTTTTTTTTAAACAGGGGTGAGTGTTCGAACCATTTGGAGAAGAGTGCAAGAATTTCAAATAGACAGTCGTGGGCATTACACAAATATGACAGATGATGATCTGGATGAACTGGTACGTGAAATACAGGCTGGGATACCGGAAGCAGCATGGTTTCAGGACACTTGACAGCACGGAGTCGGACCGCCAAATCAACATCTCCGGGTGTATAAAAGTTTGGTTCGCTTGGATGCTTTGGCAACAAGTCAAAGGTGGAATCCTACAACATGGCGGCGTACATACTGGGTCCCAGGTAAATTTCCTATAGGTTTTTTTCCACCCACAGATTTTAACAATTTAACATGCCTCACCCAGCGAAGCCAGGTTGCACCTAAGCAAAAGAATGAGTGCTATGCAACTGACCTTGTAATCTTTTTTTTTTGTATTCGGTGTGCACACGGTTTTGCAGGCTAAATTATTCTAAACGGAAAAATAATGAGTGCACACATTATTAATAACCTTGAGATGCTGTTAATTGAACACAATGATAGTATTGATGCAGTGAATCAGCTGATAGAAAACAAAATGTGTGAACTGTCGAAATATTTATCAATCTGTTGCAAAAACCGCATATATATATATATTTATTCATTAATAATTTGCTTATTTGCAGGTTCAGGAAGTTTGTGGCATATCGATGGCAACCATAAACTTATCAGGTATGTAGATATAAATCTAGTAAAGATTCCTACAGCAACCACCTCGCGTACTGGCCACTCGGCTAGTGGTATTATCATTATTCTTCCCAAAATAATCTTTCCATAGTAGTCCAGGATGTCCTGATGACATTTACCAGCTTTGAGTGAAATTATAACATGCTATATAGTAAACAACCCCAAAACGCCTAAAACAAATGTTGAATTTGACCTTAATGGTAAATTTGAAGGTCACTTGGCAATCAAGGAATTGTATGTGTATTAATTTTAAAAAACTCTTAATTTTAGAGAAAAAAACCGAATATATAAAAAAATTATGAAAATGTCTATTTTCATATTCATTCACCCTAGCCAAATGCTAAACACCACCTGGTTCTCGGTTCAGAGGGTACCAGCCAATGGTGTCACCAGGGTATATAACGTAATACCCCAAGTTTTAAGGCTGGATATTCAAATAATGCTACCTAGAAACTTATGATTTGATACCAGCCATTGGGAATAAGCCAATGTTCTACGGTCTGAAAGGATTGTGGGTAGCAGGAAGTAGGGCGAGGAATATACACTAAATGGAGCCACATGTGTTAAGGGTCGAACCAATGGTCGAACAAACCATTGGCTGGGTCCTGCCTAAGCAATAAACGCTAGAAGCATTGGCCAGCAAAAACCAACCATTGCATTGCAGCTTCACCTGTGTGCATAATTGGAACTGACCCTCCTATCTTTAAATGAATATATTAATTCCAAAACATTTTTGGGACAGTTGATATGCAGTTCAGAAATATTACACTGAATCTACAAATTTATACATAGATTTTTATTTTTTTTGCATATTTGATAATATTTAGTATGAATACCTAGACCTGTTTTCATCACAGGTCATTTTAAACTCTAATTTAGCAAAACCAAATTGCAATAACTCTGTACCAAGAAGAGATACAGACTTGTGTTTCACTTACGTCCTATTGAGGTCAAAGCGGTCAGCAAACAAGGGGTCAAAATATTGTATAACATTTGGGTAGTGTTAAATTAAAGTTCAAGGTGAAATGTGAATAAGTTGCATTTTAGACCGGCTTTATGGCTGGTTTCCGCTAAAAATGTAAAGCTGAGTGACGTTGAGTGATGTTGTGGCATAAACATATCATTTGTGGGGTAATTAACTATAACTCATGACTTAATTATCGGATATTCACCCAATTTGGAACACTATATAGTCTTATCACCCAGGAAAGGTACTGGAGTGAGTCTTACAGACTCACTGCAAATACTTTGGATGACTTTGATGTAACAGTCAAGGTCACTGAATGACCTTGACTGTTACATCAAAGTCACATACCTGCGATTTTGTTGCATATATGAATATATCTTGTGAAAAACTTGACATGAAATTACTCCATGCAATTTCACATTACATAACAAAGTAACTGAAGACTTCAATTAGGTGAATACCTATAACTGTTTCAACAACAGTTACAGTTGCCTCATTTTATTTTATAATCTTATCATTCCTTATCTGATCTTTACTTTTCTAATGGTTTTTGCAGGTGGGGCATAGTGATACATGCTGGCATCGATGGATACTCTCGTCTAATAACCTTCTGCAGAGCATCTGACAATAATTTCGCCAATACGGTCGGGATGCTTTTCGTTAATGCTGTACAAGAACTAGGTATGCCAAATTGGATCAGAACTGACAGAGGAGGAGAGAACGTAATAGCCGGCGCAATCATGGAGGTTGTCAGAGGAGCAGGGAGAGGCAGCTGGTTGCAAGGTCCATCAGTGCACAATCAAAGGATAGAACATTTGTGGCGGGATTTGAGGTCTTTCTGCACCAATTTCTATATTAACATGTTCTATGAGCTAGAAGATTTAGGTATATTGTCTACTGATAACATTGTTCAATTGTTTGCATTACATTGTGTTTTTACCACGTTTGAACTCAGCCATAGCACAATTTCGATTGGCTTATAATAATCATAGGCTAAGGACAATGGGCAGTATGACTCCTATGATGATTTACTCCCAAGGCATAATAGACATATGATAAGGAAACACTCATCTCCCTTTGATCTAGCCATAATATATAACAATGCATATTTTAGTGTGATTAGACTTGAACTGAATCCATTTGTCAAAAACCAATACGGTCGTCATAATATATATAATAAATAAATACGACCGTCATTTTTTAAAATAAAAACGCCCGTTTACGCCCGTTTATTAATAGCATACGCCTGTTATAAAATAGGACAGCCAAGAAGAAAAAAAACGGGTTTTGGCATGGATATAAAGCCATACATATGAATATATAAGTTTAAATTCGAATGTTCATTAATATTGTCCTGTTCTCAATTGTTTTTAATATATCCAATGGACATACATTTTTGACATATGAATAATGAATTTTTTTTTATACTATTCACAATTCTTATTATTTGACAATTGTAATTTACAAAATATGTATTAATTTTATTCTCAATTAATGTAAGTATGTTTCAATATTTATGTTTAATTCAAGTATAGGCCCACTAAATTCTACTCGATCAACGGGTACATTCAGCTAATATGTTGACCAGGCCTATAATCTGACATGCCTTCATATAGGTAACTGCTGACACACAAAATAGCTCTCACCTGAAATTTCCATATTATATTTTCAAAAGATCCAAAATCCACTGGAAAGGTACTTTCAGAGTAATGTCATATACACCCAGGAAATGTTAACTAATGTCCAGGATTTAACATTATTGATGTCCGCTAATAGCTCTTAAACTAATTAGTCCAACTGCTGATTTGGCGAGAAAAGTTTCAACTCAGTATGTAATTGTTGAGTCTGGTTTAATCTTCTGTGGTTTTCAGAAATTTTTCTAGTCTTTCCATTATAGGCCACTAGATTCTGATTGCAGTAATTAACTAGAATACTAGGAGAAATAAATTTCAAACCTTTAATCTATTTAAAATTCACACAATTGTCAAACATAGCAATAAAAGACATATGTTTACACATACTAAACAAAAAGCCAATTCACATACCTTAACCAAATGTGCACATCATTCCTTGGTCATACACTTGTCGTATAACCTGACAAATCTATTCTAATGATTTAACTTTTATATCTACTATAATCTCTCTCTTTCAACTTGATAGCACAGCTCCTTCCAGCTGGCTGCTCTATGCTCAATCTCTCTTTGGATCCCTCTCAATGCTCTCTCTCTCTCTCTCTCTTCTCTCTCTCTCTCTGTCTGACTAACCCCAGCCCCTTACCTTGATTATATACCCACTACCTGTTCCCCCCCCCTCTCAACTTCGTGCTAGAGGTAGGCCTGCAGGAGATATGCTTTCTCAATGTAGCTGCAGTTATGTAGGTTTGGGTCTGTTCTAAGTTTTACCCTCTGTGAATTACTGACCAAAGAATGTGTGCTTATACTCCAACAAGTTAACTAGTAATTCTACAACAATCAATTCAAATTCGTTATAGATTATCAGGTGTACATTAGTAAATCATCAAAAATCATTTTTCCCTGCATATGGGAGATATACATTAATATTACAGCAAAGCCCCTACAGTGGGGATGTGTACAATAATACATATATTAAGGCAATAAAATACATTAATAAATGGGAGATGTCTGATATCTCATAAATCCTCACAAGTGTCATCTTCATCAAACTTCAAACATTAGGTACTATTACATATCTTATAATCCTCCTACTAATTATTACATAAATAATACATTCACATATATTACATACAAACAAAAGGACTATATACTACTGTATTTGTATTAATGAACTTTAAAACGAATCACTCAAACATTAAATAAGTGGCATAGTTGGGTCAATGGCAAGATGTCAAATAAATTCTAGATATTATTAGGTTCTGGAGGTCGTAGGATGCACTTCCTGGCATCATACGATAATATGCTAAGTTGGTCCCTCCTCCGCACGAGTGCAGTCCCCTCCCCCTCGTACGCACGAGTGGATTGGCCAAGCACTGAATTTTCTGATTGGTGAAGTACATTTAGGCCATGCCCACTTGCGCAGTGGCAGTTCTGTGCTCCACGTAGATTTCCCAGTCAAATAAAAATTCCTGGAATTTGCCCCTTGACACACTGACAAAAAAACAAACAAGACTCATAAAAAATAAACCTTTCAATCTCCATGCGGAGTTGCTTGGTTCACAGATCTCAATCAAATAAATAAACTTCACCTGGCAATTAATTTTTCATGCAATCAAAAATTGCCAGTTCGTTTACATTGCATTTTTATGGCCAATGACATGAAAACAAGTCAGATATGAACGTCATTAGGATCCTCGCTTCGTGATACATTTTATTAAACAGCTCCTTCAAATTCTAAGTTCCTTATATGACTCTGAATCATGACGCGAATCGGCGATGCTCTCCATTACAGTTTTGCCCGCAAATGATCACGTGACTAGGTTTTACAGAAAATTTACGCACTTTTTTTTTCTTGAACATTTGTGCTTCACGAAAATGTACGATTTTTTGTTAACCTCCAGTCGAGTACACTTCGTGCTTTACGAAACGTAAGTGCTCCACGAAAAAGCCCAGTCGAATACTACCATTGTTAAAGCCTAGAATGCGCACGCACGCTACCGGGAGGAATCCCTCCTGGTTAATGGCAGCCAGGGGATGGGGGGTGCCAGGGTGCGTACTCTGCCTACGGACATTAAATTAAAATGAGATAAGAAACCTATAGGCTGTTTTAAGCATTAACTATGCCTATGGTGACTGCATGGTCTATGTTTAACTTGTGTACAGGTAACAGCAAACAAACGGTAATATGGCCTACATGGACTACAATATGACAATTTAATATGACAATTTTTAATAAATAAAAAGTTCAATAAATTGTTTTTACCAATACAATAATTATTTTACTAACCTTTATTTGGGGTCACCAAAAATGTTGAATGAGACACGTAAATTATGCAAATTGTATTTTTGCATAGCTAAAGTTGTTGGTGAGGAATAATATTTTATATATCCAATGGACCATTAATCTATGTATTATTTGTATGCTATTTTTCCATAGCCTACAGGCTATTATTTCAAAGATTTTACACCATCTGTATTGAAGGTTTTATAAGTTTGTCAGAGTTGCTCAAATATTAATTTTCAGAAAATGGACTCCTTAAATTTATTTTAATTTTTTTAAAGTAATTTCTTTCCCAGCTAGAAAGTTGGGATTTCATTTATGGATCCATTATGCTGTATACCCAAAGTGCAATTGTTTATCTATAGCCTGTAGTACTAGTCTAGTTCGTAGTCATAGATGTGTTCTTTTTCCAAATGTATGTTCTGTAATGACAAATAGGTCAAATATGTGACCCGATATGTCAATAAAATATTTCTATCTATGATAAGGCATAAACCAATACATATACATGCACTGATATAGGGTGGTACAATAAATGATTTTAGTCATTCCCCCCAGCAGGGCTGAGAGGGAATTATCAACCAATCACAACACAGCAATTGCCACTGCTGCTGACCATTTGCTCAATTATCATTCACATTGTGTGGGGTGATACCTCCCCCAAACAGGGTTGCTACCAGCATCTTTGGCTGAGATCTGGCAGGGATTAGTGAAGCTAAGACAATGGAGCAAAAGTGGACCCCCTGCAGTGCTCTGCATTGTGCTGAGGCTATTTATAGCTCAAGTCACAATGGGCTATTGTGCTGAGTGTCAACTTTGGCTTGGTCAGCAGTTTTGGAGGGAAAGTTAGCTAGCTCCTCCCACAATTTAGGACTCAACAGTGAGGCATCTTAACAGGGCAATGCACTCACATAATACTGACAACAATCAATATGAAGAACAAAATGAATAATACAATCTATCAATTGACAATTGGACATAAGCAATCAATCAATTAATGACTTAATCAATCAATTAATTATGTAATCAATACTAATAATATAACCAATATTAATAATATAATCAACATTCCTTGCAGCAGGCTAAACTAGCTAAGACTAAGTATAATTAACAAGCAACTACTGACACATGTGAGTAGAGCAGTGACTAGCCAAAAACGTAGTGATGAGCACACACTACTACTGCATAGAGTCACACATGAGCAGAGGGCAAGTGTAATGATATGTACATACAATAACTTGTACCTAATACATCCATACAGTCTGACAGGTATTTGCTTAAGGCAAGTGTAATGAAGAGTATAACACAATCTGACATGCCTGTACAACCTTGCTTAAGGCAAGTGTAATGAAGAGTGTAATACAATCTGACATGCCTGTACAACCTTGCTCAAGGCAAGTGTGATGAAGAGTATACAGTAATTCTTGTATCTGTCACCTAACGTTAACGACCTGTGTGTACCTCCTTTGCCTAGGGCAAGTGTAACGAGGAGTGTACATAATCAATGTCCCTGACACACCATTCTACCATACACACTTTAACCTAAGGCAAGTGCAACGAAGAGTGCACATGATGATTGCACCTACATATAATCCTACTTGACAGGTATGTACATCCTTTGCCTGGGGCAAATGTAACAAGGAGTGTATAATCAATGCACCTGTCATATAATTCTAACTGACATATAATAAGTGGCTGCCAGGGGCTGCACTTTACAACGTGTTGTAACTTCAATATGAAATGACTGAGTCATAATTGATTGATTGATTACATATAGATAGCTAACCCTGATTGATTGATTGATTGATTGTGTGCAAATGGTGGTCTTATTAAAGTATATGGAAGGCTAGAGAGAGAGATCTGTGTGGACAGAGCTCTGTATCCGTGTGAGTTCCTAGTTGCTGAGATGGGACAACTGACTGGGTTGCTGGGGATGGACTTCTTGAAGAAACATAAAGCCACTTTAATGTGTTCCTCTGGAGTATTACGTTTAGTTGGGTCAGATGTTCTGTGTAGAGAAGGTCCAGAAGGACTTGGAGGTCGAGCAGTGGTCAGAGAACCCATTTGCCTGCTAGCAAGGCATGTGTCATTGGTTGCAGTCAATCTGGTGACATGGGGCAAATGTCAGGGTCATGACCTCTTGTTCGAAGCCATTCCCCAGGTTAGTCAGAATTTGCATGTTATGGTACCTCGGGGCATAGTGGACGTGGATTGTCCTGATGCCGAGGTCTGGATAGCAAATCCAACTGAGAAAGATATTTGTCTGTCACAGGGTCAATTACTAGGGGAGCTGACTAGTGTCCTGTCTAACAAGGATTCTCTGGAAGAGGACACGCTGGTATCAGCTGTGACTTCCAAGGAGGGCCCTAGACACAAGGACCTTCCAGATCACCTGAAACCCCTTACTGACCCAACAGAAGGCCTTAGTAGTGAACAAAGGGAGAAGTTGAAAATGGTTCTGTTAGAGTATGAGCATTGCTTTGAGGGAGGTTAATTTGGCCTGGGACGGACCGAGTTAGCAAAGCATGAAATTGATACTGGTGACCATAGGCCCTTTAAGCTACCTGCTCGTCGGTTGGGCTGGGCCCAAAAGCGAGCCCTAGAAGAGGAAGTAGATCGTATGTTAGATCTTGGAGTTATTGAGCCTAGTGGTAGTCCTTGGTCTAGTCCTCCAATCCTTGTTCGTAAGAAGGATGGCAGTTTCCGGTTTTGTGTACACTACAGGCGTCTAAATGCTTGCACCAAGAAGGATGCTTATCCATTGCCTCGAATTGAGGACTGCCTGGATGCCCTTGCTGGTGCTAAGTGGTTTTGTACTCTTGACCTGTCCTCAGGTTATTGGCAGATAGCTATGGAGAGTGAGGACAAGGAAAAGACAGCTTTTACAGCTCCCAGAGGGCACTATCACTTCACAGTGATGCCCTTTGGAGTGACAAATGGCCCTGCCAGATTAGAAAGGTTGATGGAGTTGGTGTTAGGTGGGTTAGATCTGACCACTTGTTTGTGTTATATGGATGACATTGTGTTCCAGGGTTCCACTTTTGACCAATGCCTAGCTAATCTAGTTACTGTCCTTAAATGCATGGGCCAGGCTGGCCTGCGTTTGAAGCCCAGTAGTAGTAGTAGTAGTGTTATTGTTTAACGCCTCATCAGCACCTGAGTGGGCTATGTAGAGGCTCTCTAGGGTAAGATTGATTATCTATAGTTGGTAGTAGAAACCAGAAGCATGTAAAAAATCAATAAGTGTCTGCGTTGGATAGCTGGAGCAGCTTGTGCAATGCGCACTGTCCTGTTTTAGCCACTGGGGATAGAAGACTTCACCCCAAGTGTTTCCACCCTCGCCGCGTGGAGGCCCTGGACCTTCGAGGGCATTTGAAGCCCAGTAAGTGTGAATTGTTTAGGAAAGAAGTGCCCTTTCTTGGCCATGTGGTAGGAGAAGCAGAGGTTAGGCCAGACCCTTGGAAAATTGAGGTTGTCAGGAATTGGCCTGAACCCCAAACCCTGCATGAGATTCGTAGTTTTGTGGGATTTGCATCATACTATAGAAAGTATGTGCCAGACTTTGCTGCCCTAGCTGCCCCATTGCATGCCCTGATGACTCCCAAGGTCCCTTTCGAGTGGACCTCCGAATGTCAAAGGTCTTTTGAGGCCCTGATTAAGGCTTTAACCACTGCGCCAGTTTTGGCTTTGCCTCGAGAAGGCTGCCCTGTTATTCTTGATACAGATGCTTCTGATCTAGCAATAGGTGGTGTTTTGTCCCAGGTAATTGAGGGGAAAGAACGTGTTATTGCTTATGCATCTCAAGCTCTGTCGACTAGCCAGAAAAATTACTGTACAACTTACAAGGAGCTTTTGGCTGTTGTCCGAATGGCTAAGATATTTAGGCCTTATCTGTATGGACAGGGATCAGTGCTTTTAAGAACTGACCACCGTGCCCTTGTTTGGTTGCAGAATTTTAAAGATGCAGAGGGCATGCTGGCCCGTTGGTTGGCATCATTGGCCGAATATGACTTCAGAATTGAATACAGGGAGGGTAAAAAGCACGGAAACGCAGATGGTTGTTCTAGAATTCCTGTACGAAGGTGTAAAAGAGATGATTGCCCTGATCCAGGGCATGGTGACCAGGGAATGATGGTAGCTCTTGTACAGTGGAATGCTGACAAGGCCCACTTGTTGATGAAGCCATGGGAGCAGGCGCCATTGTGGCGCCAGGGACAGGGGCCAGGGAGAGCTAGAGTGGTAGGCAGCATTGGTGATGTGGCTGATGGATCAGCCAGGGCTGAGACAGTCTCTGTGAATCAGCCAGTGGTGGCAGTTTCTGAGACCAGCTCCGGAGTGAGCAGTGAGGCGTCACCGGAAGTGGTGACTGCCCCACCGGAAGTGGGTGGCCCTGAACAATCTGAGGTCCTGGGTTCGAACTGGTTGAATGTGTGGACAAGGGAAGAGATTGTGGCTGCCCAAGCTCAGGATAGTGCGACTGATTTGGCCGTGGATTGGCTGAAGGTGAGACAAAGGCCCTCCTATAGTGATATAGCAGATAGGCCAGGAAGTGTCAGGGATATTTGGGCCCAGTACAATTGGTTGCACTTAAAAGATGGAAAATTGTACAGAGAGCATAGATTGCCTACAGGAGAATATGTGGAGCAATTTTTGATCCCTTCTAAGTTGAGACGAGCAATATTTGAGCAATTGCATACCTCACGGTTAGGGGGACATATGGGAATACATAGCACAGTGGCCAAGGTCCGGAGACGGTTCTATTGGCCAGGGTACAAGGAGGACATCGTCCGATGGGTTGGATGGTGTGAGAGCTGTCAGAAGCGTAGACAGACAGGCAGGAATAGGGTCCCATTACAACAGGTTCCTGTTGGGATGCCTATGGAAAGAATGCAGGGGCGGGCTGGGCCACCTGGAGGCCGGGAGGTTTCCCGGTGGGCCGATGGTGTAAAAAAAAAAATAATAATAATAAAAAAAAATTAATTTAAAAAAATTAACCCAGAGATACATCTGGGCCGCTGTTACTCAAATTTCCAGGGCCACTATTTCATCCCAGTCCGCCCCTGAAAGAATGGCAGTAGACATTGTAGGTCCTTTTCCAGAGACTAAGAAGGGGAATAAGGTCATTGTGGTTATTGCTGATTATTTCACAAAATGGACAGAGGCTTTTGCCCTACCAAACCAGGAAGCCTACACTGTGGCTGACTGTTTGGTAACTCAGGTGGTTCTAAGGTTTGGAGCCCCATATCAGCTTCATAGTGATCAGGGCACCAACTTTGAGTCTAAGTTGTTCCAGGAAATGTGTAAATTGCTTGGCATTGTTAAGACCAGGACGACTGCTTATCACCCCCAGAGCGATGGCTTAGTGGAAAGGTTCAATAGGTCTTTGCAGGACATGCTCTCTAAGTTAGTGAATGACTACAGAGATGATTGGGATGATATTCTGCCTTATGTCATGTGTGCCTACAGGGCTACGCCCCAGCACTCAACTGGGGTTACACCCAATAAGTTGATGCTTGGGAGGGAAGCCCTCCTGCCTGTTGACCTGTTGTATGGTCATGTCCTCCAGGATCAGCCATCTTGTACAATTGAGTATGTTGAATGGATACGGTTAGCTATGGAAGATTCCTTTGAGCGCTGTCGCCTAAAGCTGCGGAAATCAGCTCTAAATCAGGCGAAGCACTACAACAGATTGTCCAGCAATCAGTCTCATGAACCTGGGGACTGGGTTTTGCTGTTTTATCTGCCGCTGGCTAGGCAGAAACTTAGCTTGAAGTTTTTAGGGCCTTACAGGGTGGTGAGGAGAGTGGGGGAGGTTAATTATGAAATTATGGCTCCTGCAACTGGGAAATCTCGAGTTGTGCACATAAATCAACTCAAGCCGTACTTGGCTGAAGTACGTGAGACTGATGTAGCTAGAATTCCTGATTTGCCCTTGACTGACCCGTACACAGACCCCTTTCTCTATGATGAACGTCAGAATGAGCCCCCCTCTGAAAAAGAGCAGGATCCGCCTCTGACGCGATCTGGGGAAACGCGAGATGGTGTACTTCGGAGTGCAGTGAGGCCAGCAGCAGCATCCTCTGAACACGTGATGCTGGGAGATGATGCGGCGCCCCCAAACGCTGATGCAGCGCCGTCTACCCACGTGGGTACAGGCCGCAGAGAAGCGCCCAGGTTGATGCCTGCAAACCACATGAAATGTGGCGGGAAAGTGGCGTCACCCTGGCTGGCTGAGGATTCCAGACTGAATCCTGAGGCTGAGCCCTTTGTTTCAAAGAGGCTGAGACAGCCACCTGACAGATATGGTCACAACATTGGATTTGATTAAGGTTCACTAGTTCAAATCCCGGTCTGTCGTCTATACAGCGACTATATGTATAGAGTGTAATATGGTGTAATTGGCAGTTATTTTTGATTGAGTGGGATCCCCTTGCTAATTTTAGTGAGTTACTTTTTCATTAATACGGAGTAGGCTAGCGAAACTATCCGGAAAGGAGTGAATCAGCTTAAGAATTCCGTAGGGCAAATTTTAATTCTTTAAGTTGTACCATGTACCTGATGTGGTTTTCCAAAGAAAGTGTCAGTGTGACATGACCTTTCTCCGAAGGTTTTATTCACTCGCCTAGTGAGTTATGTGTGACTTTAACTTCTAATAGGAATAACTTTCTTATTTTTAATAAGATTGCGGAAACATGGGTGTCTTGTCTTGTTCATATTTATGAGCATGTTGCTGTGACAAATTGAGTTGTTGTAAAAAGACAGTTTAATACTTTTTCGGTGCCCTAGCAGTGGTTTTTGCTGTAGTATGTCAGCTGTGATTTCTAGAAATAGGAATAGCTGTTTTTATGTGGTAAATTGTCAGATATCGTGTTTCTTTCTCTGAGTTTTATCATGTAACGGTTTTTATGTGGTAATTTGTCAGATAGTGTATTTCTTTCTCTGAGTTTTATCATGTAACGGTTTGGCACATGACAAATTTGTGCTGGTTTAATGGATGACATCAGTTATGGAGTTGTGAAACTTGTTAGTTTTGGTTCTGTTCCATTGGGTGGGTCCTGAAAGGTCCTAGATACTGATTCCATTAATTTTGTGTTTGTTGGCAGGTTGGGGTTTCTTTGTCTGATGGAAACACGTGTTTCTTGTTGGTTAAAACCCGCCAAAAAGTGCCTGGACTTTTGACCTCTGCCATTTAAGGTCATTAATTCAGCAAGTTGGCACAAAGGGGTGTCTGAAAGATGGTTCCAACACCCCCCTTGGTTGGCAAGTTGACTGAGTTGACCCTTCACTATGAGGGGGGGTGGGGTAAATGGTGCCAAAATTCCATATTTGGCGAATTTTATTGCCTGTGGGGGGAAAGACATAGTGATGCAGGACCTCCTTGCATCACTCCTTTCTTGAATTTCATTCAGAAAGGACGTATTGCCCTAGGCAAAGAGAATTTGAGAGTTTGATTGCTTTTGTACTTGTGAAACAAAAATATGGTTATGGACTGCAGTGAGCTGGCTGATGTGGTCATGCAGGCCCTAGACGCTGCAGGAGTGGATCTCCAGGTGACAGTGGAGGAAAATGAAGTGGAAGCTGTTTGTGGTCACCACTTGGACTATCAGGGGGCAACCCCAGTCCTTGTACAGGGGACCACTCCAGCACCATGCCGTCCGGGGGCAACCCCAGTCTTGGAGCAGGAGGCAACTCCAGTTGACGCACAGGGGGCAACCCCAGTCAACCAGGAGTACTGGACAGTGGAGAGGGAGCAGGAGGCCCAACAGCACATGTGGGCCTTCATGGAATCCAGGGCATACGAGCCCATTGGAGTGGCAGGCCAGGCCCCGGACCTCGTTCGGTTCCGCCGGCTTGTCCGGGCTAAGCCCTTACAGGAGGACAGGGCAGTCCTCCTCCAATGGATCCGGGATGAACTGGGGCCCCAATGTCAGCTGGAGGACGTTCTCCGGGACATGGCTGACCGGGCGTGGTATGCTGGGTCTCCCCAGGCCCAATGGACCACCCCTTCCCCGGCCCAGGCAACTACCTATGCGCAGGCAGTCAGGGTGGGTGGGGATTGCGAGGAGGCCCCGTTAATGGGCCCCTACAGTCCCATCACACCCCTGCCAGGCAGCCCAGCAGCAGAAGACGAGGAAGATCGAACCCGGGACCAGGCCTCAGAAGACCCCGTCGTCAGTACTGACGACACTGGGGCAAAGGTGTTGGTTCCAGAGTCCCCCAGTGACGCTGTCGCCCCGGACATTGGGGCTCTGTCTGTTACTTCCCCAGTCTCCGTGGCCCAGTCCCCCAGTGCCTCCCCTCAAGAGTCTCCCTTGGCTGACCGGTATACGACATGGATCTCCACGTTGCCAGCTGGAGCGGAGGGAAGTGCAACTCCCAGCGAGGTTTCCTCCAGCCCCACCCCTTCCTGTGTCCATCCGGTCCGGAGGACCCAGGAGGCCTTCCCTTGTGCTCGATGTACGAAGGTCGTGACCTCCAGGAAGGCCCTGAGTCGCCACATGGCGACTTCACACCATGCCACCTACATGGGATACCAGTGTCCCCGGTGCACAGTTGGGTTTGTGGCGGACAGGAAGTCCAACTTCCGCCGCCACCTGGAACTGCAACACAGGGACCTAATGAAGGACCTAGTCAGGGCCCGGGCCCAGATTGCAGCCCATGCCCGGGACCGAGAGGAGGTTACTAGACAGGACAGAGGGATGGGGCCCTGAAGGAGATGGAGTCGGAGAAAAGGAGGCGCCGGGATGGTGAACGACAGGCTGACCTCCTCCTGGAGGAGGTAACCAGGATGTCTGAGGAGCGCACCAGGATGTGGAAGGAGCTCCGCCGGGTGTCCAAACCCTGAGTCCTTCCACAAGCCTCCATCCAGCCTCCGGTGTGTGGCCCGATCCTTGGGCCAACTGTTCCCCCCTGGATAACATCCCCAGACACCGACCCCCAGATGCCAACCGGAAATGTTAGGGAGGCTGTTAATTATGTATATATTCTTTCGATGAGTGTCTGAGAGGCACTAGTAGATCGCTCGGCGAGTGGTCCACATGTGAATGAGGAGAGGGGTATGGATGGGCACGAGTGGCAAGGGATGGGTACAGTGCCCACACCGAAGGTCGACAGAAGGACAGCAGGTCATAAACACGAATGGACAGCCTCCCCTGTGCACCCATGAGTGAGCACGAGTGACTGGGAGTATCTGCGAATGGCCACGGAAGTCCTTAGATCATTTGCCAACCACTCGCCAAACCCTGAGTCCTTCCACAAGCCTCCATCCAGCCTCCGGTGTGTGGCCCGATCCTTGGGCCAACTGTTCCCCCCTGGATAACATCCCCAGACACCGACCCCCAGATGCCAACCGGAAATGTTAGGGAGGCTGTTAATTATGTATATATTCTTTCGATGAGTGTCTGAGAGGCACTAGTAGATCGCTCGGCGAGTGGTCCACATGTGAATGAGGAGAGGGGTATGGATGGGCACGAGTGGCAAGGGATGGGTACAGTGCCCACACCGAAGGTCGACAGAAGGACAGCAGGTCATAAACACGAATGGACAGCCTCCCCTGTGCACCCATGAGTGAGCACGAGTGACTGGGAGTATCTGCGAATGGCCACGGAAGTCCTTAGATCATTTGCCAACCACTCGCCAAGTGAATCTCGTAAATTGTAAACAATTTTATTCTTCAAACGTCTCCCAATTTTTTAAACACGTTTAAAAATGTTTGCCCTCTCCATGGATACTCACGAGTGATCTGGAGGGACCAGGTGCATTCTACAGATTCTTAAGTTGCTCGGTGAGTGAATGACATATGGACAAGAATAAGCAGAAGTAAAAAAATTTCTTCATCCGTACTCACTCGCCATCCCCACTTGTGACAGTGTGAACGCCCCTTTACACATGCAAGACCCGGATGTTGAGAATAGGCCCAATAAGTGTCTGTATGACAGCGCCATGATCCAAATCAACAAGAAGATGAAATACTTTACTGCTTGTTCAATCAAACTGACTACACCATGTTCAAGCAACCCACCACAACTGACCAAGTATGCAAGTATGGGGTCAAAGAAAGCAGTGAAGTTGTACATGGGGGGGGGGGGGGGGCACTAAATTAAAATTGTCAGTCTTGCTCCAATACCTTTTGACTCCCAATTAAATTTCGGACCCTCCCTGGAATCAACAATTATTTTGGCAATCAAGACTTGGCCAGAGCTTCTCATAGCATGGTGACATCACATCAACACTTCCATAAATCTCATAACATTATGATCACATATACTTTTAGAAAATCACGCATTAAATCCTGATCCTGACTTAGTTTTGGGAATACCCAAAATTGTGCTCTTCAAAATGCCATATTTATTAAGTTATATTTAAACAGATTAATGGTTTCGTCTTTGGCCCCTTAACAATGAAAATGTGTATCATTAAAGCAGTTTAAGGCATTATACCAAAACGTTTTTTTGATTTAATGGTATTGTTTTGACCACAATAGACTTGTCTCAGTCTCAGTCATTATGTATTAGTTGGGGTGGGGTCTATAGCTCAATGCTTGGTATTCCGCTGAGCTTCCAACCATTGGGTCCCAGGTCCAATTCCCAGTCAAGCCTAAGTTGGATGGCCGTTTCATCCTTACATTTCATTGCCATGGTCCCAGTCTGCCCTAATTAGCCCATCAGGTGCAGAAATACAGGACATAAAGCCCTAATCCACCCACCCACCATTACGTAAATTACGTATTAGTTAAAAACACTTTCTTAAACAAAAGGAAATTGGCTATTTAATTATTAATTAGCCGGCATTCGACCAGCATATCTGCTGAATAAAAGAACAAAGAACCACGGCCTGAGGTAAACCAATATCCTGGTTGGCCACATCAGTCGAAAAATATTTTGAAAGTGTACATGCATCATTGCTATTTATAAAACTATGTTATCAGCACTGCTATAATTACTGTACATACCACTTATTATTCTGTGTTTTCGTGGAACGTGCACAATTTTGGTTTTCGTGAGGTCACCATTCCTGTTTCGGCACTTGATATGATACTTTCCTGGTTTGTGGAATATGGCTGACGTAGTGACCACAGCAGAAAACCGGGTGCCATTTTCAGTAGGTGTGTACGTCACATTCTGGGCACTTAAATGGTAGCGATCATGGTGTTCAATATAAACCTGTAAAAAAAAGACAATTATATGTTCACCATGGAACAAGACTATAAGGCCTACTGAAGATAGTGAAGAAAAGGAATTACATATTTGTTGGTTTGCACACTCTTTGCTGGTATTACAATAAATCCTATGGCCTTACAACATAACCAAAGTGTTATGGCAAGAAATCAATTCAATCCCAAATTATGTTGAACTTCAATCTCCACAATAGTAGTGATGTCTGTATCAGGTAAGGTGCCATGGCAGAGTATTCGACTCTCAAACTCAAGGGACTGAGCCTCATGTGCTGCGCTTTCTGTCTGCGGCCCACAGCAAGCCATTTTATCTCCATTTTAACTCCATTACTGCTGTCCACCCAGCAATTAAAAGTTCTGTTATTAAATACATCTTTTCTGGGATCAAGGCTCCTGATGCTGAACATGTGAGGGTTTTAACATGCAGTGTCTTTCACGTCGGCGTTTGGTACGGAATAGCTGGACAGACATAACAAGAGTGTGCATTGCGCAGAGCCCTTGTTGGAGATCTTTAGCCACAGTGTTACCACCCTTACTTGCTACCACTACATATATCGTATATGGTATAGTATATGCATCTACTCTTATAAAAAGATGAAAGGCAACCAAAAAGTGGGAAAGGAGAATCAAAGTGGTCCAGAAATCTGAGATCCTGTGATCCAAATCTTCTTCACAAAATCCAGTTTAATTAGAACTCGTGCTTTTTTGCGGCTGGCCCATAGCTATGGAATGCCCGGAGCCATAAGACTGCTCATAGTCTAAAGGGGTGTTTACACCATCATGTATAAGACCTACGTATGACCACGTACGTCAAAATTTGGCTATACGTGCTCACTCGTGGCTTTGTTAATCACATATAAATTCTTTTACACAATTGTACGTGGGACAGTCCTAGATTGCTCGCCGGACGTCCATCAAATGCCCGTCAGACATCCGTTAAACGCTTGCCTGAAGTATGGAGACATATGGCTATGCATGGCCATGTATGAACTTAGAATGCACATTGAACATACGTAGGACATACATAGGACATACGTACGACGCTCGCAGATGGACCCCCGAGCAAGTTACATAACTAATATGAACTAATATTTACTCGTAGAACGTCCGCCAAAGTTTTAAATTAAAAATGTTTGCCCTCTACACGTATGGTCGCGAGTTGTCTAGCGGGACCAGCAGTGTTCTACAAATTAGCAGGATTATACGTAAAATGCTGGCGAGTGAATCACGTATAGACAAGGATTAGCAAGAGTAAAAAAATGTTCATCCATCGTCATAGGTAGCTCTTATACGTGATAGTGTGAATGCCCCTAAAATCAAAGCTCAAGATCTACCTCTTTGTTGAATATTTCAACTGAACAAATTATTTTTTTAACTGTTGTCGATTATATCTTTCTAGTCATTTTATTGTATGCAATTACCTACTACATTTATTCATATATTGTCAAGCATAGCGACTAGATTTTATGCTTTATACAATAAATCTATTACTACTATTATTATTATAACTGAAAAAATAACTTACATCTTCTGTTGAGCATAGGTCCTTTATGTTACAAGTCAAAGTAACTGATTCATTTAGGGGAAGTCTGTCATGTTCCAAGACTTCTATTTTTGCTGATGCAACTGAAAAAATATGTTTTAAATATCTAACAATCGGTATAAAGTACTTTTCTTTAGATATTTTCCAATATTTGAAATAGTTCAAGTTAGATGAAAGAGTCATTGTCATTGGCCACTGTGGTTGGCCATTATATGAAACATTTGCTGTTACACTTCGACCATCTGTCATTGATAAGTTGTTATCCTAGTTAAATTCTTTTAACTAGACAGAGAATTTTGCCCCAACCATACTAATAACACAAACATTTTCATGGAAAATATATACAGTAACTATTATGGTAACTGTTGGTTTTAATGTTTTCTGTTCTTCCTCGAAACTCATATGTTCCTAGACAACCAGGGCCTAAAGCAAAAGCAATGTTGCCAGCATCATGCATTCACTGCACATTGTGTCTGATTTAATGATTTAAATGTTTTCTGAAAGCATTTTTTAGCCCAGAGGGTCAAACTTTGAAAGGAAAGGTAGTGTGTATGCAGTCATACCTGTTGACGATATATCAATGACTTTTTCTGCCTGAATTCCATTTAGGGCTTTGCACCTAACTACTGCTTTCTGTCCGCATCTAGGTGTTGTAATCCTGAACAAGGCTTGATTATCTTCCATCTTGTCTTCACAGAAGCAATCCCCATCTTTAAGATCTGCACATGATCCATCAGCGGCGTGAAGACATTTCTTTTCATTCAGAAAGACATCAAAATATACTCTTCCATCCTGAAAAATTAAATTAATCCCATGAGACAGACATCACAATTAATGCAGTAGAGTGTGCTACACTTATAGTGGTGCTCAAACTTTACACACTCTTCAGTATTTTGCTATTTATTCCATTAAAAATATAATATGTATATTAGGGTTGTCCAAGAAAAAAAAGTTTTTTATTTTGCTGCTCCACAAGGCTGCCCCTGTTCCTAATGACCAACTGAACATATTCCTGAAGTTTCAGAGAAATTGGACAATATTTAGAGGTTGCTACCGAAATGCACTTTATTGTGAAAGGTAGTAATACAAACGTAAATAGGAACCATATGTGCTTGTCAATGTATATATACTCTTAGAACACCTATTACTTACTGTACATAAAATGTCCAACAAACAGAACCTTATACAAGGTTTATCTTATGTATATCTAATTTACATGTATTTCCAATTTACATGAACATTTTAACAGATTTAATCATGAAGCAGTCCTGCCTTGTTTGATGAGGGAAAATTATTTCTGTGCAAGCGAACAGTTTGTAGAAGAACTGCTTCTGTTCTTCATTTTTTGTCAAAGAGCTTCTCAATGAGACTAATTCCTCTCTCTGCACAGTCATTGACCACTTTTAAGCCATGAGCCTTTCTTTGCAAAGACAGGTAGTCTTGATCATCTGCCCATGTGCTGGGATCTTTCACAAGGAATTCTGCATCCTTAGAGTCATTGGTCAGAAAGTTTAACATTATTTTGGACCTGCTTGTTATATATTCTTCTAGTGGCGTACTGATTTCAGAGTCATTGGCTGCAATACGATGTGCACAGTCTTCATTGGGTGGCCTTGTCAAGTTAGCTACTATTGCCTTTTTCGTGGCATCATTAACAGAGTCGTCGAAAAAGGCAAGTGCTGACGAGTGTTCAGAAAGATACCACAGGTGTCTTTTCAAGGCTTTGGAAGCGACAACCTTTATAGTATCTTCTGGATATGTTTCTAACAAGTGCAGAAACTGCAGATCATTGAGTGGAGCTTTCTCGGGAACTGGTGCCTCATGCCAAAACTTGGCATATAACAGTGAAACAAAAAGGCCAATTTTTAGCAAGCCTTTATATTCACGAGTAGTGAGTTTCACTTGACTTCTGAAAAGTAGCATCTTCAGTGCACAAATTGCCTTCATCATCCAGTGTGCATGATGTACAGCACCTGGAGCACGAAAGGTGTATCCTTCTAAAGTTCCTCCTAGAAAAAGAATGCACAGCTGTAGAAGTTTTTTGTAGTCTTCACGAGGGTGATGTTCATTTACAGCTTCCTGATAGTAGGTGATCATTTCCTCATGTTGTATCAGCTGCTCTGGACTAAACATATCATCTGTAGCTGGGAGAAACTGCTCAGTTTTGACACGGTTTTACAGCCTTCCTACTAGTGATTAAGTTTTCCCAAATTTGTAAATAATGAGGTGGTTCTACAAGGGGGAATGTGGATGCAACTTGCTTCCATGTCAACTCAGGGGGGGGGGGATATCAGCCCCCTGAAATTTCCTATAATTGAGGTCAAATGTTAGCAATACAGGAGGAGTGCATTTTCATAGTTTTAAGGGTGGCAATTTACGTTTTGATATTATTTCACTATCACATTTGTGTTTCACTTTCAGATGGTCTATTAGCTTTATTTTGATTAATTTGTCTATTGTTACCATTCATTAAAAATTTGTTCAGTATCATGATTAACAGTTTCCACAATTGGACCTAAAAAGTCGTTTTCATCCTCATTATGTTACAGTTTTATGATGTAATTTCTACTTTTTCAGAAAGTGTACAATAGCAAAGACTCTAAGGAAACAACTACGTTTGACTTCTGGTCCAATTGCAGCAATTTAACGGTCCGATCGGAAAATAGCAAAGGCAACATTTTGTATTGTATTGTACACACGGTTTTACAGCCTTCCTACCTATCTGAATCTATTTTATACTGAATATAATGAGTGCAAACACTATTACTAATCTTGACATGCTGTTATTTTTCCACAATCGTCATTTTCATGTGGTAAATCGACAATTTCAACTTCTGCTTTTTAACAATTTTTAATATTATCACTGAATGATTTAGTCATCACCGATAAAACCTAATTACTAATTTTCAATGATATGAAATGGTGATAGTTGGCACTGATGCGTGTATACTGTCCAAACAATATTTATTCATCCTGTTGTAAAATATCACCAAAAATGACAGGACTGCTGCCCGGCTGGTAAAAACCCAAGGGTAATAACCCACAGGTAAAAACCAGGTTTTGACCAAAGAGTTTCTGCTATTTTTACCGAGTTTCTACCCAGTGCAGTGCAAATGGTAAAAACCCAAAACAGATTAAAGTATTATCATTATGCAACTAATCCTCCAGTTTCAAACAATACTCCTTAAATTAAGCATTGTTAAGAGGCTGATTAAAGCATAAAAACATAGGCTGCTGCAGCAGCATACCTTGAGAATTTTAAGTAATGAATTTTAACTAATTTAATTATGGTCACAAAATAAGAAATGCAATTGCAATATAATTTTGCCTTGCACCATTGCATAGACAGCTAAACAGGCAAAATAGCAAATTATTATAATTTTGCCAACATTCAATGCTCAGGTGATTTCCTGATGGGCTTATATTTACAATAGATTACAATTCATAGTTAACATCATGTAAATGTCTCACTGTATAATAATTTCTGCACCATTACCATCAAAATAAAGTATCTATCTATCTAACTTGAAACTAACATTTTAGAATAAAAGATGTATAACTTGAGATGTGGAGGCTTGGGAAAATATAAAATTTTCATAGTTTTCCCTAATTACTGTAATTCTATGTCATGTTCGGCCATAAAACTCCCAAAATACACTATTGTTAACACGTGACAAAATTAAAAGCATGTGAGTGCAGCGATATCACAGTGCTGCTCCGGAAAAAAAAAATTCTTTCATATTTTCTTGATTCAGTAAAACATAGCTGAGACAATGACACTATCAAAAGGCACAACTAGGCCATAAAGACTAAATAAACATCAAATTATGTCACTGTACAGGCAATAGTGTTGGAGTTCTGCTCCGGAAATGGAAGTTGGTGGAATAAGCAATGGTGCAAGGCAAAATTATACTGCAATTGCATTAGGGAAAACTATGAAAATTGTCAGCACTGTGCACTTACAGTTAGGTGCCATAGTGTGAGGGCTAATAGCATGTGTTTGGGTATAAGCCACCATCCATTGGTGGCAGAGTAGCAGATATCTTGTGCATATATAGATTTTTTTCTGATACTTTATCAATGGATTTTCCTGCAATAGTGAATGACAGCAGCCTTAGCAAAAGTGAAGGAACATCAGCTGATTTGGATAGCAAGTAACTGGCTTTTGGAGAAAAATCCTTTGTTAAAGCCACCGCCACCAGATTTTAGACCATTACAACTACAGCTTGTTAGCACCTGAAAGAAAAATCCTATGTTAACGCCACCACCACCAGATTTTAGACCATTACAACTACAGCTTGTTAGCACCTGAAAGAAAAATCCTATGTTAACACCACCACCACCAGATTTGAGATCATTACAACTACAGCTTGTAAGCAGCTGAAAGAAAAATCCTATGTTAACGCCACCACCACCAGATTTGAGATCATTACAACTACAGCTTGTTAGCACCTGAAAGAAAAATCCTATGTTAACGCCACCACCACCAGATTTGAGATCATTACAACTACAGCTTGTTAGCAGCTGAAACAAAAAGCCTTTGTCAGCACCACAACCATCACCAGATAAGATTTTTGATAACACTTTTTAAAGCATTTTTTGTCAATCCATAGCATCAGTACCGCATAATTGTGCCATCTACGATACTTCTTTGCTGAAAGTGGTTTGAGCATTACTGAAGTATCCCTATACTTATGAGCTAAACCAATGCAAAAAAATCAACATGTGCAGAGAGCATGTGAGGATTATGTTGAATAGAAGCTAAAAAAGTAACAGCATTTTGTGAAAATTTGGGAAAATTCCTCTGACCGCACAAGTCAAATGAAATTTCTCTTTCTTTGTTCACGTCCTCTTCTCAATTAATATGTGGGTAATAATACAATGTTATACATCATTTTAATGACAATTTTGTGTAGTTTTACTTAGTAGGCAGTATATACTTGTCAGTCACATATGGAAATGGCCATAAAGCAATACGATAACCAATATGACTTTTTTCAAGTGCGCGCTGATGAAATTTAAGTCTCGAGAAGTAGTGTACCCCTCCTGCCTCATTGTTAAGGTTATATGATGCCAAACAAGCAAAAATGTATTCCTCAGACTCTTAGCTTTAAAATGGTATATGTCTTGAAAATTCCCAAGAGGGGGAGAGGGGGGGTTACGGTGGGCCTAAAGACTAATTGTATTGTGACAACAATCTGTGGTAAATTTCCAATCAACAATGGTTTTAATACGAAGGACATCATGTAAATTATCCATATTCAAGGGCACTATTGATTTAAGAGTCACTTGCAATATGATCGGAAACTGCTAGAAAGTTGTCTGAATCATTTACAGCCCCCAGCAGCAGGTGAGTAGTCAGAATATGACCTAAATTTATATTCATGGGTTCAGGGTACCCACAGAAATCATGAAATTAAATTCCATGACTTTTCCATGACCTTTTAGAATTTCTATAAATCCATGACTTTTCCATGCCTTCCAATGACAACCAATTTTTCCAAGATCTTCCAGGATTTTCCATGACCATGGGAACCCTGTGGGTTTTCTTCAAAAATCCAAGACTCACCACATCATATGGCCACAATTAGATCACACTCAGAGCAGTTTGTCTGATGCAATAATTGTATCAGAAACTGTTCTTCAGCACACCGTGGATGTAATGTAAGTACATGTATATGAAGTTTTTAATAAGTTTAAAGGTGCCCTCCAGTGACCTTTGTTTAGTAGTCATTTTGAAAAAAAGTCAGTTTCCAGATTCCAGTTCCCAGTCAGCTACCAGTCACTTCCCAAAAAAGTGAAGTCAGCCCAGTTCTAGTTCCCAGTGAGTTCCCAGAAAAATATCTGGGGAAATGTTTGGTTTTTTGAAACTTAGCTATAAAGTAAGTATGCACCATTGTTTTTAGCAATGAATAGCTGATGGAATAGTAGGCACCAATATTTGGTACCATTAAATAGCCGAGGCATTAGGCTATCTCATAAATAGAGTGCCACCTTTGTACTATACAATGTACCCAACTCCTAGATTTTTATGTGAAAAGTTTTCTCAAAATATTTTAATTTGCTCAACATATATTTTTTAACTGTATAGTTAGCTATCCAGTAAGCACCAATATTTGGTACCATTAAATAACCAATGGTTTAGGCTATCTAGTAAATACTTAACCAAATTACGCCTACCATTCTATATAGCCAGCTCCCAGATTTGTATGTGTCGTTTTCTGCAAAAGATTTTACTTTGGTCAACAAATTTCTGGTAGTTGGATGATTAGCTATCCAGTAATCACCAATATTTGGTACCATTAAATAGCCAATAGATTAGGCTATTTAGTCAATACACTACCAAATTTCTGCTACCATTCTAAATACCCAGCTCCCAGATTTTTATGTGTGATTTTCTGTAAATAATTTAACTTTGCAACAAATTTCTGGTGGCTGGATAGTTGGCTATCCAGTAAGCACCAATATTTGGTACCATTTAATAGCCAATATATTCGCCTATCTATTAAATATACTGCCATATTTTTAATTTCTAGTT
This sequence comes from Alitta virens, assembly GCA_932294295.1. NCBI lineage: Eukaryota > Metazoa > Annelida > Polychaeta > Phyllodocida > Nereididae > Alitta > Alitta virens. The sequence goes on along the minus strand of OW028585.1, from coordinate 30,620,310 downwards.
AGTATTTGTGCCTACTATTCCATCAGCTATTCATTATTACAAACAATGGTGCTTACTTTTATCTCACTTTCCAATAACCAAACATTTGCCCAGATATTTTTTCTAGGAACTTTTAATGACAAATTAACTAGGAACTAGAACTGGGAGCTGACTTCACTTTTCTGGGAACTGACTGGTAGTGGACTGGGAACAAAAACTGGGCACTCACTTTACGTGGAATATTGGGAATTTTTCAAAATGAAATAATTGTAGCAACTAACATTTAACATACCAGCAATATGCGGTTCCGAAGCACACTTTATTTCTATATTTAGAAAACATGCTATGTGAGTATTTCCTAGGTTTTAGGTGACCCCTGTGACTTCAGGGGTAATAATCTGCTATGGCGGTTGGCTCAGGAATTTCCCCAGCACCCCTCAACTTCACACTCAACTTAATTACACTTTAATAAAAGTGAGATTAGTCTAGAAATTTATTTTAAAACACATGAAGCCTGACTCTAAGCATTAAGTCTTGTATAAATCTAGAGTATAAAATAATCTTTTAACATACCAAACTACCGTTATAGGCACACTTGAAGTGGACAGCGGTGGAAGTTTGATTTTGAATGTGGATGTAAAGTTCAGCATTTCCAAGGGTTAGTGAAGTGAATAGCAAAATGATGACTTGTATTCCTGGAGAAAAAAAAAAAAAAAAAGAATGTAAGATATTTTACCACATCCACTGGAGGCTACACCAGTTCACTAGCATGACATGATGACAAATCAGGGTGTCTCCTGTTATTGAGAGAGAAAGAGAGAGACAGACCGCGAGAGAGAGACGGACAGACAGAGAGAGACAGACAGACAGAGAGAGAGATACATTTGTCATTGCACAATAATTAACTAATTTATCTACAGCGAGGCACAATAAACAACAGTTATAGTAAGGAGAGTAAATAGCATGAAACATAAAGCCCAGAGGCCACAGGCCCTATGGTCAAGCTTGCAGGAGGTCACGTGACCCATGATTATTGAAGATTTGAGCAAAATGCTAATCTCGTGCATGTGCAGGCAAACGTCATTAATAGGCGTCATCAATTCACAAATTTGAAGTGATCTGATGAAACAGAAAGGCTGCTTATATAATCTTGTCATGTAGTACAGCTCTTAATCTCTCATTCAGTGTATTCAGATTGAAAATAAACCATATTAAGAGATACAAATAGGAGAAGGCCGAGAAACAGGTTCGCCAACGTCATGGCAAACGTCATGAAGAGAGTTGCCCAAATCAAAACTTTTAAAAGCAATCGTATATAACAGAGCAGTAGTCCATCGTTTAGTACAGCTCAAGCTGATCCCGTATGTGTTTTGGGATTGGAAATAGACCAAATATTAAGATGTCTGAACTCAGTTCCTAGGTTTCAGTTCATAGATAGTTCCTAGATAGTTCCTACATGTTTTGAACCTAGTTCCTAGATGGTTCCTAGATAGCTCCTAAATAGTTCCTGGATAGTTCCTACATGTTTTGAACCTAGTTCCTAGATGGTTCCTAGATAGCTCCTAAATAGTTTCTAGATAGTTCCTACATGTTTTAAACCTAGTTCTTCCTAGACACTTCCTTAATTCATAATTAGTCCCCTTGATACAACATAAAGGTTACAGACATGGACTAGCCATTGAATAAATTGTCATTATTGGCTACTGTCATCTATACACCCAGTTCCCTAGAGGTTTATGTCATTTTTCCCATCATACAAGAACATTCTCTGACATATACAACGTAGATATTCTAGGAACTAGATAGTTATCTATGCAGTAACAACCAATGTTTGGTAAATATCAATAGCTAAGACAATAGACTATCCAATGAATAGACCATCATCTATATGCTACTATTCTATATGCCCAGTTCCTAGACATTTATGTAATATTTTACATCGAAAAAGAACAATCTCTGTCATAGAAATGTCTAGGAACTGGATAGTTATCTATTCACAAAGCACAAATGTTTGGTAGGAATCAGTAGATATATATGGGAATAGGCTATCACACGAATAGAGTATCATTTATGTGCTACTATTCTATATACCAAGTTCCTAGACATTTGTACTCCAGAGAATATTTTTCTATTAGGGATAATAATACATACACAAGTTTACGGGTCTTATGTTAATTTAAAACAATTTTTGTAGCTTTCCTATCTTTAATGTCGATATTTGCGATAGTATGTAGTTAATTTGTTTATTGAGATCAAAAGGCCATATGGGGTAAAATACCAGATCATATATCAATGTACATGCAATAGTTATGTTCCGGAACCGAAAGTAATGTAATTTCCCCAAACATTAATTGAGGAAGTATGCTAGCATTCCCGAAAATCGTAGCATTCCACGAAAATCGTAGCATTTCCGAAAATCGTGCAATTGACTCAGTTATTACCGGAATGTAGATAAGTAAATAGAAACTATATCTAAAACTAGGTTTATATTGTTTTTCCATGCACTATTTACAATAGCTGTCAATGAAGATGCGGTTAAGAAAATTGTTTTTTGTATTAATTTAGGCCTTTTGCAACGTTGCAGATGTGCTTAAGGGGGTAATAAATGATTATTAATAATCAGTGTTTTACCTGACATACATTAAAAATTACATAACAATAAAGATATTAGCATGCTGTGGGCATAAAATGTTGGCATATGCCTTCACTCTGAGTTTTTGGCACTGTGCCAGCGTAATAATACAGTTGGATCTCTAGCTTAAAGACCACACTACATCTAACACTTGGTTTATAATAGGCATATTATGTAATTTTTTATGTTGTGATTGACAGGCTTTGTAACACTATTTTATTTTACTGAATCTACATGGTAACAAAATTGAGTGTTACTACACAAAGTAGCAAAGAAATTATAGCCTAGACATAAACAATGTCTGGAAATTTTTGCAGGCCTTTGCATTTGACTTTCAAGATTCTCATATAAATTTACAGGGGCGGATCCAGGGGGGGGGGCCCTTTTGTGAAAAAAAAAGGGAGTAAAGGTAAAAAAAAACGCGCTAGCAAATCAATTATCCACGCCCCCCTTTCACCAATTTCTGCATCCGCCCCTGATTTATTAATAATAATCACACATTGAAGGATATCAGTTCAGTCATATAGTGGAAAATATCTAGCATAATTTCATTTAGAAATGATAGCAACCACAAAAAAACGTTATACCAAAACAGCATGGATGATAATTACCAAAATAGACATGTTTTGATATTATAATATATAAGGCCTATTATCAGAAAAAAAAAGAAAAAAAAGTGACCTGTATATTCTGTGCAGTGCAATATACCTAGACAATAATTACAGGATTACAGGGGGGGGGGGGTGGGGGGGGCAGCAATGTGTTTTTAAGCAAAGTACTATACACTTAAGTTAAGATTGTTTGAAAGTTAATGCTTAATTTTCACTGTTTTCATATAGACATATAGACACATAGACTCCTGATTATAATTAATATCAAAATATTTTCATGCTTATGAATGACATGATGTATGTTACCAACATTTGGCATGCCCTACCATGTTGTGTATTTATTGTCTACATTGATAGAGTAATAGTTTTTTTGTCTTTTTTTTTGGGGGGGGGGGGGGGCATTGGAGCTTACTATTTCACGAAATGATCAAATTTGATTGACAGGTGAAGGCTGCAAAAATAATCCAACAAATGAATATGAAGACTGCTGCATGGCCCTCAATAGTCAGGCAGTGTCAGACAAAATCCTTTCATGTTTTATAATATTATTCCACTCAGGTTAATATACGTGACATCAAGGCAAGTAAAAAAAAAACTCACCTATGATGTGAATGTGTTAAATGTTTGGGAATCCAAGCCATATCATTTCATCATTATGCCTGCCTCTGGCAGATGGTCATATAGGCCGAGTAAACTTCAGGGTTCAGTGGAAAGATTAGAATAGTTATGCAGGAAACATTTCAAAGGGTAAGCGGAAAACTTAAAATTATTTATAAAATATAATGGATTTCAATCAGACTATTTTCCTTGTTGAATACATAAGAAATGCAAACCTCACAATTAAGACCTTGGTTAGAATAGACATACTAATTAATAGTGAGGTCTTAATAGTGTGGTTTTTAAGGCTAGGCCACTGAATAGCCTTTGAATACTGTGAATGAATATTTTGGCAGTGTATATGCCATAAATATTCATTCACAGTATAAAGGCTATTTATGTTCATTAGACTACAATGACAGTTAAAGACAGGGAAATTATAAATATAAAACAAATACATAAAGAAGGTGCTCAGAAATATGCTGTAGTTTTATAGTTAACACTATTTAACAGTAATTTAATGTCTTCCTTCTAGACACCTGGAATTCATCATTATTTTACTGTTTTGCAATAACATGACATTTAGTTTGCACTTTAGTGAGAAACACTTTTTGCCTTGGCCTAAATCTTTGGCCTTGGCCTATATTCAGAAACTGCTCAATTTTTGCCTTGGCCTTATCACCTGACTTTCTTTAACTAAAGACATTCATCTTTAACTCACCTGAAGATGTTGGAGGAGTGCATAACTTCAACTGGCAATTACTTGGTTTCTATACATGATAGAAAAATGCGGTTTTTTTCTAAATAGTTCAATTGTAACTATCTTATCAATTATCAATTTAAAACAACACAATGAAAAAAATACACTAATACTTAATTTATTGAGAAAGAAATACTGATGACAACCCTAAGGTTTATGTCACTGAATCTACAATTTGCAAATTACATTTAAGGTACAGGAATAAAACCACTGTCTGGTTGCCTAAATGACTGACTAGTTGTCAGCTGGTATGTTATGTTGTGCTGACTGACTGACAGACAGACTGACATGACTGAACTGACTGACTGAACGGATGAGCTTAACTAACAGACAGGCAGAATTGACTGAGTTCAACTGACTGATTTAACTGACTGAACTGACTGAATTAACCTGACTTGGCTGTACTGACTGATTTGGCTGAACTGACTGACTTTGCTGAACTGACAGACTACTGTAGAAGTAGTTATATGTAATAAAGAAAAGAAAAAAAAGAAGGAAATAAAAGAAAGAAAACAAAACAAAGGAGTCATTGACATTATGGACCTTGACTTAGCAAGTGGTTTACATATCAATATGTATCATTTTTTTATTAAGTTATACTGTATTATGCTGAGGTAGGTTATGGACCATGAAACTGACCATACTTGTAAGAAATTTCACACCAAGTTAATAAAAAAAGATATCTATACCATGAATCCGCACAAAATAGACAGAATCAAATATAATCAAACCCCAACATGTTATGTGATGAAAATAGGCTATTATTGCAATTTTAGTAAGTTGGCTTCTTTGTATATTGGTATCCAAAGTACTAAATAATATACAAATCAACAACTGTCAAAAGTTCATTGAACCCAACAAAATTGATCTGCTTATTTTTGACTGTGCCGTTCACATTGCGTAATCATTTCAATGTCGGTATGTCACTGCAGGGGGCGGAGCTTAAGTTTGATTGACATCCCTGTTTATTCATTAATCACGTGGGTTGTTTAAATCAGTACATTTGAGGTCA